>WBNO01025606.1:120744-195035 GCA_013400575.1 Peucedramus taeniatus
ATCCCCTCGTGGCAGCTGCCGGGGCTCGCCGTGTGCCGCGCCGGAGCTGCTCGCCAGGCGTGGGGGGCACCCGCCCCGGGGCGTCCGCCGGGCCCCTGCTTGGCCGCCGTTTGGTCCAGCATTCAGGGATCGCTCTGCTTTCAAAAGCTTGCGAGAGGCACAGAGAGAGAGAGACAGAGAGAGTGAGGCGTTAGTCCGAGCAACCCGTCCCCGCGGAAGGGTCCCCGCCGAGCGGCGGCGCTGGCCCGAGCGAAAAGACTCCAGAGAGCCAAGAGGCACTGCCGGCGGAGCAGCTGCCGCCGCCTCCGCCCGCCCCCGCGCTGGACGGGCTCCCAGAGCAGAGCCTGGACCGCCCAAAGCTTCCCTGGAAAACCAGGGTCTGCACCAGCGCTGCCGAGAGTGTGGAACAAGGCCGAGCCTCCACGCCGTGGCTTGGGGCCAGCACCTGGGGATGAAGATGGTGATGAGTGGCCCAGCGAAAGGGATGGGTCCGTGCTATGTCTTTTCCAGCCTGGGGGCTGGGAGTATGGCAAGGCAGGGCTCAGCAGGTGTTTAGGGGACAGTGGTGCTGCTGGAACCCCAGAGATGGCACAGCAGAGGGGACTTGTGTGCAGCTGTGCCCTGTACACTCACTGTTATACTCAGAGTCTGGCGCCGCGTGCTGAATTCATTGGCTTCTTCATAGGTTTTTCCACTGCAACGACTCAAATCTCCACTCACTTCCCAAACTCCTGCAGTGGAAAGGAGGAGGAGGGCATCAGGCACGGCCGGGGCAGGGAGAGCCCACGGCACAGTGCCCAGTGCTGGCTGCACTCACCTTGTGCCGTTCTCTCACCAGAACGAAGTGAACTTCTTGCCGAAAGCTGACACCGCTGTGGAGAAGCCAGGACAGGTGTCAGTATGGTGTAGTGACCCTGGCCCCCCGCCTCGCTGGGCCCCAAACTGTGGGAGCACTGCATCCTACTGGCTGCACCCAGCCATCCCCAAGGTGCCCGACTCAGTCTCGGTGCAGAAGAGCACCACCACCCTGTCCCCATCCCAGGAGCAGCCTTCACCTTCAGTCAGTTTGCCTGCTTGTTCCGCTGCCCCCCCGGGCAGGATTTTGGAGAAGACGCTCTCTCCTTCCCCGCTGGGCTGCCCTGTGGCCATGCCCGTGGGACCATGTGGCCCGGCTGCCCTTGGACCGGCCTTGCTGTCTGCTGGGGGACAAAAGAAGCCACTGTTAGCAGGGGACAGGCCCGGCTGGGGGAGCTCAGCTGAGCTTTGGGGTGCCAGGCAGCTGGCATGAGGTGGGACAGATGGCAAAGCACCACTGGGGCTCACTGACCTGCTGCTCCCAGGGGCTGTGCTGACGGCGCTCTCCCTGGCTGCTGTGGCACTTTTGCTGCAGGTTTGGACGTGTCTGTCGGCTCCACTTTTGTCTGGAAAGGGGAAAACAGCTCTTAGGGCTCACCTTCCCAATAGAGCATCTGCCGGGGGTGGCCCAGGCTGAGAGGTGACGCCAAAACCCCCAAACACTGCTCCACAACCCCAGAAGAGGCAGCAAGGGATCCAGGATATAGTGATGTCCCTTCGAGGGGATGGCAGCTTCCACAGCGCCTATGGGTGTCTGTAGTGGGTGTGTGAGTAGGATACATTTTACTCCCTGGCTCCGATTCCCAACAATTCCCCTGCCAGCCCCTGGCCACAGCCAGCTGTGCCGATTCCAGCTAAAGCTGTGGGGTCAGGATGCAGCCTGGCCAGCTAAGCCCGTACTTACCGCCGGTGCTGGGTGTCCGCCCGGCTGTGCATGGAGTGTGGCTGGTGCCTTCCCTGCTGCCTGGGCCGGCCCTGGCTGCTGCTGCGGTGGCCGGGATGAGGGGGGTCCCTGTGTCCTGCCCCTGGTCTCAGGCTGTGCCAAGCTTGCTGGCTGGGCAGCCTGGCGTGCCGCTGGCTGCTGCCGCGCTGCTGGCTGCCCTGCCTGCTGCTGCCTGGCCGCCGGCTGCTGTGGGTGCGTGAGGAGCTCTGGCTTCGGCGCTGGCGTGGCCGACCCATGCGGCTGGGAAGGTTTCTGTGCCTTGGGGGTCTCAGTGCCATGGTGGTGAGCAGCGGGGCGGGATGACGGGGCGTAATCAGCGGAGCTGGGGCCGTAAAGCGCGCGGGACTCGGGCTGCTGCGCCTTCTTGGGGCCGGCGGAAGGCCCATGGCCACGGGGCTCATGGCGGCCAGATTCTCGTGGGTGCTGCTTCGATGAGCGGCGTGGGGGCTCATCGCTGGCATGCCGGGAGGAGCCAGCATGGCGATCATACTCCCTGTGGTGCCGGTGCTCGCGGTGTTGGGGGTAGTCGTCGTGCTGCCACGGGTCTTCATCGGGGGGCTCGTCATAATCGTGGTAGGTGTGCTTAACTGGGGGTCTCTTCTGCGAGGAAGAGTGGCCACTGTAGTGCCTGACCCTCTCTGCCCGTGCCTCCCTGGGCTTATCAAACCAGTCAGTCTCCTCCTGACCCAAATGATAGGCTTCGGAAACCAAAAACAAACCACAGTCAATCTCTCGCTCGAGGCTGCGCGGGCGGAAGCCATGCAATGAAGTGGGAGGGACAAGCAGTGGGCACGCGCGCAGGGGACAGCATGTGCCAGTGGGGACGGGACGCGGCGCAGCAGGGCACCGTGCAGGACCGGCTAACACCGAACACCCAGGGTGGGGGGAGGAAGGCACATGTCAAGCAAACTGAGGCGGTGAGAGTGTCTCTGCGTACGAGCAGACGGGCATGCCCCGGGGAAGTGCCATGCTCTGGGGTGGTCACCACGGGGAGCTGTTACCTTCGCTGTCCGAGACAACGCAATGGGCATCGTCCATGCCATAGCCCTCCTCGTGCTTGTACGAGTGACTCCTTGGCACGTCTTTGATGTGCTTTTGCACATCAGGCAACGAGTGGCTGGAGCAGAACTGGGAGCAGGGGTCCCCTGCTGACTGGGGGCCCGGCCCTCCTGCAGTGCGTGACCCCCCCATTGACTTCCCCATGGGGCTGACGGGGCTCTCCTCCTCCGAGGGCTGCGAGCGCATGGGCGCCCGCCCACGGCTCTGGCTCATGCTGAGGGATGAGGGCTTGGAGCTGACTTTCTGGGAGCGCTCCATGCTCTCCCGCTCATAGGACTTGCTCCGGCTGCCCATCTCCCGGCTGGAGGACTTTTCCACCCCATAGCCAGAGGAGCGGGTTCTGCTGCTGGAAGAGTAGACCCGCTCCTCCTCGTCCACCAGATCCCGGCTGGAGACACCGTAATACTTTTGCTGCTCGTAGACATTCTTCTTCAGGCCGTAGGTGATCTCATCCTGCAGTTTCTTGGCCCTGGAGGCCACATTGCTGCTGCCAATTGAGGTGGTTGTTGAGTAGGAGGCCAAGTCTGACTCCACATCTTTGGCTTCTTCAATGGGGGAGAACTTGGAGATCTTCTGCTCCATGCCCTGCTTCCTGTGCTTGCTGCGCTTGGAGGAGATGACAGCAGGTGCCAGGTTCTTGGATGAATGCTTCGGTAGTGGCGTGCCAGAGCTGTGCTTGTCCATCCGTGAGGAGTGCCGGTACTCACTGTCCCCATAGTAGTAGCTCGAGCTGGTTGAGCTCCCTGACACCCTGCCATTGCTATCTGTGCCCCGGTAGTAGCTGTTCTTCCCACGATGGTCGGGGCCATGGTGATCATAGATGTCTTCCTCAGACTCCTCCTCAGCTTTGGTGTAGCAGCAGGGACGGCTGGAGCCCTCTGTGTCCCCTAGATCACTCTTCTCTCTGCTGTGGCGGCTATCAGTGCTCATGCCCACTGGCTCTGCTTTCTGCCCGTCCACTGCTGGACTCTCCTTGGTGAGCTCACTGATGTCCTCGATCATCACATAGTTGCGGGGGATGTTCTGCTCCAGACTGGTGTAGAGGGACTCAGAAGAGTAGCTGGCTGCGGGACCTGGTGCCGTGCTGGTTCTCTCCGCCGGCCGGGTCTCAGGTGCCTTGTACTGCTCATAGCCACTGCTCGCTGGTGCAGCGCTGAACGTGACGTCAGGCACGGCAGAGGAGCTGGTGGCCGCACCGATGACCTCGTAGTTGGTGGGGATCTTCTGTTCTAGGTCAGCCAGAGAGGTCTGCCGCGGCTTCTGGTGCCCACCAGCTATGTCTGCCGGGCTCTGGTAGAGGGTGGGCTGTGCCGCCGGCACGGTGGCTGCCCCAGCGAAGGCGCTCGGGGTTTGGTAGGGGTTTTGGGGCTGGAAGCCTGGCTGGGCTGGGGTGCCCAGCTCTGGGTATGCGGTGCCAGGGGCCGAGAAGCCACCAGGCGAGGTGAAGGTGGGCAGTGGAGCTGCCGGTAAGCCATCCTGTGAGGTGCTGGCTGTGGGGTACTGGGGGTGCTGCAGGCGTGGTGGTGGGAAGGCGGTGGGGCCCTGCGGGGCAGGGTACGGGTAGGCGCCATAGGAGGCGGCAGCGGCGGCGGCTGCGGCGGCGGCGGCGGTGGCGGTGTAGTCGGGGTACTGCCCGGCAGGGCGCAGGCCGGCGCTGTCGTAGGCGGCGAGGCGCAGGCTGTGCAGTTCGCTGTCTGACAGGTAGTCGCGGCGATCCCCGGGGTAGCGCAGGTAGGGGTGGTCCCGCCCACCAACCCGATCCTTCAGCAGCGACTCCTTGCGCTGGGTGATGCCCAGCTCCAGGTACTTTAGCTTTGCATCGATCTCCTTCTCCTCCTCGTCCAGCTCCGCCTGCTTCTTCCGCAGCTTGGTGGCCTCATGTTCCACCAGCCTCAGGTCGCGGTCCAGCTCCTTCAGCAGGCTGGCCTTGGTGACAGGCGCGGTGGCCTTGGGAGCCAGGCTGCTCAGGTAGAGCTGGGAGGCAGCTGGGCTCGCCAGGGGGACATGGGGCTCCTCAGGTGGTGGGCTGGGCAGTGTCCGCTTCACCTTGCGTGCCAGCGAGCTTGACTGCAGCCCCCCCACCTGCAAAGCCAAGGGACATCTGGTCAGGGGGGCAAGCGGGTGTCCCCCCCACATCCCACCCCAAACATTGCAGTGGTCCTCCCGTGCCCTAGGGGCTGGGGTGAGGCATCCCGCTGTGCACGTGTTCCCCCATGCACTGAGAAAGCGGCGTTTATGTAAAAGCGCAATAAATAGGATGGAAGTAACAGGCGGGCGCTTTCCGTGAGTAATTACCAGGGGTGGCAGCCGGCCAAGCGCTGAGCTGGCCACGTGCATACCCTCTGCTGCAAAAAATGCTTTCTGTCCGTGGGCACTTGGCAGAGGGACTCAGGGGACTGTCGGTGGGTGCTGCTGCCCCAGGAATTGCCCCGGGACTTCTTGGCCAGTCACTTGACTGCCCAAGGCAACGTTGGTGTGTGGGGGCAAAGGTGTGAGCAAGAGCCACCACAACCCTAAGTGAGAAGGGGGACCCATCTGGATCAGGGGACAGCCCTGATGCTGCCAGCCCGCAGCATCTCCTGCCTGCTGACAGGCTCATGCAGCCAGAGTACCTCCAGGGCCTCCCTCCAGCTGTTGGTATTGGCATGCCCCTCTGTGCCTGCTGGCTGCCATCAGCTGCCGTGGGGACTGGCCTTTTGAAATATTAATTGGCACAGCGCTAATGAAACTGCAATGTCCCGAGCTGCCTCCCGGGGCTGTTCCCTGAGGGTAGGATTGTTCCCTGTGGTGACATACCTGTGAGCTGGGGAGCAGCGGATGTTGGTAGAGGGAGAACCTGTCCTTGCCAGCCTCCTCAGAGGTGGGGCTGATGGGCTTGGGGTCGGACAGGGAGCGCTGCATGGTCTTGATGGGGCGCGGCAGCGTCTGCTGGCGCTGGGCTAAGTCGGTGGTGAAGTGCTTCTGTGGAGGGACGTGGGCCTTGTTCAGCCGCTCGCTGGTGGCAAAGGAGGACTCCAGGAGGCGATGGGGGGACAAGGGGGAGACGGGTGAGTAGAGGACCTGGGGAGAGCGGGGTGGCTGGCGGGTCACCAGTTGGGAGAGGGATTCAGCCGGCAGATGGGATTGGTAACCAATTTCCAGGGGATCTGGCTTCTTCTTCTCAAACTTGCCCAGGGTCTGCTGCCGGACAGTGTGGGGGTCCAGGGGTCCTGTGCTCACTATTTGGAGGTTGGTGGAGTAGGGTGGGATGGTGGTGGGCACCGTCAGCTGTGGGACCACGATGCCAGGCTGGGGAGCTGGCTCTGGCTCTGTCTGGCAGGCCAGGCTCTCACCCCTCTGCGTCTTCTCTGGGGCTGAAATGTACTTCACGATCTCCACTCGGGGGTCATGGGTGGTGATGTGAATGGAGGGGGAGACGCGGAGGAGCTGGTCAGGTTCTGTCTGCACTGAGCAGTCGCTGATGGTCTGGATACCCACGCTGGCTGTGCGGGTTGACCCGTCGGTCTTGCCCTCGGTGCTGACCTCAGCGTGCCGTGAGGCCCTGGAGCGCCGGCGGCGCACGGGCTGCTCCCACTCCCCGCTGTCTTCCTCATCCGTCTGCACGCTGCAGTCAGCGCTGCGCCGTGTCCGCCGCCGCCGCGACAGCATGAACCGCTCCTCGCCATCCTCCTCATCTGTCTGCACGCTGCTGTCCGCCATCTTCCGCGCCGCAAAGGTCTCCTTCTCGTAGGCATCCCTCAGCCGTGGCATCGAGTTCCTCTTCTTGATGCCCCGGCCAGGCTCCCAGGACTCCTCGACTTGAAGTGACATGTCTGAGGCCGAGCTGCTGAGTGGCCGCTGTGGCATGGGGTAGCGGGGACCAGCAGGCCCCTCTGGGGGTGTCTGGCCCGGTGGGGGCCATGTCTGCCCATTGTGCGGCAGCACCCGCGGCGCCTCAGCGGGCCCCTCGGGTGGGCGGGCAGTGGGTTCCACGGGAGTGGGGAAGATGGTCTTCTGCCGCTTCTGCTCCTCCAGCTGCTGCTGCAGCTGGTGCTGGAGCTGGTGGATGTGCTCGAGCTGGAGGCGCTGCTGGGCGAGCTGCTCCCGTTGCAGCGCCAGCTGCGCGTGCCGCTCCTCCTGCTGCTGCTGCAGCACCTGCTGCTTGATGCACTGCAGCTCCTGCAGCTCCCGCTGCACCAGCAGCTGCTCCTTCTCCCGGTGCCGCTGCAGCTCGGCGCGCTCCCGCTCCAGCTCCTCCTGCAGCCGCAGCTGCCGCAGCTTCTCCAGCTCCACACGCTCCCGCTCCAGCTGCAGCACGTGCTCCTGCTGCTTGCGCTGACGCTCCTCTTCTCGCTCCCGCTCCTCCCGCTGAGCTCCATCCAGTGGTGGCTTGGGCGCTGTGGCCACTGGCCCACTCTCCTTGGGGGCTGCTGGTGCTGCTGGTGCCTCTGCACGGGGGGCAGCCGGTGGCGGCTCTGCTCTCTGCAAGCCACTGGCAGGTGTGGCGGGGGCAGCGGGTGCTTTGGCAGCGGGAGCAGCTCCCACTGCTGCCGGTGCTGTGCTGGTGACGGGCTTCCCCAGGTAGACGGGTGTCTCCATCACTGACGCTGCTGGGGCCGGCCGGCTTGGGGCCGGGAAGCGGTAGAGGCCCTGTGCTGCAAGCGGGACACGGGGGGTGACAACTGGCAGCCTGGCCAAGCTGGCCAGTGGGACTGCTGCCACACCGCCTGGGCCATAGGGTCTATACAGCCCAGGCAGCATGGGCCGCAGCACTGAGGCTGGCTGGGTGGTGATAGGCAGCGTGGAGGCGATGGGGGTGTTGATGGTGGAGTAGATCATGCCGTCGGCGGCCCGCACAGTTGCGGTGGAAGGAAGCATTTGCCGGATGGTGCCCAGGCGGACACCAGGAACGTTGTACTGTGCCAGGTTGCTGAAGCCCTGCCGTCCCTCAGGGAAGGTGGGGTTGTACATCCCACTGGGTTTGGGGGGTACAGGGCCCTGCTGCTGAGCAACCGGCCCCCCTGTGCCCCCCTGCCCAGTGCTGGGGCCATAAGGCAGCCCATCAGGGCCATTGGCATGCCGGCCCCCGTACTGGTCCATGGAGTTGAGGGCAGCACACATGCGGCTGATCTCACGTGCTGTGGTGGCACTGTAGTGGGCCAGGCTGGACTCCTGGAAGCTGGCCAGGTCCCCCCGGTGTGAGAAACGGTAGTCGGAGTAGATGTTGGAGGCCGAGCTGTACCTCCGCATGGGGAAGGGGTGGCTCAGCAGCTCTCCTGGTTGGCGGAGGTCAGAAAAAGAGCCGTACTGTGGCCCCTGGCCCAGATAACCCCCCTCGGCAAAGCCCACACTGTAGGAGTGCTTCATGGTGCTGAGGTCCACAGCGGCATCACCTGCTGGGGCAGGGAAGGGCTGATCCCCCTTTGTGTGGTAGTAGCTCATCCCGATTTCAGAGAGGTTCGTGTCCGACATGGAGGAGTAGAGTCGTCCGAAGGCGCTGGCTGGGTAAAACTTCTGCTCCTCGTAGAGCGCAGGTGCCGGGGCTGGCTGCTCCCGGTAAGGGAAGGTCTCTGGCAGCTCTGGCTCCCTGCTGCCATACATTGGTCCACCAGCTTTCCGACTGGGCATCACTGCCGCCTCCCCGGTTTTCTTTTCTGGCATCTTGGAGGTGGGGTTGAAAGCACCTGTGCAACTGCCACCAAAGGGGAACTTGTAGACCATGTCACAGCAGGCAACCTGGCTCTCTGGCTTCACGCCCGTGAGGTCCAGGACGTTGGCTGGCCCCTCCTCCTTCAGCACTTTGGTCACCGGGCCAGTCGCTGCCTCCTCCATTTGCACCATCATCACCTGGGATTTCTTGCCACCTAGGGCAAGGAGAGGGCTCTGGCTCTTCAGCTCTACTGGCACTGCCCGGTACACCTCCGATCCTGGCTCTGGTGGGAAGGACTGTGGGAGGCTGCTGGCATTCTGTGCCCCACCGGTCTGTGTGAGGAGCACGTCCTTCTTCACCATCTGGCCCGGCATGCCATACCTTGCAAATTTGGTCTGGGGGGCAGCGGTGGGCTCGGGCTTGCCACTGGCCACCCCGCTGGCTCTGACAGCGGCTGTCTGGACACCCTGCTCCACCTGCTTCACCTGCGCCAAGCACACTGGGCTCCCGGTGCCCTGCCCAAAATCCACACGACTCTGGAAAGGGTCTCCATAGACCATGGGTTGCTTGGACTGTGAGAGAATCATGGGAGAGGCGATGGCCAGGCCGGCAGTGCTGGCTGCTGCGATGATGGCATGGGGCTGCTCCTGGGCATTGAGGTTGATGATCAAGGGCTGGATGGCCGTGGACTGCCGGTTGGGGATGTGGTCCAGGGTCAGGCAGTACTTCCTGGCCTCGGTGGCCAAGGATGTGAGATCCATACCTTGGTCTGTTATGATGATAGGGGCAGACTTCAATGCAGTCCGTAAGTCCACAGCGTTGCTGCTTGGCACCTTGGGCCCTGGCTCCACCCGGGATGTACCGGGGATGGAGGAAATGCGGCAGAGGGAGATGTTTTCTGCAGGGAGTGCTCCCCAGCTGTACAGCCCTGTGATGCCGTCAGCGGCTGAAGTCACGGCAGGTACTTTCTGGGCGTGGTCCTTCACTGGCTGTGCCCTGATGTAGGCACCTGTCAGCTGCTCTGGCTCTGGTGTCTGGGTGTACCCATGTGCCAGCAGCTGCCGGCTTGGCCTGGTGGGAGACGAAGTGGGAGATGTCAAGGCGCCAGAACTGACTGGCTTGGTTTGGCTTGCTGCATCGGCCGCCAGTGTGATCACCATGAAGGGGGAGTCCTGTGAGGAGGCCTGCCGAGTCAGGCGTGGCGAGCCTGCCCGGTGCGGCGTCTGCGTCCCCTGCGCCACCATGGGGGAAGAGGTGTCTGGGCCAGCAGCAGCAGCAGGACCATCATAGGAGAGGACTGGGCTCTGTGTCTGCGTGGAAAACTCTGCTGTGGCCTTTGTGGTGCGGGTGGGACTCTGTGTGGGTGAGGTGGGTGAGAGCGGAGGGCTGGAGCTCTTGAAGAAGGTGTATGTCTTGGGCAGTGTGGGCTTGCTGTCACTCAAGGCTGGGATCTTCTCCCTGGCTGTCTGCACGCTAATCTCCACCGTCCTGGTTTTCATGGTGTCCTCGGTCTGTGAGCCATAGCTGACAGTGCTCTTTGATGGAGTGTAGCTTCTCCCAGCTATAGATGGGGCCTCTGGACTTGGTGAGCTGTAGCTCTGCAGCGCACTCCCAGGGCTGCCTGCTGCTGTTGTCACTGTGCTGGTGCCTTTGCTGTAAGCATAAGGAGTGGTAGTAGCCTTGGATACTGGGCTAGGTGCTGCTGGGGCACTCTGGAGCTTGGCTAGGTCTTGTCCCTCTTTTGCAAAATGCTGAGTGACCCGGACATCAGGAATAGTCTTGCCGGTGCTGCTGTCAGAGCTGGCAAAGGAGACAGGAGCCGAGAGCTGTGTGGGGCTTGTACCAGGGGTGAGTGGGCCGCCGTTCTGCTTCAGCAGGTCAGCGTAGGCGCTCTCTGCATTGAGGAAACGCTTCTCCTGGTATGCCTCCTCCTGTCCTTTCACCTTCTCACCCTGCTTGAGGGCCAGGTCAAAGGAAGAGGACTGGTGCATCCTGGAGATGCTCTGCGAGGTCTGCAGGATCTCCTCGTACACCGCTCCTGCCTTCGGCAGGACACTAGAATAGTCGGGCTGGGAGGGGCGTGTGAGGCTGCCGTCGTACTGGTATTCCTCGCCATATTGGTAGTCAAAGCCATTCTGGCTCTCAGTACTGCGGTAGCCAACCTGCTGGTAGGTGCTGCTGTAGGAAGAGGCAGGCTGGGCCTGCTGGACCTGCTGCTTCTGCATCAACTCTGCCTTCCGCATCATCTCCTCATAGGCTTCCTCGGCGCTTTTCAGGGGCTTGCTGATGGGCTGGCTGGTACCACTCTCCACCTTCTCTGTTGGGGAGTACAGTGACATGAAAGTGGGCAGGTTGTATTCGCTGCCAGACTTGTACAGCTTGGAGGCCACAGCATCAAAGCTCTCTGCTTCTGAGTCAATGGAAGGCGAGTACTCAGAGCAGGAGGAGCGGTGCAGCTCCTCCATCTCTGCCGCCTGTCGCAGCTCCTCTGTGGGGGAAGCGTCCTCGATGGGAGAGAGATTGCTGGGGGGGGTTTTGGAGCGCTCCCTCCTCCGCTGGGCCCTCAGCTCCTCCTTGTCACGCTTGGTCTTGCGTGCCGTGCTCCGAATGCGCTGCTGCTCCACCTCCCGCATCTTCTCCTGCTCCCGCAGGAGCTCCTCTTCCTCCCGCATCTCCTCCTCCTCAGACGAATCCTCAATGGTGGGCAGCAAGGGGCCGTGTGAGCGATGCCGGGCCTTCCTCTGCTGTTTCACCTCCTCCAGCCGCTGCCGGCGGCTGGGGCTGCTGTCGCTGTCCTCCTCCAGCGAGGAGATGGAGGTGGGTGAGGTGCCCGAGGTGTAGCTGGGCGTTGTCGCTGGCAGGGTGGAGGAGTACTCGCCCCGTGAGCGCTCCTCAGGGGAGCCTGTCAGGCTCTCCATCTCCAGCTCGGGCTCCCGGTCCACACTGGTATCTGGCTCCTGGCCAATCTCCATCTCCCGGCCATAGCCAGTTGTGCTGTTCAGCTCAATGGTCTTGAATCGCCGCAGCCCACCCTGGGCCGTGCTCAAGTCATCACCCTCCACTGCCTCCACCTCTTTGCTCTCCTCTGTGTACATGCTGCTGGCACCATGTGGCAGGCGCCGCTTGGCTGACGCTGGCTCTTTGCCCTTCTCTGCCTCGGTCTTCTGCCCAGCTTTGGGGATGGTGTACTTGGTGCGCCCATAGCCTTCCTCCTCCTCCTCGAGGTTGTCCTCCTCAGCACTCATCTCCAGGATCTGTCTCCGCATGAACTCCTCATCGGTCACCTCTGCCTCCTGGCCCTTGGTCCGCGGGGGCACTGGGGAGAAGCCCCCCTCGCTGCTGTCCTCCACATAGTCATGCCGCAACTTGCTGCCAAACTCATCTGAGGACTCCGCACTCTCCCTACGCTCCCGCTGGTTGTCCCACTCCTCATCCTCCTCCAGGATGTCCTCCAGCTCCTCATCTGAGTCAAAGGCTTCAGGGGTGATGGAGAGGTACCGTGGCCGCTGCTGTTGCCGCTGGTCCTCCTGTGGCTCTGTGCGGCTCTTGCTATGCTCAGGGGACTGTGTCGGTGCCCCCCGGCCTTCCAGGAGAGGCCGCATGCTGCTCTCCAGCTTGGTGAGCTCGGAAGGGCTGGGGGGGCTCTGCCCAGCCAGCCCGGTGCTGCTCAGCTTCTCCTCTTCCTGCTGCACCAGGCCGGTGATCTCGCTCTGTGAGCTGGAGATGCCATCGGAGGAGTAGCCGGTGTCGCTGAGGCTCTGGGGGCTGCGGGACAGGTCTGGGGGGTAAGGCTTGCTGCCGTCCTGAAGGCAAGGGAGAACACGGCATCAGACCCAGGCAGCTCCAGAGCTGCTGCTCCCACCTCCCCCAAACCGTCTCCCAAGGAGCACACAGAAAGTCTGGGCACCACAGGGAGCCAGCCCAGAGCAAAGGCTGGGGGCCACCCTGTGTCCCCCAGTTCAGTGGCACATCAGCAACTTGTCTGTGCTAATAAAGGCAGGTTAGAGGGTGTGCTGCAAGCAGGGGATGGTACAGCAAATGGCCTCAGGCATAAAGGCATTGGGGGACTAATAAATATGTTTGAAAAACTGGGCCCCCCGCCCCCAAGGCACCCTTCAGAAGCAGGGCTGCCCCCAGGATCCTTGCTAGATGCCAGGAGAAATAAACAGCCCCCTTTAATTTGCTTGACAATTAGGCAGTGTGGGGGACAAGTCTCTGAGCCGTGGGGACTGTGTCATTACACTCAGCCCTAGTGCTACTGGCAGCACCTGTCACCCTGCCAGCACAGAGGCACCCAGAGACCACTTGATTTTGGGGACCCAAGGAGCCTCTCCCCTGGGGGCTGCACAGCAGTGAGGGGCAGCCATTCCCTCCCAGCCAGTGGGGACCTTCTGCCATGTCCCCTCCCCATGGGGGGCTCTGCTGGCTGCTGCTGGGATAGTTGCTTGTGAGGAAACACCATCCCAAGGCAGCCAAATGTTTCCCCAAATTGTTTTGAATTTTAGAAAAGGTGTGATAAAGAGCTTGAAAAACACCCACTGCTGCAACATGGAATGCTGGAAAATGAGTTTTCTATTTGACAACAAATCCCAACTACCCTTATATTATTTAAAAAAAAAATTCAGAGGCCAGACATGACCTGAACTATCACATTTTGCCCGAATTGATGTAATCCTAATAAAAAGAAGGCAAATACCAGCATGCTGCCATGGAGCCTGTGAAGGTCCTTCACCATTTGTGGCCACAATTACTGAGAGAGGCACAGCTCAGTACCACGCCAGCCTGGGCAGGGTGTCGTGCCCAGGGATGCTCGGAGCTGGATACACCCTGAGAGCTCACCTCCTGCTCCTTCGCCCGCGGCGCCTCGGGGAGCGCCTGGCTCTCCTTTCTCTCCACCTCTGCTTTGGGGGTCATGCTCTTCCCCTTTGGAGTGACGCTCTCAGGAGCTCTGGAAGGCTCCGGGGCAGCTTTGGGCAGGGGCTTTTCCTCTGCTGGCACCGGGGGCTTCTTTTCTGCTGGAGGTGGGGCCTTCTTCTCGGCTGGGGCAGGGCTCGGGGTCCTGCTCTGCTCAGCGGCCCGGAGGCTCCTGGCGGGCGAGGGTTGCTGCTCGGGGGGTGCCACCGGCTCAGCGGGCAGGGGTGCCGGCGTAGGCGCTCTCTGCTGGCTGGCGGCGGGCGGCTGGTGCCGCGGGGAGCCGGTGGATGGCGGCTTTGGGGTAGGCAGTGGCATTGGGGCAGGGTCGCCGAGGCTGCCTTCGAGCAGCCGCTGAGTTTGGCAGTTCAAGCACAGCCATTCATTCTTCTGCAAAAGAATGGAAGGAAAAACTGTTGAAATTCTGGGAGCTTCACCCCAGCAGGGATGTTGCAGAGGAGCTCTGCTGGTGGGACACCTGGCAATGGTGCAGAGGATTCGGTCCACCCAAACCGAATGACCGGCTGTGGAGGGGCATGCAGCGTCATAGCCATACCCTGCTAACCATCCACGTCCAGCTTCAACCCATCCCTACCCTTGTCCAGAACCCAGAGATGTCCAGCCAGAGGTACCATGGCTGCAGCACAGGGATTGCACACTCTCCCCCACAATCCCTCAAGTATCACCAGCTCTTTAATTCTTCAGCCTTGTGGTATTTCAGTTTTAAGCGAAATTAAACAATCAAAGGCAGATTACTACCGTAGCTTAACACTTCTCAGCTCCATACAGCTCCTCTCTCACTCCAATTTGTTTTCTTTGATACAATAAAGGTTTAATAGCATAATCATAACACTTACGTCTCTTTTTTTCTAGGTTAACAAAAATATTGGGTATACAAGTATGCCAGAATTTCCCAAAGATATTACCCAAAGTACACGCTGTGCAGGAAAAGAACAAGACAATCTCGTCTAGTGAAATTCTCAGCAAGAGCTGTTGTTTTATGGCCTGGAAAAAGCAGAGGCAAGCAGGGCTGTGAGTGGCAGAGAGCCCACAGGGCTAAGGCAGGGACTCTGCATTAAGAGATCAAAAATGCTTTCCTCCCCCGAGTTGCCCAAGGGCTATTTTTACCCACCCAGGAATGTCCAGGAATAGAGGCCTGACATTTCCTTCCCTTTAGATGTTTCAGCATCTTAAATCTTTTCAGTTTTGCTGCTAAGAGCACAATATGCTCCAGGTTCTTTTCCCAGACTTCTCCTTTGCTGATCCATGGCTCCCAAAGTTCAGGGTGGCCAACCTCAAGGGGGGGGGGGGGCTGGCCCTGAGGAGCTGTCATCTTGTCAAAGAGGTGGTCTTGGTCTTCATATGGACCAGCCTGGAGCCAGGGCTGTGTGCCCTGGGGCCTCAGAGGCCATGGTCTGACTGGAGAAGATGAGGTTCATCAAAATGACATTGAGGAAACAGCCTCAGGTTGTGCTAGGGGATGTTTAGATTGAATATTAGGAAAAATTTCTTCACTGAAAGGGTTGTCAAGCACTGGAACAGGCTGCCCAGGGAAGCAGTGGAGTCACCATCCCTGAAAGGATTTAAAAAATGTGTAGATGTGGTGCTTAGGGACAGAGTTTAGTGGTGGCCTTGGCAATGCTGGGACAACAGTTGGACTCCATGATCTTTAAGGGTCTTTTCCAACCTGAACAATTTCATGATTCTAATCTATGACTGCAAATCCCATACCAATGGGACAGAAGAGCTGTGATAGCCTTGTCATCTGCATCCCAGGAGTCTCCAATTTATGATGAGATGCTGGAGATGCCTTGCAGCTGGTGGTGGCCAGGAGCAGCAGGGCTTTCCTACAGACACTTCTTCACTCCTGCAGCAATCCAGCTCAGGATCAGCCATCCAGCCCCACACTCCCCAGGGAGCAGAGGGGCAGGAGGGCTGTTCCTACAGGAAAGGGGCAGGTGTAAAACATCCTCCCACACCCAGCACCCTGCAGCAGCCTTCACATAAATATCTTAAGAATACATTAGGGCTTTGGAGGGCCATTAAAAAATCCCTTTCAGCACAGTAATATTTAATTACTGCTTAATCAAAGAGAAAGTCTAATTAAGGGGCAAGTGCAGCCTATTGTATCTTAATGATTCCATTTGTCTTCTTTTATTTCAGAACTCATTCCTGTGCCTCTGAATCAGATCTGCTTGCCCCACTCCGCCGTGTAATTATTCCAGACCGCAGAAGGAAATGTGATTGTGTGACACAAATTGAAACCATGCCTCATGGAAATACCCAACCTTTCATTTTTCATTCAGGATTCCCATTTTTCTTTGCCAGAGCTCCCTCCCCAGTGCAGGCAGTGAGGGGAGGGCACGATGCACAGGGGATGGGTTGGACGTGCCAGGGCAAAGCTCAGATCAGTTCCTAGCCATACCTGTCTGCCACACCACCACAACAGCTCCCAGCACGGTCCTGAATGAGCTTGAGGAGATCAGCTTGCCTTGAACTACCCCGCCTGTCTCACTCAGATCTTTTACACCCTCCCTGAACGGGGCACTGTATATCCTCACGATGTCCCAACCTGCCACACTTTGGTGACTGGGGAGCTCTGCATATGTGATGGGCACAACTGCTTTTGCCCTTCCAGAGAAAAATTCAAGCCCAGAAAGACCATGGAAGGCCAACACTGGCCACCAGTGCTGCAGATGCTGAGTGCCAATCAGGTCCCATTCAAGGAGCCCATGGAGAGGCAGCTGTCACTGCTGGTGTGATCTCATCAGCACGAGACTTAGGGCTCCTCCACAGCCAGACAAGCAAAGTACTAATCTATACCACGGGGATGCCCATCCCTGGAAGTGTTCATGATCAGGCTGGATGGGGTTTTGAGCAACCTGGTCCAGTGGAAGGTGACCCTGCCCATGGCAGAGGGGTTGGAATGAGATGAAGGTCCCTTCCAATGCAAATTGTTCTACAATTCTATGAACTGAAGTCTCTGCAGGTTGGTCTGAGGCTCCTCCCTGAGGTTCCTCCCAGCTGTGGCTCTGCAGCCATTCCTCTTGGCAGCTGCCCCAGTTTGAGCAGCTCACCCTGCCATCCTGCTCTCGTAGATGTGACAGCTCGACTCTTCATGGGACCGCACTGGGAAGTGGATAAAGGAACAATCTCTGTTAAAAATAGCTCTGTCAAAAAGATTGTGGAGCTCCACTCTGAAATGCTCCTCATCTTTCAAAGCAGGCAGGAAGGCCTGGGTACAGCAGGAAGGCAGGAACCAAGGAAGGGCAAGCAGAGAGGGTCCTTGGGCTTTGCCAACTGTGAGAGGTGCCAGCCAAGCCCCAGAGACACTCAAATTGAGAGACTGGCATATGCTGAGTTTGCATTTTCTCTTACTGGCTTTTCCTTCAGCACGTCTGGGGTCTTACAGGCTGAAGAGACCCTGCTGACAGTCCTGCACCCTGTGCTTCAATTCAAACCCCTGTGGAAAATCACTGTGAGGTGATGGCAGAAAAGTAGTGAAGGGATAGCTGAATTTTCCTGAGCTGTGGGAGAGCCCCATCCCTGTCACAGCCAGTGCCACGTGGAGCTGTGTGTGAGCACAGACCGTGCTGCAGCAGCCAGCGCAGCATTTGCCATCACAGCTCACACTGGCTGCAGTGAACACTCCAGCAGCAGCAGCTGTGAGCTGCTCAGCTCCCAAATGCTCATGAGAGAGAGAGAACTCCTGCCCATGGCAGCTATGGGAAGGTGGAGGCAAGCAAAGCTGCCCATGCCAGTGGGAATGCCTCCGGTAAATCATTCCGAGCTCTTGGTTCCATCTTTAAGAGACCTCTGCAGCCCCATCAACCCCAGCACTGACACCTGTCATGTGTCTGAGGGCTAAATCCCAGCAGGATTTAGGATGTGAGGATGCTGAAGCCGAGGCACGTCCCAGCCTTGTGCCAGTGCCCCATGCTCTGCCGGTGACAAATGATCCATCCCTCTCCCGCAGCGTTATCAGCTCGGTGTTTGGTTATCCCACAGCACCTCTGCTCCCTCTCACAGGGACTGGCTCTGAAGCAAATTCCTCCTCGGTATAACCTGGCCTCAGGCGTTTCCTAGAGAACACGGCCAAGGGGATTAAGCTGCCCCTGAGAAAAATGCAAACATTGGAGGAGCGGCTGCTTTGCTAACAGCTTGTAAATCCCCACTGAGATTAACCAGATCCCACGAAGATAATAATAATTAGGCTGTATTTAGTGCTTTACATGTCCAAACCCTTGGATGCCCAGGAAGCCAGGGTGCCCCTCGCTGGGGTAGAAAGTGGGTAAGGAGCTTATGGCAAAGGCACAGCAGCTTCTGTCTGAGTCTCTACACTTAAAGATGCCGGAAACCTTGGCCCTGACCAGGATGGGGATTGGGCTTTGCTTGGCACTGAGGTTTTCTCCCTTGGAAACGCTGTGGGGGTGGGCATGGGGGAGTTTAACCATGTGGAGCACAGTTATGGGGAGCTGGGGCTGATGAAGGCTGTGGCATGCAGGGAAGATGGGCAACACTGCTGGGATTCAGAGTGGGCTCCAGGCGGAGGAAAGCATCAATAATTAAGAAGAGGGATGAAACTAAAGTGCTCCTGAGATGCCATCTGAAATGAAGAGGCGCTGGCATAGCAGGGCACACTGGAACACAGCCAGCCAGAGGCAGGGGGGTGAAGTTACTGGGGGCTGCCCAGCCCAGCTGGTGATCAGCTTACAGCCTTTGAGGGTCACTGCCCTGATTCCTCAGACTCCCTGTCTTCCTTGCCTCCAAGGAACTAGGATTTGCACAGAGTCAGAGGAAAAGTGGGTTTCTGGAGAGACATTCAGTGCTGGTGGGGTCACAAGAGGCAGGACAGAGCCCTGGGGACAGGGCATGAGGGACTGAGGGAAGGCAGCTTCTTTTAAGACATTGTATCTAAGTGGGAATGACCTACCAGGTTTCAACTGTGCACCATGCCAGTGGCATCAGGGGATGCTGGATTTTGCCACAATTCCTGCCGGCTCCGCTGAAGGGGCAGCAAGTGCTGTGCCCATGGCTGCCCATGCTCCCTCCTGGGGGGCGAGGCAGGGTGGGGGTAGGGGGGGTCAGCAGGGAGGGCAGCAGGGATGGGAGTGTGCCCGGCCTCCTCAGAGCTCCAGAGCAGGCTGGCAGGTGGCCACAGCCCTGCTCGCCAACCTCCGCAGGGTCTTACCCTGCAATTGTTTCAATTTACTAATGGGCGACAACAAAATTGTAATTAACTGAAATAGAAGTCTTCCTGCATAATTCTGGTCAACGTTACCACTTGGCAAGTTAATTAAATGCTGAATTCCCCCAGCGCTGCTGGGTTATATTAATGATGGAGCCAGAGAGCTTCAGCATCACAGTGAAACATGAATCCTCTGTTCAGTGACTTGGAGGTCTTGAGAGGCTTGGTGGGAGCCAGTGGTGCCAGAAGCTTCCCCAGTTAGCTGCTGGTTACCAGTTCCACCATCCCCATCAGCCCCTAGGCCCTTTGGTTCAACCTCTCCAGTGCTTGGAAGATGCTCAGCCATGGTCCTTAGCCCCATGCAAACTGCTCCCCACAATTTGACCCCTGGGATTCTGCCTGGTTATTATGCTCTACAGCATTATTTTACACAATCAAAACAGTATCTATTAAAATACTGGGACAAAAATCTGTACAAAGTAAGATAAGCAGCATGAGGTACAAGTATCTCGCAAGCCAGATCTCATCTCCCAGCATTAAATGCAGTGAATATCACCAGAATATTTCATTTATTTGCTGACAAGTACTGTGCAGGGCTCATCACTGTGACAGATGGATGCCTGGAAAATATGGAAAACACTTCTGGTATCTGAATCAAGATCCAAATTAACAAGAACCTCATTAAATCGCTTCCCAAGCCCTCTTCTCAACCCCACTAGCAGGAAAGCTCCCTTAAAGAGGGCTCCTGACAAGCAGACACCTTCCACACACCCTCCCAGAGCAGAAATGGGGGCATCTCACCGTGTGATCCCAGTTCCCTAATGCTCTGCATCCTTGTGCTAAGAACACTGCAGCTCTGACCGTGCTGTGCATGGTTTTTAGCACACTGTTGAAGGAAAGGGACTAAGTCATGCTTGATCACTGGCTGCCAAGGCTGTTTAAGACCCACCTCAGGTAATGCTGAGGGTCTGGCTGGCAGGTTCCCCACCTTTTAGGTGCTCCTGTGCCCTTCCCTCTCTCGGCTCTCTCAGCCAGCAGCCTCCCCTGGTGCTCACTCATTTCAGATGCCAATGCCTGAGCACTGGCTGATGCTCACTCCCCCTTGGATTCTGCCCATTCTCCCAGCTGAACTCTCCAGAGCCAACCCCCCCCCCCCAATCCCCTCCCCAACCTCTGCTAAGCACCTTTGATTGAGCTGCCACAATTTTGGGACGTGGTGGGGGGAAGGGGGTGTGCTGACCAGTGCCAAAGGCTCTTCTCTGGGATTCTTGATTACAGAAGGGAGGATGCACAACAAAATCTGACCAGGGCACGTTCACAGAAGGTGCTTTAAACAATCATGTGCCATCAGCAGACAACCACAGGCCTGGTTTTACCTCCACCCCAGCTCTTATCTCTCCTAGGAGGCTGAGGCAGTGATGGGATTTGAAACGAGGGCAAGGAAACAAAATGTGCGCTGTGACGATGGAAGCACCAGAGATCAGGAGGAGAGATGGAGCACATGCAGGAGGTGCTTGTGGGATCTCTATCTGTGGTGAGAACAGACCAGATGGAATTCAGGTGCCCCAGTACTAGGAAGGGACTGAGACCAAGGGAAACTGGAGGCAGTGTGCAGAAAGGGGCATCCCTGGGGAGAGCATGGGGTCGTACGTCCCACACCACCATCGACAGCCACCTCCAGGACAGACAGGGCAGAAAGTGTGGGGTACTTTTTACCTTGATTGTGCCTTTTTTTGCTCTAAAACTACCTTAAAAACCCACTCAAGCTAGATGCAGAACTGTCTGCATGCGTGCTTGCTAATGCACACATACTAATGCCATGCTGCTTCTGAAGCTTAGCATGTGTGTAGACACACACACACACATATATATATACATAATCTGTAAGCAAAAAAGGAGCACTAAATGGAACTCCCAAACAGTGCTCAGCAGAGCAGGTTGTGTCTCTGGAGCCCAGTGGCCATACACTGATGCCTGCCAGGCTGGGGGAGCAAGTGAAGTTCCCCTGCATCCTTCCCCCTGCATGGCTCCCTCGCCCACTCCCAGCCTAACGCCACAGGGAAAGGCGGAGAGGGGACTGCACTCACCTCGGGCAGCTGAGTCTCCTCAGCTGCCAACTGCTCCACACTAATTGACTTCATTACCATCAACTGGGCAAGTTTTAGCGCAACCCCGGGCTTGCAGATCATCTCATCTGAAAGCCATCACAGTTATTTCAATCCCTTGCTATTTATAGCGTTTGACTAAGCCACCCAGTGATGTGTTTTCCAGCAACAGACTATTCTTATCTGTTCCTGTGGCCTGTCTCAGGCTGATGGAGCTGATGGTCCCCCCCCAGCTCTATTTTAAATGTGTGTGATGTATTGATGGCCTTCACACTGCAATAATGTGATTAAAAGCAGCACAGGGTAATGAGCTCGCTGGGATGAGCTCTGCCTCACAGGGCTTGTTTTCTGCCTCCCATCTGCTCCACTTCATCCCTTCTCTGTGCTGGGACCTCTCTCAGGTTGAAAATAGACACAGAAAGAGAGGATGGAAGAAGCTGCACACGATGGCTGAGCACTGGAGCTGCTGTCAGCATTTTGGGAGGGAAGGACATAGGCAGAGGCATCTCCTAGCCCTGTGACAGCTGCAGGGAGGATGGTGTGTATTGCACCAGTGCTCCCTCCCCTCCCCAAATCTACTCAGAGGGGACTTGAAGCAGGAGCCAGGTGTCAGCTCCAGAACCCATCCCCTTTACTGGTGCCATGGAGAGGGGAAGGCAAGTAGAGATGAGCAGCCAGGTGCCAAAGTGGCCATGGCAGTCCTGCTCCTTGTATCTCCCTTCCCCCTGCACATCTCATCCCAGGGATTATGTTCCCTGCTCCTGGCTGCAGTAGGGATGAACCAGCCTTCCAGAGCAGAGCCTGAGGGTCAGCAAAACAGCTCCCATGGGGCTCAGAGTTTCCCACCCTGCGGCTCAGTACTCTGCATAGCCAGCAGAGGATTATTCCAGCTGAAAGTCTTTGACTGATGAGTAATAGCAATGCTACCCTCCGCTTGCCTTCGAGGAACAGCTGTGCTCTTGCCAAGTCCAGCTTATTCCACTGCAGCAGCCGATGGCTGGGCCGGGGAACGCCGCCATGCCAAGGGGAAAGCGTCGCAAGCCTCTGCGGCCGGAGGAGAGCTGCAGATGGGGTTGTCACCACCATGACCAGCCTGGGCAACCTGCAGCTCCTTGCCCAGCTGCAAACCCACTGACTGTGACCTTGGGTCAGGGCATCCCATCCTGGGCAGTACCTCCTGTGGCAGAAATGGAGGTGGAATCATAGAATTACGGAATTGTTTAGGTTGGAAAAGAGCTCTAAAATCGAGTCGAACTGTTACCCCAGCACTGCCAAGGCCACCACTAACACATGTACCAAGTGCCACATCTGCATGTCTTTTAAATCCCTCCAAGAGTGTTGATTCTATCACTTCCTTGGGAAGCCTGTTTCAGCGCTTGACAAACTTTCTGCAAAGACATTTTTCCTAATATCTAACCTAAACCTCCCCTGACACAACTTGAGGCTGTTTCCGTTGTCCTAACACTTGTTACTTGGGAAAAGAGACCAACCCCCTCCTGGCTACATGTCCCCTCAGGTAGTTGTAGAGAGCTGAAGTTTCCCCCTGAGCCTCCTTTTTTCTCCAGGCTGAACCCCCCCAGTTCCCTCAGCTGCTTCTCAAAGGACTTGTGCTCCAGACCCTTCCCCTGCACTGCCACCTGCTGCAGTAAACAGATGGACTTTTTGGAGTGCTGACCTGTGGACAGGTATCCTACTCTGCTGTCCCAGAGCACTCAGCAAGGATCCTTCCCAAATCTGGCTTGACAGAAGCTGAGGAAAATGCCACCAACTTTTCCATGTTGTCAGGAACTATGGTGTTAGTCAAGTTCAGATTACTTTCTGATATTGTTATTTCACTGTTGGACCCCAAAAATTTTATTCCGCAGAACTGGGAAAGCAGCTCACCTTGACTGACCCAAAAGCCAAGGGGCCAGCTGGAAAACCTCTTTGGAACAAGTGGCTGGGACCCCAGAATAAACTCCTGTCTCTGAAGCCCCCACAGCCAGCGGCTCCTGGCAGCTCCCACCCTGGAAGCATCTCATCACCTGCATCCCTGCCCAGATTCCATCCCCTCCAAAATTAGGGCAGCTACTGTGGCAGGAAGCACCTTCTGTATTTTTGGAACTTGAAAAAAAAGAAATCCTTTTTGAATGGCAAGAATGTTTCTAAGTCAAAGGATTTAAACTATTTTGCAATCAAGGAAGTGTATTTCCAAACGAGCTGAAGGCGAGAGCCTGGGTGCTGTGTGGGCTGTGTGAAGGGGCTGCTAAAAAAGGGTACACAGCTGTCCAAAATTTGGAAACCGGTGCTTTTGCAGAATATATATAGACATCCCTCCCCACTCAACATATTTCCTTCCAGTTCATTATATTAAAAAAAAATAATTAAGAAATCAGTAGGATATTGAGGATATTGAGGAGAGCACTTTGATGCTTTTGGCTTGTCTAAAAGCCATGGGACCAATTTCCAGGGCTGTGGGTCAGCATCCATTGTCTTGGGAATGGCCTGCTGAGCAGCAGTGTCACTGCCATGTTCCTGCACTAACACAGACATCCAGCAATAAACCAGCTGCCTTTGGGAACAGGAAGCAGAAGTGTCACCTCCCAGCAGGGCAATGGTGGTGGAGATAAACAGGAGTGGGTTTCCCTGGAGATGGTGAGGAGACACGGAGGCCAACCCCCAACCTCCTCCAACAGGCCATTCTCTCTGTTACTATCAGCCACTCCCATCTGCACCTGGTCACTCCTCAGCACTTAGGTCCAAATTTCACATCTCACCCTTGATTTCCCACAGTTGCCACCACTGGGTAGCAGCTTTGACACTCATTTATCTCTGTTGTTATTTCCAGTTTGGATGTGCTCATGTTTTTCCTTGGCCATTGGCTATCACCACACATCTTCTGCTACCTTGACCATTACCTGATGTTTCCTTCTGCAATGAGCAGGTGGAGATAAAACTGCCCCTGGCCTGGGATGGACTCAAGATGGAGCATCTTTCCAGAGAAGTGGGAGAAAAGTCATGTCCAGGCTGGACAGCTGGAGGTGCAATGATGGGAGGTGACACATAAGCATGTGTTGAGTATTTAAGAAAAAGGAAAATAGGAGGAACAAGAGAGCAAATCTGATGCTGAAAGCACTTTTCATTTTCCTTTTCACTGAGCCTTACTATTCCTCTCTGTTTCATCTCAGAGAAAGAGCTAAATTAACTACCAGCTCAGTTCCGAGAGACTGGATCCAAATGGATGAAGTATTAAGAAGATTTTCTGTTCACAATAAAATCCAGGCAACGGTATTAAAGCAGCAGAGGGTTTGGTCTGGTTTTCACAGATTAGCTATGGCTGTCCCAAGGACAGCAAGCTCTCATTTTCCCATTTTGCTCCAATGTGACACTTATAGAGCTGTCTGGATCATTTACAGTCATTGCAGACCAGACTGGGAGGACCATCATCTAACCATGTAGAAGACAAGAATGCAGCTCTTGTTCTCCACCATGTTCAAGCTCCCTGTCCCTTCTCCCCCACACACAGACCAGTTGTTCCTTGTTCCCAGCACACCCTCCCTGAGGACTCTGCTGGGTTCCTGCTCCAGCACTGCCAGGGATGCACCCACTGAGAAGCTGCATCTTCTCAGCAAGCTCCAGGGCCATCCAGCACAGCTCCCCCTCCAGCAGCCAAACCCACTAGCACTGAGCCAGGAGTCTACTCTCCCCAAGTGATAACAAAGTAATATATTGTTCATTATTGTCTGAATCGATCTGGGCATGAATTGTAATTTACTCTGGGATCAGGTTCTCCTTAACGAGGTTTATCAGCCTGCCAACCAGCTTTATCTTGAACAGTGCCCATTATCAGGATTATTTCTCAGCCAAGGTTAGCAGCAGCAGGAGCATCTCTGAACACCAGCTGCATGATAATTATCCCACAATAACGCCCAGGAGATGTGAAGCAGGTCCAGTAGAGCCCATATCCAGTCACCATGGAGCCCACTCCCACTGAAGCAGGTGTGGTGTAGGTGCAAGGTGTTCATGGTTTCACACACGTTTGACACAGTAACTGTGACTCCTCAGAAGCCATTTGAACCTGCATGCAGAAGATTTCAAGTCTGCAGCAAAAATAATGCCTGCTAAGGGAAACCTGGCCAACTCTGCAGAAAACAAATACACTACTCTATGTGTTTTTCCAACTGAATTGTAGAAAATCCAAAAAAAAGCTAAGTTTATCAGAGGAGTCTTATTTAACCAAAACCTTCTTTTTTCATAGGCACTAGTGTTTACTAAAATATCCAGCCATACAACTAGCAATTTGCTGCATCTGATAAAAGCAGATTCAAGCTGTCTGATTGCTCTGTTTTAAATTGCAGAGAGCCCCAAGTGTCTATCAAGACACTCATTTCCAAACCAGAAGAAAATCAGCATCTTGGGAAGCTTCAGCTTCCTCCCCCTAGGAGTTGCTTCCCCTGTCCCCTCACCCCAAAGCAGTCCAGCAGCAGCAAACTGGGTTTGAACCTCTTTCATGATCACAAGGGATCATTTCAAAGCAGGCTGGGGAACCATCAGTGGTAAGGCTTGGAAGCTGAGGACATCACAAACCAATATTGTGCAGTACCTGCACATAAAGTCTTCAAAGCTTTAACATTTTTTTAATATTATTCCAAGAGACAACCCTATGTTGGCAGAGACCAAAACTCCCCTGGGGAGGTAGCTGAGGGTACTCAGGGCTGTACTGCTAAGAACCACCAAATCCCTCTTCCCATGGTCCTTCCAAGGGGAGCAGATGCACCACTGGAGGAGATATCTGTATCCATGATTTTGCCCTGAAATGCATGTGTGCCTAGAGGAATGGTTTATGTGGGCAGTGCTGCTTGACCACATTAAATGACTGCTGCTTCAAAAAAGCCCATGCACCCTGCTTCCAGGCTGTGAGTCCTAATTCCAGCAGCAGAAATATTTTTATTAAATGAACTACCTTTATGAAATAAATCAAGTGATAAACTTGAAAAATTAACTCCCATAATCTTTCATGCTGCTGTGCAGGTCAATAAACTATTATGCTAAAAGGCTGGGAAACGTTCTAGAAACATGAGTTGTTACAATGGAGATGGATGAGCCATTTTACTCCCCACATTATACACGGCAGCATCTTTCCACACTCATGCCTTGCACACCCTCTCCCATCCCTCACCTCTTGCCCATGGCAGAGCTGGAGTGGCAGGGCCAGCATCTCCCACCTGCTTGGGGTACAGTTCCCAACCATCCTCCCCAGAAACACATCCCCCATCCTCACCATCTGTCCTCGAGTGTTTCCTGACTCCTTCCAGCCCACATTTTGGGCACTTTGATGGAGTTAGGAATCATGAGCTGCCTACAGAGGGTAATGTGTCTTGGTGGGGCCAATTCAATTTTCATCACCTTCTGAACTTATTTTAAACTTCAGATTCTTTTGAAAACCACCTTATTTTAACTTAAACTTCTGTTAGGAATAGCTGATAGTCCCCCAGCTGGCACGTGGTGATTTGATGGTGACCCTGACCTGGATGGATGCTCCCACCAGCAGTGCCCAGTCTCTCTGGAGCCAGGAGGCAGGGACTGGCCCCAGCTGCTCGGGTGGTAGAGCTGCAGTTTTCCATCTCAAGAGACAATGCAGCAAGAATGAAGCTGAGAAGCCAAAAGGAAGTGAAATGGTGAAGTTCACATAAAATGGTTGCTTTAAAAAAAAATTAGAAAATCATATGAATCACATATTTACTCCATGTAATATGATCTGTGAAGGCATTTCCTTCCCCGGCTGCCCTTTCTGCAGACAGATGCCTGTGGGAATTTGTGGCTCATGAAGCCACAAGAAGAACCACCTCACTTAAACCCTTTAAGTAATTTAAGAAGCTCCACTTTAAGAGCAGTTCGGGGCCACTGCAGAAACCTGCTCCTCTAAAGGCTGGCAGCACTCCCCTGACTTCCAGCCTGAAGAAAAACCCAGATTTGTTAAAAATACTTCTGCCTAGCTCTAGTTTGCTCCTCTTCTCATGTCCTATATGCTCTCGGCAAACAGATGACTGTTGGTCATACTTAACAGCTCTGAGTAAAGCAGGGAATTATGTAAAGAGGGGAATTTCACAGCTCCTTCGCAGGGCCGGGTGCGGTGCTTGTTCCCGGCTCCCTCAGCTCCCTCAGCTCCCTCCCCGCAGGCGTGCACATCCCGGGGATCCAGCCCGGACCCTGCCCTGCCTCGGACCCACACCACAGCTCTGTCCTCATACCCACATCCACACTTTGTGGGGTTATTCCCAAACCAAACAGCTCATTTCTTTGCCAAATTAGGGTTGCTTTTCTTTTCCTCTGAGAATATTTTGTCTCTGAGTCAACCAAACCTCTCAGAAATCAATGCTTACTCCTTCAACAGGCTTGGGAACCAGGTGCTCTTTGAGCTCCAAACAATTAAAATATCCTAACCAAAACAAAGCCCTAGAACAGCTCTTCATGTCAGAGCTCAGAGACTGCTACTTATCTCCCAGTCATGACACAAATAATGGCCAAAGGCTGCTAGCTGTGGCATGGGACAGTACAAGGCATTCAGTGATCCCATCTGAAAATCCCAAAACAGATCTCTGAAATTAAGAAATCCTTCTTATTGCTCCCAAAGGTGTCTCCATTTCCCCCAAACCCTCCCTTTGTGTTCCAGTGTTTTGTTGTACTCACTCTTCCAGTATCCCATGGCAATGAGGTCTCTGGGCTAACTGTGCACAACATCTTCTCCCCACCTCCCAACCCCACCTTTCTTCTGGGTTTTGTGTTCTGAGAAACACAAAAGCAGATGAAGGATTGTGCTCTGCCATGTGTTAGGACACAGAGTGATGCCCACCCTCTCCTGGGTATTCACATTTTTGGTGCAAAGAGTCCCCCAGAAAATCTGCCTTTGAGGCTTTTCATCATTCCAGGGAAAAGGGTGGTGGAGGTGGTCCTATATTTCCTTACAGTAACTCCTTCACAAGAAAATCACAGGACAGGACATCAAGGGATGAGAGCAGCATGAAGGACTTGGGCTGCTCTCCAGAGACTTAAGGTCTCCTAATGTAGGGTTTATTTCACTTAAACTATCTAAAATTTGGGTATCCAGTCTCAGCAAGTCACCATCTGCCCCAGGTGGGAGATGAGCATCTCCAGGATGAGAAGCCAAATCCCTTGCAAGGCATCACCCTGGGTGGGTACCACTCATTCCATCAACTTGGAGAGATAAACCTGAAACTGAGGCGGGGAGGGGGGCAGATAAACCCTCCCCTTCCATTCCCAGAGGCCACAGAATGCCCAGCAGAGGGTCCCTGTGCCGAGCAGCCTGGGCAGAGCAGAGGCTTCCTGAGCACAGCACCGCTCACCCGCAGCATGCTGCCTTATTTTAGCAGGCAGAGCAGATGGCAGTGGGAAGATGAGGAGGCAAAGCAGCAGAGAAGAGAATGCTTTGGAAATAAAACCCCATGCTCTGCTGAGGGGGTCTGGTGCATTTTGATGGTTGTAGCCAGAATGAGATTTGAGGCAGCTCAAGGCTTCGCTGGTGGGGGACCTATGGCCATGGAGAGGAGAGACAGGGAAAAGCCTGCCCTGGTTCCCAAATACTGCTTGGCACAGACAGGGACAGCTGGCGCTGGCTCAGCACGGCCTCAGTGAGGCAGAAACAGAACTGAAATAATCCTCAGCAAAGGAGGCAGAGCTCTTGCAGAGGCTTCCAGCCCTGGCAAAAGGGTGCTTGGGCTCCACTGGCTCCTGCCCATGGGGCTGGGGGAAGCTGGGACTGTTCCCTTCCCTGGTGTCACCACGGATTTTTGTGCGGCTGAGCCTCAACAGCTCTCAGGGCTCGATCTCCCCTGCCTGAAACAGAGGGGATGCTCTGCAGAGCACCGTGGGTTTTGCACCTCTCTGAGCCTCTGCAGAGCTGGGGACCACGGCAGCAGCACACAGGGACCAGTCCGGCACTGAGCCTGGACTGCAGGGTCTGCTGGGGAAGATGGTTCACCCACACCTGCCCTGTGCCACCTGCCAGCACAGCCCCCCTGTGCCCCAGAGGCTAAACCCCACAGCACAGCTGCTGGGATGCCCACAGACACCATCCACATGGGACAAGAGCCGTGACATCCCAGCTTCCTCTTGTCCCCTTCACCTGGTTCCACGTCCACTGTGACCAGCAGGATAAAGCACAGCAGGAACCACAGCCATGTCCCCAAGATCCCTGTGTTTTGCCATCCATTACACAAAATGTAACTACAGCAGCTGCACCTTTCAAATTGTTTCTCTTCCAAACACCCCATAAAGTTGTTTAAGTTGCAAAGTATTACCTGGGGCTTTCTCATCAGATTCTTAATTTGCTGAAACGATTTGCTTTGTTGGGGAATTGCTTCCAAGAGCTCCTAAAGAGCTTTAAAATCAGCTCTAGGAACAGCCTCAGAAGGGAAATGCATTTCAGCTGGGCACCAAGTCCAGCAGTGGGCTACACCTCTGCCCACCCCCACCCCCCCAGCAAATTCCATTCTGCCACACAAAGAAGTGAAGCAATTTTTAATAAAAAGTTTGATATTTCCTTCTGTTGGCGCAGGAGGCTCCCCTGGCTGAGCTTCTCAAGCTGCTGTTCTCAGGCTGGGGGCACATTTAATTCCTGGATTCCTGGCATTGCCCTTGCTGGGAATTCCAGCTCCCCGCTGCTCTCAGCTCACCTGTGCTTGCCTGTGACTGCATTAGGACTATAAACCAACCACTATTCAGTTTGCAAACAACAATTTAACAACCAATGTTCAATCCAAGGAGGATGTTTTTTTTCAAAGAGAAGGTGCCAGCATTCCTGTTAATGGGCTGCTTACTTAGCTCATTCTGTGTACTGCCTAGATCATCTCACCTCTCTAGGTGCAACATATTTGAAGCAACATATTTAGAAACTCCTGGCAAAGTGCAAAGTAATAAATAATTTTGCATGTCCTTTTGCCAGAGGACAGGGACATGAGCTCCTGCTCAGTTTACCTGAGGGTGTGGCTACGCTCCCTCTTTTAAACTTTGTGTCCCATTTCTTATCCGTTTCCTTATGCCTGGCCAGGATTGCCTTTAAAATTTGGGGTATTTTAAATTAACTTAATTGGGCGGCAGAGCAGCCACTTGCAGGTTGAACCCCAAATGCTGGAGGTGATCAGTCCCAAGCAGACACTGGCATTCCCTCTGGGAGATCACAGAATCCTAGAATAGTTTGGGTTGGAAGGACATTCAAGATATCGCATCCCAACCCCGTGCCATGGGCAGGGACACCTTCCACTAGACCAGGTTACTCCATGCCCCATCCAGACTGTCTTGAACACTTCCAGGGACAGGGCATCCAGAGCTTCACTGGAGAACCTGTGCCAGGGCTCACCACCCTCACAGCAGAGAGAAATTCAGTTTGCACTGGAGCAATCCATGTCCTTAGGAAGCAGGCAAGCCCCTGCAGACACCAGAGCCCTTGCTGGCCCAGCCTCTGGCACTCTCCTTGGCTTTGTCAGTTTCTCAAGGGACATTTCCTAAAAACTCCCTATTTTCTCAGGGAATGATCACACATTTGATGAAGCATTTTATTCCCTGGTGGCTTCTAAATATTGCCTATGCTTTCTAAATATTGCAGGGAGAACACACAAGGGAAAGAAAAGCGGAAGCCTAAGCTCTGGAAACTCCATTCCACTTGCTCACAGGAGCAGGAAAGGGATAAAAATCGAAGAAGGAAAGGAGTGCAATCATTGCAGGATCAAGCATAAGCATCTCTGTTAATGCCCTGGCTTACAATTACAATCACTTACGTTAATAATGGCACCTCCTGGCTAATCCCTCCTACGCTCCCAATCATTGGAAGGGAGTTACAGCCTTATGTGAAGAAAGAGACTATGGAAGCATTGGGGTTTTTAAGGAATCCTGTCTCACCACCAAGGAAGCTGCAGCATGGCTTCTTTCTGCCAATGGAGCAGCTGCTCTTAGGCACAAAAAAATAGGGACACATAGGAAAAGGAAGCTGTTTCAGATGAAATGACAGGGGCAGGGATGATGTCTGTGCTGAATGGGTTGACTGAGGGCCAGGAAATGAACAGGGAGTGGAAAATGGAAGGACATGTCATTCCCTCTTCTACTCTGTAGAGAAAATGCAGATGGAGGAAGCCAGGGTTCACAAGGTCCTGTGACAAGGCTTTTAAGTAGGTAAGAGGCAGATGAACTCCCTGGAGGGGGTCAAAGTGCCTGTAAAGGTTTGGTACCCGACTCCTGCTCATGCTAGGATGTGGATCCCCAGAAGCCCTGCAAGAATTTCTTCTGGGAGAAGAGAAAATTAGTATAAATAAACCCATTTCTAGCATCTGGGGCTTTGCCACTCAGCACCTGCCCTGGGGTGCCACATGGGGACCCACTTTCTGCGAGGGTCTCACACCTCCAGAAGACAAACTGTCCCTGTGAAACATTTTCCTCTCAACTTCCATGGCAAATGTCAACCACAAAGGCATTCAATCATGTGTTTCCACTCAGTCCCTGACCCCCGTGACAGAAAAATCATTGGAAAGATGGCTGTGAGGTGGCCACAGGCCTAACAGCTCCACCACTGAGACTGAGAACCATTACACATTACTGGGTAATGTAAGAATGAAACGTTGCTCAAAATATCCACTCAGAGACCTTCCCAGGCTCAGAGTCTCAGTATGCTTCAAAGAATGAGCTTGCTTTCATTTTCTATTTCACTTTGGTGTTTATTTTTGCTTCAGGCTGGTGCCATCCACCTTCCCCAGCTCATGAGCCCAGTAACCAGGCCAGGGGGATGAGGAAGGAGCAGCTCCTCAGTGCACCTCCCTGGTCCATTCAGCTTTCTGCCTTTTCACATGCTGTGAGGTTTTGTGCTTTGAAATAAGAGGATGAAGTGCCCTGGCTCGCAGTGCTTGCTCTTCAGTGCTGCCCAGCAGAGAATGGCTGCATGCAGGGAATACTGCACTGGAGCCTGGCTGAGTCCTGGCCACTGCAGCACTGCAGAACCCTGATTCCCCCAGCAGCATTAATTATACAAGGCCTCCCTCCCCGCCACAGAGGAAGGCTTTGTTTCACAGGAGAACAGAGTTTATGCTGCAAAGCATGGAAACTTGAGCAGAGGGATGATGGTGGGGGCCCAGCTCCCCATCCCACATCTCCTGGCAGTGCCACCTGACAGGACAAGCTTGTGTCCCTCCAGCAAAGCCCCACCAGCAACCTGATCATCCCTGCCCATGGAAGAGGGATTGGAACCAGATGGGCTTTAAGATCCCTTCCCACCTGAACCATTTAGCAATCCTATGATTTAATGGAGGAAGAACAGGAACACTCAGCTGGCCACCTCCTGAGCAGTAATTTTTAACCACACCAATAATGCCATTTCTTTCCATAGAAGTAAATGTCATTTCTTCCCTAGCTCAGTGGTGTTTTCTCAAACATCCAGTGTACTCCTTGGGAGATGGGATCTGAGTCCTTACCTCGCAGGGCTCACCCCAGCACATGTGTAGTTGGGAAAACAGGGCATCCCAGCACACAGCAAGGGCTGAATCCTGAACTACATGGCATGTAGAACACTATTAAACCAGGGTGAACCCCTGCATTGGTTGAGTTGTAGGCACCACAAACTGTCTTTCAGGTCCTGCTGATCCTTACAGAAGGACACAGCCTTCAGTAGCACACACTCTGATAAAGGCTTGGACTTTTTTCAGCAGCACAGCACCAATACACTTCCAGTGCCCAAGCTGCCCACGTGGGCTTGTCCTGCCCATGGACTTTACCAGCACAGTTTGGATGTGGCAAGAAAAGAATCAACATAAGAGCCTGGCCTGAGCTAGCAAAACCCATCCCCAACAATCACATCCCATCATCACATTCCTGCTGGATTCTTTCCCAGCATGGCCACACGCTTCACCACTGGCAGCCCCTCTCCCCACTCACATTTTGTTCCAGGGACCTTTACAGATCCTAAAGTCTGTAGGATACAACTGCAAAATGCCACTGGGCTCAACAGGAAAAACGATGGTGCTTTGGTAAGTGGATTAACACCAGCAGTCTGAGATGCTCCTGTCGCAGCTGGAAAATTGAGCATCTCCACTGCAGCCCAGCCCTAAAGCTGTCTCCTCCTCAGCCCACTCAGAAATCCACTGTTACAAAGCCAATTAAACACTCGATTAAGTGCCCCAACATGTTCCCAAGTAAAGCACTAACATGGCATGTTATTAAAAAAATAGAAAGAAGAAAGATCCAGGTTGTATAATGGTCTGTGAGCCCATCAGCTGTGGCACAGGGGTGGAAATAGGAGCTGAACAGCCAAATCCTCTCACCATCTCCCACCTAAAGAGCTGTTTCTTTGTCTGCCCATCACAGCTTTAGACCAAGACTCTGATTTAGGTGGTCCCACCATCCTCATCATCTGCTGCTGGTACCTGCTCAGGGACCACCAGCCCCCACGGTGCTCCTCAGAGCATGCTGCTCCAAAGGCTCCCTCCAATCCAACCCCCCCACACCTTTTGCCTGTGTAAGAGCAGTGTCTACCACCACCTCCACCAGCAGCTCCTGCTGTGGGCAAGGGAGAGCTCTAGGACACAGGAGCCCACACACTCCACCAAGTAGCCTGGACTCGGGGGTCAATGCTGCCATGTCCTCCCAGACCCCAAGGAGCCATCTCATAAATCTGACCATCACAAACATGATCCAAGTGTATCCAAATCCCTCTGATCCAAGCACTTTGTCTCCAGGGTAGAGATGGCAGTAATCTCCTGATGTTGGGTACCAGTCCCTGCACTGGGGACTGATTCTGAGCTTCTTCAGACACTCGCTGTTCAAGGCAAGGCACAGCAGCTACAGGAATGAGTGTCCAGGCTGTCCCCATTCCCCTGAGAGCTCCATGCCTCCTCTGTACCATTGCCCTCCTCTTCCCCTGCCTTCCTGCATCATCTCCTGCTCTTTGCTGCACCTGGCACAGCATTAGGAGGATGACTCAGGAACCCCCTCACTTTTCCATGCTAGTTGTGTGCCTGAGTGAGGTGTTCACTGAGATCTTCACCAGCTCCCTGTGAGGGGACTCATCTGGGGAGCTAAGAGGACATCTCTGGGTTGGTGCTGCAGTGGACATCAGCAACACTGCCCAAAGCAGCAGAGAGGCACAAGGCTCCTTGAGGCACAGAGCTCCAGGGCTGCCCCACCAGAATGGCTGCTGGGTCTGACTTGAACAGCAAAGGCAGAAAATCCTGTGCTAGAACCAGGTGACCTAAATTTTGTGAATGAACTGGGGTTTTTTGCTCTCCAGTAAATATATATATATATGAAACCCTTTCTGATATCTATAAAACACTATGGCAGCTTTAGCTTGTCCTACTTCCTCTCTGTGCTTCCATTTTGCCTATTTTTGCTGCCTTCAACCTTTCATGTGCACAACAGTAACTCTTTTCAAAGCTTCTCAAGGTCAAGAAAGTCCCTAACAGGGTGCATTAGGGCAGTTATTGATCTTCTCTCAGCCTTTCCCGGAGCTGTTCCAAACTGTGAAACCTCAGTCGGGTGATGGAAAGTTACTCAGGCCCTTCCCATGTTGGTGAATTTTAATATTCATGGCACCCAACTGGTGAGAATATCCAATGCCCTCGCAGTGACGGCCCCGTACGTCTCTGTCCCTGTCCTTGCTGCAAGGTCGCTGTCCCTGTCTGTCTGCTTGAGGATGGCTTGAGTGACTTTCTGAAGGATGAGTCTGTGGAAGTTTCATGGACAGAATACCATCACCCCTGAGAAGCAGATCTGCAATACCTACCAAAATAAGCATTTGCTGGGAAAAGCTGTCAAAGCTTAACTGGGGAGAAGAGCTGCCATGAAGACCTATTCATGTTATATGGGCAAAAAGCATTTCCCCACATTTTCCCTTGTCACTTTCTAGGAAACCATAATCAATACCACAAGGATGAAGTTTCACCACCAATTAAAGCAGAACCCACAGCGAGGTGGTGGCTCCAAGAGCTCTTACAGACTATTGAGAAGGACATCTGCAGTGGAGACTCAGGTATAACATCTGCCCTGCTGCTGCCTCACCTCCAGCACCACGGGCTGGCCCAGAAGCAATACTGACCTCCCCAAAGCCAAAGGGCTCCCTGTTGTAAGCCCAAATCTTTTGACTGCCTGAGCCACAGTGAGCACTCAGGCTTTGATCCTGACATATCCACTCACTTCCCAGCAAGACAGCTCTGGAGACACCTTGGCACTGCTGGCCCTAGCAGCTTGCTAGCCCAGGAGCACAGCTATACAACAGGCAACAGCTCCAAGTCCTAGGGCACACCAAATGTGCTCTGGAAAACCAGCCTGGCATCGGGGAAGCATCGTTCACTTCAAATATATCTTCATTTAAAAGGCAGAAATCCCCTACTTTGCTCAGCCACTGTCACTCCTCTCAAAATATTGTTCAGTTTTATGAACCATTGAAAACAATCTGCATTGTGGGCAGCGGCTGCCTCAGAAGTATCAATCAGCAGGGTCCACATACAGCTGACATTTGTCCCTTAATAATATAATTGCAGCTAAAACAAGAAAGGAACCTGGAGCTCTGTGCTTTTTTACTGATTAAAGAAAGGAACAGCAGTTCTTAAGATAATTTTTAAGTGGCCAGAAGCTGAGAGCAGGCACAGCAAGGCAAACCCCAGTGTGTGTAGCAGTCCCAGAAGTTCCAAAAACACAACCAGCAGAAGACAAGAGCCAGCAGCAGACACAGGGCTAACATCTAATGGGGTTCTGCAGAAAATCCAGCAGTCAGGTCCGGCACAGAAACATGGACTGCATGAGTGGACCACCCACAGATGCAGCTCATCACCCACCAGGTGGGACCCCACTCTTAATTCAGACTTGCCTGCAAGGTTACAATGACTCCAGCCCCACTCCAGCCCCGTGTCTGCAGGAGGAGCTGATGGGGAGTCCAGAGCTGTCCAGCCCAGCAGCAGGAACCAGCTTAATTACAGCAGGTTCAGGAGCACAGAAAACTCCTGAGTCACAGCGAGCTGTTAATTACCAGCCTTTAACAGGATTTGAAGGCTCAGGCCAGCGAAACCGCCTTCCTCTCTCGTGCAGAGCTACTATACAGAGCTCTCAGTTTGACTTAAGTTTATGTGACTGACCCAAATATTCATACCCTCAGGGCTGAGGTATTGTTTAAAATCATGATTTCTGCACAAAAATCTAGGAGAAACTCAGGAATTGCTGCACCATGTGCCCTGCATCTCCGGCTACCTCTTTCTCCTGCAGAAAACTCCAGGGTCCAACCCCCTGCCCACCTTTCAAAAGTGGCACTTTGCTCTTCCTCTTGTCCCTGGAAAAGGGACTGGGCCATCCTAGCACCCATCTGAGCTCCAGGGACACTGCCAAGCTGTCATTGAAGGGCACTCGATTTAGGGAAAACAGCCTCAAAAGGGTGACTGACAACAGCTGCTCCCTGCTCCATCAGGAGCTGCAGAACATGTCCCTGCTGCCCTTTGAGCCTGGTAGGAGCAACAGGACAATAACAGGACCTGGATTCCTATAGAAAAATGATGCCTTAAAACTTTAAGCCCCTGTCCCTGCTTGTCACCCACCCTTCCTGTCACCCTACGAAGGCAGGCAGCTCTTTGGGAAGCCTTTCTGATCATCCCATGAAGGACATAGGGCTCTCAGAGATGGAGAGCTGCTGGATCCCCAGCTCAGACACCTGTGCTCCAGAGGGCAGGAGGCAGATTCTTCTTAAGGCACCTATATCCTGCTTTTCTGCCTTGGAAGGAGAGGGGAATGGCCCCAGACGCCAGACCGGGGCTGGAATTTCGACCCCAGGACAGTGCTGAGCTGGAGGCTCTCTTAACGCCGCTAATCCTCTTTGCCGAGGAGCTAATGACATTGCCAGCGAGAGCAGGGACCCTTGGGAAGGGGGCAGGGAGGCACGGCACAGCCGGGATTGAACACAGGCTCCCGGCTGCCGCCCCCCGGCAGCGAGGGCAGGTGAGGCAGGAGCCCGACGCTCCTCCCTGCTCCCTTTTCAGCTCTTCTCTGAAACCTGTGTGCCGACACCAAAATCATTTTGGCACAAATCCTTTCCTCGGATCTCCTTCTCTAACCCATCCTCCGGCTGCCGGCAGCGACGCCCTGTTCTGCTGATCTCACGGAGCTTTTTCCATCTCCCTGAAGTCCGTTTTCCCAGGCATTCCTCCCTGCAGCCGAGCGCAGGAGTTGCCGCGGCTGCTTCTGCAAGTAGGGCAGGTCAGCGCCATCCTCAGCATCAGCATCTCGAACCTGAGCAGTGCAGCAGCCCACCCTGGGGAGCTGTTCTGCTCAGGGAGCAATTTTATGCAGCAGGAGCTCTTGGATCGTGATGAAAAGAGAGGTCCGGGGCTCTCCAGACAGTATTTGATACAGTGATCACAAGAAATCCATCTGAATGGGCTGGTTTGTACCTGGCTGCAGGTGCAAGGGGAGCAGCAGAAGGGGAACATGTCCCATGAAGGGCTCAAGCAAACGCTGCTCCTGCATCCTGTGATGCCACATCCAGGATAATCACAGAATCCCAGATTTGAGGGATCTTAAAGCTCATCTCATTCCACCCCCCTACCATGAGCAGGGACACCATCCACTGGACCAGGTTACTCAAAGCCCCATCCAACATGGCCTTGAGCACTTCCAGGGATGGGAAGTCCACAGCTTCCCTGGGAAACCTGTTCCTGTGTCTCACCCACATATGATAGGCATATACTATATTTTATATGCATATAATGCATGTAATAAGGAACCCAACAGCATTAACTGGTGAGATCAGACAGGGCAATGCAGCAGCACCACCTATGACAACACAAGTGTTATAAAAAAAGAGTTATTTTTACAATGTGTGGGGAAAGCAAGGAAAATAAAAGCTGTTTTAACATCTGGATGGGGTATGGCAAGTACCACAAATTAGTAAGAGGACCCTCCTGAGGGTCAGGTGCCCATTGGAGGTCACAGCCTGGCATCTGGGAATCAGCAGTGTTCTGCAATGAAACTTGTCACTGCTCCTGTTTCAGGCTGGTTAATTAGGCAAAGGGGCATCCTGCCATGTTTATTTAGTAACACAACATGCATAGTTCATTTGTTCCTTAATACAAAACCCCTGGAGTCAATTGGGGTCAACTGGGGTTACTGGGAGAACATCGTGCAAGCACAAGGCCAATCACACTGCAAGCCAGCTCTTGCCAGATCACTTGTTCCCTCAGCAGACTCTGCCATGAACAGGAGAGATTTCCTATGTCCCCAGTGAAATGACCCAGCACTTGGTCTTCCTGCAACAGAAACCTCTTCCCTTCCTGCATGGCATCATGCTGAGGCCTGTAGGGAATTCGGGAGAGTCCCAAAGCGTCAGCTCTGTCTTGAGAACATCTCATAGGACTGCTCCCAGGATGGAGCTCCTGGAGGAGGTGTGAGGAGGTGGGAGGAAGCTCCAGGCACCTGTACTCCTGGTATTTCACATAAACAACTTATTTAAAGCTGGGTAATGTGTATTATGGCAAGCATGCAGAGGAAGTGGAAGTCAGGTGCGCTTTTGGGATTCCTCTGCTGGTCACCCACAGCTTCCAGAGCCATGGGCCACCACAGTCCACACACCTCTCCTGGGATGTACTGCCAAAATGCCACCCTTCTTCCCAAACTCTTCACATGCCTAGGCTTCCAGTCCTCACCAGCACCTTCTCATCGTGCCCACCAAGACCCAAAGCCAGAGGAAAGCCAGCCTTGCTGGCAGATCTTGTAGAAACTCTGGGCTCAGAGGCACGACCCAGCTTCTCATGAGTGGGATACTCTTGGAGCATCCTTCACCTGCACAAGCATCAGTCTACAGTGGTGCAAGGACAATAAGAGAAGCACAAGATACCCTTTTCTTTGGGTGGCTCATCACCTATGCAGCTCAGCCAGTGAGTTCACAGAAAACCAGCACTTTTAGTATTTTCTTTTTGGTAGGTTTGAGTGCACTTGGCTGAACAGAGTGCTGGGGAGGAGGCAGCTCCTTGGATACCTCCCCAGGCAGCTGCAGAGGGTGGGAGGGGACGGCAGGGACACAGAGCCTCCGACTCCATCTTTAGATCAGGAGTGGGATGGGAATGAAAATACAATGGGTATAATAACACATCTTTCCAGGGAAATCAGAAGTTTTAGGGGGTTGCAAATAGGGGCAACAGCCTTCCCCGCTTTCTGGAAGTGACAATACAACTTTATTTGCAGGAAACACATGGGTTTAGCACTATTTTCCTGCAAAATTCCATCCTTCTTCCAAAAACCAGGCTACTGTGGGCCATGACCTCTCCCTCCCTGTGACTGATGCTTTTTGGGCCCAGGGTGAAGCCTTGCCCAGGCTCCAGGGGTGCATACAGAGCGTGCTGCCAATCTCACCCACAGTTTGTGCTCCTCTGCACTTACCAGATTGGGGATCAAATCCCTCATTAGTTTTCACACAACTTCCAAGGGGAGCTTATAGCCAAGGTCCTAATTCATCAAGCAATTAATAGATCAAGCCTCACTACTTCAAAGAGTGAGTCCTGGTATTTGCATGAACCTCAGGGCTTGGGACAAGCCCATGTGAGCTGCAGGCAAAAAGAGATCAGACCACAAAGCAATTTTCCCAGAAGACCAAGCAAACCTAAAGCCCAACCATGTTAACAGACCTTGCGATGTTTTCCTTTCCTCAGAAAGTTTTTGTTAAAAACATCCACAGCACAAGTGTTGCATTTCTTCCTCAACTCTTATAAAAAGAAATCCCGTAAACCAACCCAACCATGCAGAGCTGGACAAAGGTTCAGTGTAAAAGGAAACAAAACCCATGACAGCACAACGCCTGGGTAAGACCTTGCTGTGGGTCTTCACTCTGTGTGAAGGCTCATAGATGTTGCAGGGATGAGCTGCAGCAAGAAACACTAAAAAGGAGCATACATGCCAGGGTGGGTTTGCCCAAGGGTGTCTGAAGGCATTTGCTCCAGAGCTCTGGGAACCTGGGCAGAGTCCAGCCTTCAAAATCTGAAATTTAATCCCAGGTGTCAGCTAGTGACCCTGGAGACAACAGCTGAGGAGAGCTCACCTTTCCCTGGTACATGCAGAGATCACCATATTACTGGCTACAACCCAACCCCAAATTAATTCTCTAATTAATTAATTAGCAGGCGGGTGCCAGCGAGCTTTAACGCCTTTTCACCAATCCACGAGCTGTCTGAAGCCTGGGAACACACTGCTGCCCAGGGGCATGCCAACAGGGGGTTCAGCCCTACCCAAAGAACAAACACTTGGACAGCTTTCCTCACTCAAGCCCCCGGGGTAGGGTGGGAGCGGTGGTGGGAGCAACACCAGGAGCAGAGCACTGGCATTGAAAACAGCATTGTGTACACTGAGATGGCCATTTGGGGGGTTTGCACCTCCACAGACACTCTGGGAAGGCGTCTCCTCCACTGCCAACATGACCACGAGGGGAGCAGCAGCAGCAGAAGCAGCTATAGGAAGAATAGAAAATTACTGGGTGTAATTGAAACTGCAGGGAGGAGCTAGGGACATAAAATGTAATTATCCGCCATGGAACGGATCCAAGATTAGCAATCCTACTTCTGGTCATTTCAAGTTCCCATTAATTTCTCCATGTGCTGATGTTATCAATGCTGTGTCTTTAATGTCTGCGAGATGCAGCACTTCCAGGAGCAAGCCCTTGGCCTCCACTGGTCAGAGTCTCAAATCACTTGTCCAGGAGGGGGTGAAGGGCCTGGAAGATGTCCCTCCCTAGCTTCCAAGATGGAAGGGGTAGGAGGATGCTCCAGCTGGACCAGTTGCACCACTCTCCTCTCTAGGAACCACTGGCTAGAATTGGCTGAGGTGCTTTTTTGGTGCTTGGGAAGATCATCTGAGTGGGCATCACAATTCAGAGACATTCTCAACTGTAACAGGTAAGACTGGGTGGATTTCAGACCATATCAGCCTCTGTTCTCCTCTCCTTGCACTCCATCTCAGCAGACTGCAGAATTCACAATCCAATTCACATCCATACAACACTGGGCATCCCCACATCCACCCCATGCTCAGCCCACTCCATTGTCCTGTGTCAAGGCTCCACTTGCTGAGGCCCTGACACTTTCTTCCCCTGTATCATCTTCCTTGCAGCCTCGCCATTCGAGAATGCAGGAGCTGTAGAACATCCCTCATTAGCCTCATCTCCAGTCTGGCCAAGGCCTCCATTCACAGCAACAGGAGGAGGACACTGGTTGGTGACTGGCACTTGCATGACCTCACCCTTGGACACCTCCGGGGAACAGTGGGCACTGCTGGGGGTGCCCTTAACAACAGCCATGCCTTGCTCTGTTTCTTGCATGAAACCAGCATGAAATCAGTGTGTACACATGAAAACCATGTCTTTGCCAAGAGGTGAAGGACCATGGACTCCAGCCCTGCAGCTTGCCCGAGGAGGAAATTTGCTTCAGCAGTTTCTTAAAGGCTTTTTTATAGACCTTTGAAAGCAAGCACCCCGTCTTTTCTTCATTTTAAGCAAGGAGAGAGCACGCACCCTTGGATCAGAAGACACCCACCCCCACCAGCCCCCTTACCTCCACGAGGTGAGGCGTGGGGTTGAAGCCGCACATATTGCAGACCTGCTGCTGGCAGGTTGTGCAGGTGTTGTAGTTGGGGGGCTCGCTGGAGCCCACATTGATCTCCGCCTTGCAGAGGGGGCACGAGACCCTTGCCTTCGGCACTTCCTTTGGCTTGACACCCTGCTCTGGTTTGCCTGGTTTCGCCGCCGGCGTGGCACCAGCCCGGCCCTGTGCCCCAGGGGCTTTGGGACCAGCCTCTTTGCTGGCGTCGCTGAAGACAATTTTTGGAGGCACTTTGCCAGGAGATGGCTGGCTCGGAGCAGGGGCCTCTGGCTGAACAGACATAAGCGTGCTGGCCTGGGTCAGGAGGGATGCCCCAAAGCCGAAGAGCTTCCCTGTGAGCCCCTCCTGGGGCTGCTCTGGTGCTCCAGCCCCGGGGGCCGGGGCAGCAGACTTTGCCCCTGCATCTCCTGGCGTCTTTCTCTGCTCAGAGGGAGAAGGCTTGGCTTGCTGATGCTGCGGGGAGGAGTGGGCCTGATGCTGCGGGGAGGACCTGGCCGCCTCCTGAGGTTTTGGCTGTCCTTGGCCGTGCGCTTCCCTCTGCGGCATTGTGGGCTGAGGTTTGGGTTGCTCTTGTGGCAGGGGGCGGGGGGCTGGTGGGGTCTTATCTGCAGCCGGGGGTTGCGGGTGCTTGGCTGGGGACTGGGAGGGGGACGGCGAAGGGGAGTGCAGCTGCTGCTGGCTCTTGGAGCGAGGAGCAGTGGTCATGTCCATCCCCAGCGCCCGCTGCATCTGGCAGTTCAAGCACAGCCATTCCTTCACCTGTAAGACAAGGAGAGGACATGGGCAGTGAGTGATGGGTAGCTACAGCTGCCTGCAGGCAGCCCCAGCACACCCTTACCTCTCCCCAAACAGACCCCACATAACCACAGGAACCAGTCATCAGCCCCTGAAAAACATTTTGGTACCATGTTCTTCACTAGCAGTACCTTGCAGTCAGGGCAAGCGGCCCCCATCTGTCGCAGGTACCCACAGCACAGCACACCGGCGTGAACGCCAGCTTTAATTAGCCTTGGTTTGCTTCCAAGGCTTCTGCTGTGAAGTGACTGCTTGTCATGAGGCTCTGCCTCTCCTGGGGGAGGAGAGGCCTTTCTGAGGGCTCATAGCTCCACCAGCTCCCCAAAGCCCATTTTTTCCCTCCTGCTTGGTGACCAGAGATACCAAAGAGAATGGCCAAGGCCAAATGAGGAAACACCACTGTGCCATGTTCAGCACTTCCCTGGGGGCTAGCAGAGACGGATTTTCTGGAATCAGTGCAGTGGTTGTGATATTTCATCTCAAAATGGCTCTGGAATGCTATAAGGGAAAGAGTGCTGCTCCTTGCACAATGCATCTGCACTCCAGGAAGGGAAGTACAAGCTGGGGAGCAAAGAGTTAATTTTCACTCTCACCATGATGACCTTTTGCATGCAAATGAAAAATAGAACAGTTCCCTGGCTAAGTGGTGATAAAGGAAAGACTTTCCCCACGAGAGATGTTCCCTGTGACACACTAATGTCTAAATTAAGTTAATTAAAGAGGCTGTAGAGCCTTTCCGTATGAGGAATCACCAGGATGCTCAGCAGCTCCATAAGTATTTATAATATACAGCACAGTCAGCAGGACAGCCAGGTCTGCTTGCAAAAGACTTCTCCAAGACAAGCAACTAAGGTGGTAAAAAGGACCAGAACATTCCCCAAAACCAGAGCAGCACCCAGGACAAGCAGACACAGAGCCTGGAAGGAGCAGCACCCAACAGCTCCTGGCCCTGGCACTCTCTGGGGGCTGCACATCCCACAGGCCTGCACCCACTGCACAAGGTGTGGATTTTCCTGCTTTACATTCTGGAAGCCATCTCTTCATTCCAGTGTTACGGATCACCTCTAAGGCTCAGCTTAATCCCTGCTGCAGAGACATTAATCACTTTGCCCAGTCCCACAGCTCCAGGTCTGCTTGGCCTTTTAGTCCTATAGTTGAAGGCATGGGTGATTCATAACCCGGCCACAGAGTTTTTTCCCCTACACTCCAACCACACAAACAGGCACATTTCAACCTTCTTCTGCTTGCAGGAGCTGCCTGCAGAGATTCAGTTGGGTATTACTGTAGATCTCATGATGGGACATGATGGCAAGTCCTCGAGACGTGAGGCATCTGCCCTAAACCCATCCTTACAAGTCTCCTCCCCAGAAGGGTTCTCATAAAGGCCAGCCTTCAAATAACAAACTTTTAAAAACAGAGGAAATTCAGATCAGCTAGGAAAGATGGGTTCAAATTCACGGGGGGTGGATGAAACCTGCACCTGCCCACCGTGCCCCTTCCCCTCTCCGCCCAGCACATGCCAGGAGCCAAGGCTTGGCATTGCCTCCAGCAAAGCTCTCCCCATCACCCTACAAGCCTGGCTGCACATCAGCTCTGTGCTTTTCTCAGACTTCCCTGTACTTGCTGAGCTCCCACGCCACTCTCTACACCAGCCTCCACTCGAGTCCTTCATTTGGATCCGAGGGAAAACAGCCTCAATTTTCCCCAGCAATTTTGCGCTACATTGTCATTTCTCCAAGCTGTTCCAAAGGAGCCACATTATGTTTAGTTCCTGAAAATAGTACTTCAGTTTTTATCATTTTTTAGGGTCTTGCTGTCTCTCTTCTGACATCCAGAATTTCTTGCGTTATTTTTGCTTTCACACCCCCTGGAATTTTTTCCCACAGCTCTATTTCAAGAGAGTGTCTACCAAAATCCCATCAGCTTTGCCCACCATCCCCATCAGCTCAAATTAAGGGAGAACCGATCCTTTCTATTCAGGTTCTTGTTCCCAGGATGCAAGAAATTCAAATCTTCCCTCTCCACATAATCTCCTTACCTGCAATTTAAGACCCTTAGTGAAGTGGAAATTGGGGGAAGAGGAGATGCACTCCCCCCTGTGCCACACACATCCCTCACTTTGCCCTTGGCCAAGGTTTCTCCAGGAAAACCCAGGCAGTGGGAGGCACTGTGCCTGGGTCCTGGGGCCACAGGAGCTGTATATGGCTCATGGACAAGCCCAGCAGGACCTTCCTCAGCTCAGGGCTGAAGAACAATGGCAACATTGCAACTTTCTCACTTTTCACAATGAACCTACAACCCAGACAGGAAAAAGCCAGGGGGTGTTTTAGATGGGATAGGAGCATCCAATTGCCCTTGGTGACTTGGTGAGGAACTGCTGAGGAATATCTGTCCTGGGGAGCAGGAGAAAGCTGCAGGAAATACAGTGGGGCATGAGCTCCCAGAGCAATCATTTGAAATGTAAATTGAGTTGGGATTATCACAAATTGGCTGGCCAGCCTCTACTGATGCAACTGATGACACACTGTGTGGGTTACACAGATCAAAGACAACTTAAAGGATGCTGCAGGGAAGATAGCAAAGAGGAAAGGCTGAGTTGTCTTGCCAAAGATCCTTTCCCCAAGGAGGAGAAAGGAGAAGGGAAAAGCCTGGGTAATAAAGAAATAGTAGAAAAAAAATTATTCTTTTCATACTCTTCTCCTATTTCTCTACTGTTTTCTGGGCATCTTCCCCCTGCATGATGAATCTGCAAGTTAGAAGAGAAGCATTTAGAGGATGGTGATGCAAGTCAGTGAAATAGTCCCATGCCATCTATTTCTGTGTCCTGTTTGCCCAGTTCTTCACCAAATCAAAAGTTTCAGGGGTTGGATTAGTAAAGATTTACACTCAGACTCTTCCTAGAAAGGATAGGGGTCCATCACTGGGTGGAGATAGAAGAGCTGCTAATGAGACAGATATGATGGACATGCTGTAATCACTGTCCTGGAACATTTGGGAACAAGAAGGATTACACTCGTTACGAGGATGAAGCATTTCCATCCTATTAGCAATCGAGAAGAACATTCAACAACATCTACCAGCACCAGAAGATATTTAAATTTGGCAGAACTGAATAATTTTGCATCCAAGAGCTCTAAGAGAACTAAGAAAACTGCTGCGTGCTGATGTTCATTTTTAAGAGGAAATTTTAGGAGGCTGGAAGAGTCTTCTGCTTGAAGAAGGCAAAGGTATGGCCTGCAGGAAACTGGGAGACAGACATCTGTCCAAGGCAGAAAGACAGTGCAGAAGGACACACAAATACGTCCATCAACATGGGTTTAGGAAAAATAGGTCACAGCAAAGCAAACCTGATTTTATTCTCTGCACATCTGATATTAATAATGCACAGAAGCAATATCCTTGGTGTCCAAGAGGTGTTTTGACCTAGTATTGTATAACATGCTGACAAAAATAAAAAGCACTATAGAATATGAATAGTGAATATGCCAAAAGGATTTCAGACTGGTTACCTGGCTGAGCTGGGGGCAACAAGAATTCACCACTGCCAAGGTATCATCATCTCACTACTGGCAGCACCACTCACACACAGTGGATTTTGGTAAAACCACAGAAACAAAACGATTTTGTTTGGAAGGGGCTTTAAAGATCAGCTTGTTCCAGCCACCCTTATCTTAAATATCAATGAAGATGAGTCTCTACTGCCTAACAAACCTGTGCTCATGCCATGCAGGAAACCTGGAGCTGGAAGCAGGAGTGAGGAGGTGGCTCAGCCTCCTCTTCCAGCACCAAGGGACTCCTTCCAGACCCCTCCATGGTTCCACACCGACATTTTAAGGAGATTAGTAAAACCCTGCAGGAGATACAGGCCGGATCTGTAAGAGTGATTCTAGGGATTTCTAGCAGAAAATGTCTGAAATGAGAGAATTGAAGAGGTTGATCTTTTTCGTTTATCAAAGAGAAGATTAAGAAGTGACTTGATTACGATATAGCAGCACATTCAGTGGAAACAATATCAGGTAATAAAAGGTTGTTAATTAGGCAGAAAAAGGCATAAAAAGAACTAATGACTGGAAGTGGAAGCCAAATATATTAAGCATCACTTTTAACAGCAGATGTTTCTAACCATTAAAGCAAATTATACACATGCTGTTGGGCTCAGCAGAAGACTCAGGGAGGTAAAGCTTGCAGGCCTTTCATCTATAGGGTATTTTATGCCTGTTCTGGTCTCACAAGCTTTGATAGCTTGAACCATCCCATCTGTACAGACATTTGGAATGTTTGTATCTGATACCTGACCTGCCCCAGCCTGCATGCAGTTCCCAACACACCTACAACCACCAGCCTTACTTTTCCCACAACAGAGCCCTCCAACACCCCAGAATATTCCTCAAAGCCCCCTTCCAAATCTTATTATTCCCCAATGCATGGGTAGGTCAGCAAGTGGCGTGCTTGCTGGGTCACAGCTGCCAGATGTGCCTCCCCCCTCAATGCTGTCCTGTGAGCACCAACCATTTGCAAATCCTGTTAGGAATGAAAACTTTCCAATCAGCGTTTTCTTAAAAAAAATTTGCAGCAGGAATATCCACAGCACGTGCTGGCTCTGCCCAGTGCAGATTTAAACATTGATAATAATTATAAATTGAATATACATATACACACATACATATAAAACTACAGGCATGGTGAGCTAGATTGTGACCCTCTGCAGAGCAGATACATAAGGGGGACCAAGATCCATCCCTGTGCACTGTGGTTTCCAAATCATCTAGAAAAAAAATCAAGAAAGGCACATGTTTAAAAAGGATCTGAAATGATAGACACAGCTTGAGTCTGTAAGGCTTCTGCAGTTATTCTAACACCACCTATTTTAGGAGACTATGTGAAATAGCCCCTCCCCAGTATTTGTTACCAGGAGATGTGAGGGAGTGCTGGTTATGTGCAGGTTGTTTTGTTCCCCTGAGGTAAGACAATACAGCTCTAAAAGTATCTCAAGTATAGAGTTCAGTCTTTGCAGTGGGCAGAAGCTTTAAAACAAGCCCTGTAAGCAGAAAAACATCATAATTGAACATCCAAGATATTTTCACGCCAAAATTTAGGATTATAATTAAGAGTAATTCTGTCTTTGCTGAGGGCTGGTTATTTTGGACCATTTGGAGGTCACCCAGGATGTTACCCTACTAGAGAAGAATAATAAAACCGAAAAGGAGAGACCATATTTAGATTACCATATTTATGACTTTGGGGATTTGAGATGGAATGGTTCCTCACCAGCTCTACTCATTTAGACCTCACTGCAGCCAAAGCCATTGACCTTGCTAGTAACACACCCCATGTCAGAGGAGGCCACTGGGCTCAGTCCGTCTGACCTGCTTTAAACAATTATTTTAGACTGGGAAGAACAGGTCTCAAGTCATCTTGAGTCCAGCATGATCAATCCCACCCAAAGGTGACCATTTTGCACAGGACAGAGAAAAGGAGCTTTGTTCAGCAGAAGATACAACCCACACTCATCCTTTGGCATGAGACAAGATGTAAAAAGGGCTGAAAAAACAGAAACCAAGTTCATGGGAATTCAGAACATTAAAGGAACGTGGGTTTTCTGTGAGTTGGCGAAAACATGTGCATTTAATAATTCTAAGAAACTGAAATCCTGAAAAAAAGAAAAACCAACCATGTTTGGGAAGACCACAACAGGAGAAGAGCACAACAAGAGCTGCACCTCCAGCAGCAGCTCTTCAAATCCAAGAGCCCCGAGTGGGCCTCTTCCCCAGATGAAGCCACCCTCCAGCAGATGCACCCCAAGGCCACGGTCACAGCTCCCTCTGCCTTTTGCAGGCACCAGTATGAGTACAAAAATAACCCCAGCTGGAACTGGGTAATGAAGGTACTGTGCTAATCAGACTAATAGAGAGGTTCAACAGCAGGCTCACTGCATAGATGGAGACAGGTTTCATTCATGGCTGCTACTGGCTTATCCTGGAGGAACACTGCAACAGCCTGGCCTCTCCCAAGAGCTGCCAGTGCCCTGCCTGAGAGTGTCCTTAAGTGTCTTCAGCTCAGCAGCTCTGCCTGCACATGAAGAACTGTTGTCTCACAAAATCAGCCAGTCAGCAAAACGTCCCTTCCATCCATGCCTCCCGGATCCACTCCTGAGGAGCTCTCTGGGGGGCATGTCTCATGTTTTATGTTGTCACACTGAGCTCTGCCAAAGCCACATACATACTCTGCAATTAAACAATATCCTGATCCAAGGGAAGAGGCAGTTCTAGAAGGCAGCCCTTGTCTAGAGAACAGAAGGAACAGCAATTGTGGGGAGCTGGGATACTGCTGGGAAGGCAGGAGGTGGGACTGGCTGCAGGACAGCAGGGAAAGCTCAGCAAATCCTGGAGCAGCTGCTGATGCACAGAAAAACTAAAGGTACCATGTGGATCAGGTTTCCTACACCATCCCAGACTGGCTGATGGAGCGCATGACAAACACCAATATATACCTTTTTCTGAAGTTTTGGGTTTGTTTTATAGCAGAACTAAACTCTCTAGAAGTGTTTGAGGCAAAGGCTGGGGCCCTGACCAATCTTACCTAGTGGAAGGTATCCCTGCCCATGGCAGGGGGTTGGAACGAGGTATCTTGAAGGCCCCTTCCAAGCCAAACCACTTCACGATCCTGTTGCTGAGTTCTACAGCAGCACAGGGACAGTTTGCCATGGAGCTCGTGTGTGGAGGGCAGGAAAAGCAGCCCTGGTTGTTTGGATCAGTGCACAGCCTACATGCAAATGCAAAGAGGAGCCTGTAAAGCATCCTGTGGAGGCTGTGATGTGGTGCATCAGGCAGAGTCCAAGCTGAGGGGCATGGATAACACCAGGAGATGGAGTCTCCTGAGGTGCCTTGGGAGGACCATGAGCAGCCCAGGGTGCAGGAGCTGTTGTGTGCCCAGGGCCAGGCTGCATGTCAAGACATCACCAGAATTCACGCCTGCATCCAGGTGGAGAGGAGGCGGATGCAAACATGCAGGCAGCGTGGGCTGGAGCTTCCTGGTCCAAATCTAAAGCACAGTTTGAGGAGAATCCAGGGCTCCAGAGAAAATGTGAAATTAAGAGTGTTTCAGCACTTAATAGACAGGGGAATTGGTCACAGAGGCACCTAGTCACTTGTCAAAAAGACCACCTTATGCTCATCTTTATCTTCAAACATCTCAATATAAATAAAATCTAGTCCTTGGCACTCCTGCCCAGAAGGGGAAGCCACTGGAGCCGTCAGTAATCATCCTGCTAATGCTTGCCAGAAAATAATAAACTTACTCACTTGCTGGCGAGTGAGAGGAACCAACCCCCAAACTCATCTCCTTCTCTGCAAATAACAGATGGAAAACTGCGTTTGTCCAGAGAATTGAGCTGTGAAATAAGAAAGTGCCATTTCATCCTATGAGTCACTTCTCAAACAGTTTCTTTTCTCTGGTTAGCACTCCCTGAACCAACCTCAGGCTACTTGAGCACATCTCTCCCCAAAGGGCGTCAGGAGGCACTGACCCCCACAAGGCTCTGCAATTTCAAAGACGACCTCCAGCAGCTGCACCTCGCTGCTCATTCCATTCTCCCTGCACCACGCAACCACGGACACAGGGATGAAGCACACGATCAAAGGAAATACCTGCACGCCCAACAGCTTTGCAACTAACCTCGATCCGCCGTCATAGGCACGACGGTGCTCCCCGGCAGCATCCCCCATGGCTAGCTCCTCAGGAAGTGGGAGCATCCCCTCCTTCACTGCTTGCCCTTGCTGGCAGAGAGGAGCAGATGGGCAGAGGAAACCTTTCCAGCTCCAGACCCAGCGCTGCTTCTCTGCTCCCCCACCAAACAAGGCGCTGCCTAGCTAAGCAAACCGGCAGTGCCGCCGCCCGAGGCAAAGGGACAAGTCCTTCCAGTTCATTAGGGAAGGTTTCTTGTGCGATTTGCTGCCTCACTAGCTCCTGTTTAGACATCCTTTGTTCCTCGTCCACAGGAGCGCATGAAAGATTTGGACGTCTGTACGTGCCGGGAGGATGCTATTCCCAGGGCCGGGGCAGGGAGCATGGCAGAGAGCTCACCCCGGAGAGGGACCTCCCGAGCTCTGCACGCCGAGGTGCTCTAAGTGCAGCCCCAGGTCCCTCTCGCTCCGTAATGCGGGACTTCCACGGGAGCCCTCTCGGCCAAGGAAAGCCTAATGGCTCGCTTTGCCTTTTTCTGCTGCTGCTCCCGTGCCCTGCCGCCAGCCGAAGGACGGACGTCCTGAGTAACAGGAGCCTCCGGTCCTGCTCACTCATTGTCCCCCGCAGAACTAAAATAGCAGCCTGGGAGGGAGCAGAGGAGCTCAAAACTTTCCATTCCCTGGTACCTCCTGCCCAAAGAAGAGGAATACATGAGGCCACGGCGCTCCTCAGGGTGTCATGTGCAGCAGTGATGCAATTCACAGCTGTAATGCTATAAAGAGCACAGGCTGCTCCCAGTAAATAGACTTGTAACAGATCAATTTAAAAGCAGCCCAGTTTCCTATTAGTAACACAGACTAAAATCATCCATTTACTGCATGGCTCACATTTATTCAGCTCCGAGTGGTCCATGCTGTAGTTTGCTCATGAGCTTCCCGTTCCTTTGGGAACCCTCCGGGACAACTGCAGCAATGGGAGATAATGGCTGTAGCTCAGGGACTAAACTAAACACTCTTGAATATTTAAAGATCCTTTCACCCCCAAACTTCACACTACCTTGGCAGCAACAACATCTGAGTATAGCACAGAAGTCATGAGGGCAGAGAGGAGCGTGATCCTCTGACCCACGTGTCTAGGATGGAAGGTTTTAAACACTAAAAACAATTCTGGTGTTGGCATAAACAGCCCCAAGGATTTTCAGAGACAGGGTTGCAGACCTGATGTTATGGCCTCACACTTTCTCCAGACTGAAGGAGCCAAGTTAAGTCTAATTTATCCTGGGCTAGTGTGTATTTATGAGTGAAGCCACTGGAATGAAAAACCTGTGTGAGTGAACACATCATAGTGGATCAGTGCATCAAAGCAGAGTGTATCTTCAGTCTTTCTTTTTTTCTTGTTGTTGTTGTTATTCTGGATTAAATATGTAACAAATGCTCTTGCAGAATTTAGGGCCTGAAGATAGACAAGCCACTGCACAATCTTTTTACATACCTAAACAGACTTAATTGCTCAATTATTCCAGATAAACATGATAAGTTGCCTGTCATGAATAATTTATAATCCAGCTAGCCACACAATCTGTAAAACACAAATCTATGGCTGCAGCAAAAGAAATGCAAGCAGATGCCATGATCCCAAGACACCCTGCTGGGTACTAAACACTGGCCTAAGGAGCAATAGGCTGCCTAGGGCAAGTTTGACCTTCCACAAAACCCTTTGGACAGCCCAGACCTTCATCTGGTTATTGTGTTGCTGAGAGGATGCAATTATTGACAAATAAAATAGGCACAAGTATGGGTGTGCACCTTGGAGGAGACAGGCACAGCACACCCCCCCACTCCTGTTCATGGTCTGGACATGGCTGGGTGTCCCATGCAGCCCTTCCTGGGAGCTGGCTGTACTGGTTTCCCTGGGAATTGCATCAGATGATGGTGATGAGCTGAAGAGCTGCAGTGAGGCATGGCAGGATGCAGTGCTGGAGGATGGAGGCCCACAGGGCCTGCCACAAGGGACACCACTCAGGTTGCCAGGGAAGAGGTAAGGGAAGGAGCACTGCCAGGGGGAGGAAAGGTCCCAGCCAGCCAGAACTTACCATGCTTGGATAGGAGAGACCTGAGAAGGCAGCCTGGAAGGAGTCCAGAAGGAGGGTTAATCCTAAACCCATGACAAAGCTCCCTTCCCACGGCAGAGGGGAAATGAACCAGGCAGAGGGGCAGGCACCAGCTCCTGGCTCCAGTGACCCCAGACAAATGCAAGGGGCTTTCCCACGGGGCTCAGGGCCCTACCACAAACCTTGAGCCTCTTTATGACTCTCTGAAAAGTAGAGGAGAGGCACTGGGTAGATTTCCTTCTGTCTGGGCACTCCTTCCCAGAAATAGCTTGTCCAGTCATCAGCCACCTATTTTAAATAAATTAGAATAGTTTCTTTTTGTGTTGGAATTCTTATCCCCATCCAAATACATCTGGACATCCAAATAGACCTGGCATAATGACAAAAGTCATCATCTACTAAATAAAATTTACACAAGAATCTGCAAACAATTAGAATTTGCACAGATACCTGTAAAGCCACATCACTTTTAACTGGGTTTTTATAGCTATTATCTAGCTTTGAAGAAGGGACTATTTCACTGCCAGCCAGTCTACAAAAGCAATCACCCTGTCATAAAAAAAAAAGCTAGTTGCAAAGCAAGATTAAAATTGGTCATTCAAATCATGATTTGATGAGAGTTGGAGTTTTTCAGCCTAGAATGAGAAGACTCTAGAGAGCCCTTAGAGCCCCTTCTATTACCTGAAGGGGCTACAAGAGAGCTGGAGAGGGACCTTTTACAAGGACATGGAGTGACAGAAAAACAGGGAACAGCTTCACACTGACAAGAGGGCAGGAATAGAGAGGATATTGGGAAGAAATTGATTACTGTGAGGGTGGTGAGGCACTGAAACAGGATCACCGGGGAAGTTGTGAACTTCCCATCCCTGGACATGTTCAAAGCCAGGTTGGATGGAGCTTGGAGTTACCATGTTTAGTGGAAGGTATCCCTGCCCATAGCAGGAACTGGAATGAGATGAGCTTTAGGGTCCCTTCCAACCCAAACCATTCTGGGATTCTAGTCTATGATATTTTGCTTGCTGAGCTGAAGTCGTCATTGCCGTGGAGATCTAAACCAATACACCTGAAAGGTGAATAAACTCTTCATGAAAAAGAATCCTGCTACTTGGAAGATTGTCTTTTCTGTCACAACCCAAGCCAAAATTTGAAGTGATCCCATTCTGGAGCTTTCTGCAGCCTTCCTGAATGGAGGCCCACAGGATTACCATAGAGTAACCTGCTTAGGACACCTCAGCACAACTGAAAACCCTGGGCAAGCTTACAACAAAAGCCAGTTTAGTTCAGCTCAAATAAAGGGTCAAGTCCTCAACTGCAAGACTAGAAACTGCCACAAAAGAGAAAAGCATTCCAATAGAAATCACTCAGGTAAAACACCAAAAATATTGCAGAAGCAAATGCTCTTCTAGGGCTTCTTAGCTTTCCTTTGAAAGATCTCCAACAAGCAGCACATAGGCAGTGCCAGCTGCAGTGCTCCATGTCCATCCAGACAGCAAGAAAACTACAGAGGAGCAAACTGCACAGTTCAAGCTGATTTCACCCTGCTTTGATTTGCTCCAATGCCAATCAGAAACCCCTTCTGGAGAGAAACACTAAAACCTGTTGTCATGCCCTGGCTGTAAAGCCAGGTGACTCGTGTGTAATTACCAGGGACTGACTCTGATGACCTAGAGGGCACATTTTTTGCAGGTGAGATAGCAGCAGTGATCACAGCTCCTCCCACTTTTGGGGGTTCAGCTGGAGAGATCTTGCCTCCGATTTTCAAGTATCATGCATCAAAATATCCAGCTGAACAGTGGGAGCCACGCTGACTGCAAGCAATCAGCCCAAACTGCCTCAAACCGGGCAGAGAAGGCATGGATTGGCCAGCAATGGGGAAGCAGCAGGATCCACGCACCAGGAGGGAAAAACATTTGATATCCAAATAAACACCACCTTCCCATAAGCTTTTATCTGCCCACAGCCTTGTCTGTTGGCGTGGGCTGACTCCTGGCACACTGCAGAGAAAGAAAAGGAGGAGCAGGTCTGAAGCACAGGACGCAGCAGGTGTTGGGATGTGGCACAACACACGGTCCATGGGGATGCTGCTCTTTGGTCCACAGTGACCTACACCCACAGGGCGAGGGTCTTGCCATGCCAAGATCTTTGCTTCTCAGTAGGATGCAGACTGGATGGCACTGGACAAGTGCCTGCAGCTGGAAGACACAGGAAAAGGCATTGGATAGAGAAGAAGGGTGACTTGGGGTAAGAGCTTGAGCTGGTCAAATTCATTAGGAAGGGAACTGAAGCTTTCAGATTTAACTGTAAGAGTGACATTGTCCAATTTTGGCTCTTGGTTAGGTGCCATATTTTGGCTCTTGGATGGAGATCTCTCAGTGCAGTGGAGCTCTTCAGAGCCCTCCAAATGACATGTCGTTCAAAACCATCAGATCATGAGACTTTTTTGGGCAGAACTGCAAAAACTTTACACCCAGGATCTGCATAAAGCATTTTTATTCCAACATCTCCCCTGGTTTCAAAAGGGATTTAGCACCTGGAATTAGTTATGGAAAATAGTATTTCAGAAGTTGGATTTTTTTTTCTTCCTAATTCAATAAAGCAATAACAATTGTCTGCTGAGAGCAAGTAGTGGGATCCCAGAAGCAGCTCAAAGACAGATGGCAGCAGCAGCATGCCTGTTTGGGGATAGTTCACAAAGCACTCTCCAATTTGAAAGCCACAATCAGATCAGCTGGAAAATTAATATGGCAGGTCACAACATAAGGTAGAGTGTGTAAAAATAAATTTCAGGGCATTAACTGGCCTGGCCCAGCATCTCCATACTGACTTGGTACTCCAAGAAAAATCAGGATTCATGTCCCAATCTGCCAAAGGTCCCTTGAGCAGGTTGCTGAGGACTAGGTGACAGCACCATGCATGGGCTACAAGGGCTCACTTTAACTGGGCTTCACCTTCTGGGATGGATCCTTGCACTAACATACTGTGCTCCATCAAATACTGAGGGTATTTGCTTTTCTCAAAGCTTGAAAGGTTTTGCAATACATAGAGTATGTGGGCAAAACAGAGGCAGGTGAGCCCAAGGACAGGCCTCTCCTACAGTAAGTATGCTCTTTATTTCAGAGGAATCCAGAAATACAGGTAATTCAACCCTTTCTCAGGTCCCCAGAGTAATTTTAACACAGACCACTAGTTTTTAGCCAAACCTCTCCACTAGACTTGGTATTTTATCTAGTGGGCATCATACTGAGAACAGAGGTTCTCAGGGGTAAAGGGCAGCAAGCAGTGCCTTCCAGGAGATCAGGACAGACATGGGATGTCTTGTGGGGAGCAAGGGCAATATGGTATGCCTGAGAGAACAGGGGAGTCTGAACAGAACCAGTGAGCAGCTCAGAGCCATGACAAAGCTGTTTTTGGAGGAATCTCATACTCAAGGAGTCACAGGGACATGCCCTTTACAGCTTCTAGAGTATTCTGCAATTAGAGGGGAAAAAAACTCTCTACTATTCCCAAGGGGAGCTCCCACTCCTAGGTCCAAGCCCAGCAGTGCCTCACTCTATCACACCCAGCTGGCTGCTGCACTACACATGCAGCCCTATATGTTTGCATCCTTAGCAGGTTTTTAATGGGGAACGCTTGCTGATCCTGCAATTCCTGCAAAGCTGAGCCACAAGTAGTGACAAACTCGTTTGCTCTTTGGGGACAGGGCTTCAAATAGCTGCTGGCTTGTGGCAATTAAAACGGGCAGAACGCTGCCACCGACTCCGCCAGCCCGCGCTGTGACTGATGCAAGCACCGGCTGGAGCGCTCTGATAAGGACGTTGGATGATTCAGAATAATCTAGGCTTTGCTGAACAGATGAGCCCGAGCGTTTGTGCTTCTGTTTCCGTCTAATGGGAATACTGTGTTGTGCTCATCAGAAAGGGGAGAGCGTGGCTGGAGGTGGGAGGGCACCAGAACTTTCTCTCCATAAGACTGACGGGCACATCTCTCCTGCCCGCCACTCAGGTCTCCTTCTTCCATGGATGTCTGAACTTGAGGGTCTGGCCAGTCTGCCCCCTCAGTTTGGACATAGCAAGAGGGTGGCAGAGGAGCTGGGGAGAGAACAAATGTCAATGTTAAAACTTCTCATCCTGAAGGTTCTTTTCAAAGCTGCTGCACAAGCAGCTGGGCTTGATTAAGATACAGGAGATGGGCATCAAAGTGGGCAGGGCAGGGAGCAAGAGAGGAAGGGGAGTGACACACTTGTTGTTTAGTCTTCAAAAACAATTTCTAGCTGGTGCAGTGCTGTGTTATGTACATGCCATAACTCCTTCTGGCAAACCTTTAATCTCACCAGCATGCTGCAGAGTCTACTCCCATTCCATTAAGATCATGTTTTGCTCCCTGGATTTCCAGAGCCATTCCAACAATTTGGCTTTGATTTACTCAAAGCAGAAAGCCATGCCACCGGCACAGTCGATTTACCACATAAACTGACTCCAGAATGGAAACATCCCCCCTTTGGCTGTCCTTGATCAAAAGGTTTGTAGCTGAGATAAAACACCATTAAAATCAGAGTTAAAATAGTCAGTTTTCATAGTCCATCAGCACCATACCACTCAGACCTGGGCTGTCCAGGAGCACAGCTGCATATCATGTCTCCAAAAAGAGCTGGGTATGGCAGGAGGGTGAGGTCTGGGAGCAAGGCTTGAATTAAGATGGCAAGAAATACCTCTGCAGGCATGAACTGCACAGGTTCCACAAACACCTCACTGCATACACAGAACTGCCTTCAGAAATCTCTGAGGCTTTTCAGTCCACCACACTATGTAAATCGCTTTTTAGCATCTAAATGTGACCATGGCCAAGACACAGACAAGAGACAGTGCCAGGAAGAAGCAAGGTGGTTCATTGTGGTGGGAGCCCACACAGGTCTAAAAATAGCACTGGTGATCAGCTAAATTCAGGTTACAAGAGACACTGACAAGATGCCACCACCTCTGTCTTTAAGGAGCAGAGAGACCTCTATGTCACTATCATTCAAGGTGGGAAGAGCCATGTCACAACATCTCCTCCTCTGCTGGGGCTCTCCCACTGGGCACCTCTTGCTGCACCAAAGACGCGGCCCCTGAGACAGCCCCATAGGGGTGGGTGCTAAAGTGTCTGACACCCTCCATTACAACCACCCTGCTCTCTGCAGCTTGTAGAAAGACCGTAAATAGGAATGAATTCAGCTAGGATTAACTCAATCCCCATCAAAGCACTGAAAGCTCTTGAAGTTTCCTCCTAAGCGCTCCCCGAGGCAGCGCAGCGTTCCGGCAGCAAACACACATCACAAACCAGAGCGCACAGCGAGGGCTGTACAGCCCTGCGCCGCTCCTGCTCTCGGGGCTGCTCCGTGCGCACGAGAGGGAGCTGAGGGACACTCAAACACTGAGCCATTTCACGCCTCGACCGGTAGGAAAACCTGCAGCAGCACCTGTGTGAGCAAAATATCCCCATCCACCACCATGGGCTGTAAGGGATCTTATCCCTCTGCCCGGGTATGTTCAGGGGGAGGGAAGGAAAGCAAGCAGCCGCCACAGCAAAGCTCTCAAAAACACAGGGAGCCACTGACTCGGTACCCTGCTCCACTGTGGAAAGCTTGAACGGCCGCTTCCGATCCTCAGCTGGCTTTTCTTTTTAATGATAAAGTGATCTGGGAGTTGAAAGCCAGAGGAAAACCATATCTCATCCAAGCAAACAGCTTGCTGTAACTTAGTGTACCGAGGGAAGGAGGGCGCAGGGCGGCGGCGGCTCAGCCCGTGCGGCTTGCTGGGCTCGGCCTTTAGCGAGCGGCGGAAGACGCCGAGCGGAAAGGAGGCCACTTCTCATCCCTCGGGACGACTCCTCCTCACTTGCAGTTGTTTTAATTACCCCTCTGCACCGCAGCATCGCTCCAGACTGCGGGAAGCCACGCTCTCCCGCGCCCTCCGAACAGTTTAACATGTCACCACAGCCCCTGCTGCGTCCTCGCAGCCGCGGCTCAGCCGAACCAGCCGCCAGCAGAGAGAACCCACCCTGAGCAACACCAGCCCCCTTAGTCACCAGCAAGCGTTTAGCCAAGATCTTTTTCGACATTTTCTGCCAGCGAATTTTGCATTATTTGAATCATCCACGCAGAGCACAGCAAAAGGCGGCACATTAGGAGAAACAGCCAGAATTACACATGAGCTTTTTCTTTTCACGGGCTCTAACTTAAATTGTGATCTGTCAAACAGATGAGTCGCACATCATTGTGGATGGCTGGGAGAAGCTCCTGCTCGGGCTGCAGCAGGGGCCAAAAAGGCAAATAAGCCATTTCTAAGTAGAAAGGCTCAGCAAGAGCAAGTGTGCTACTCTACAGCTTCATATGAGTTGTTTCATTCAGTGTTAATAACCCCATTAAAAAATTAAAGTCCACCAAGGGATAACAGACACATCCTTCACTGCAGCGCTACAGATACAGGATGGAATCTGGTGTAGGGATAAAGGGATTAAGAGGTGAAGGGCAATGGTGAGGAAGGGCTAAAAAGTGGCAAATATACATACACATACAATCTGTTAGTTCAGGATGATAAATCCCATGTTCCTATCAATATTTTCTCACATAAAAAAATCCACAGAATATTCACTGCAGCCACAAAGAGCAGATTTTTAGTGCCCAGCTCACAGGGTTCTCTTGAGGAAAGCTGTAGGGCAGAAAGCACTGGTCCCACCTGTCCATGGGGCAGATGCTGACCTCAGACACTGGGATGGAGCAGCCCTGTGGCAGCAGATGAGGCCAAGCATCCCTGCCCAGGCAGCTGCAGCCCAAATTGCTGTATCCTTAGGAGAAGGTAGCAGGGATACCAAGCCCCAGCTCCTGCAAACAGCATCACCCACTGTCCATGCAGGTCACTGCTGGCTGAAGCTCTGCTAAAAACAAAGGAAAAACTGGAATAAAACACGCATCTCACTCCCATTGCACAGCAGGATCCAGTGGAAAATTTCTCCCAGATCTTCACCGTAATGCCAACAACAGATTTATTTTTACAGCTATATGGTGAAGAAGGATGATCTCAGAAGATAAATCATTCTAAACTCAGCAACACAGAGGTCTGGCTGAATATAGGGTACAACCTACCATGTACACACACAAAAAGCTGTCTAACACCACAGCAGAATAAAAACACTGCTTGCCCAAGGGTGTCCAGGGGTTTGATCTGATCACAGGAGGAGACAACACACCTCTGAACTTGCTGAAAGGTGCACACAAGGAAGGACAACTGCTGACAGAGCCAGCCCCACCTCTCCAGCTGCCCACAGACACCACAAGCATGACACCAGTGTGAAATGCCCCAAGGGATGCCAGACCAGAGAAATATTTATTTTTCAGACCCAACACCCATTTGTTAAAACGAGAGGGAACTATAACCTCTAAACAGAGCCTTGTGTTTATCCATGAGCACAATAATAGAGATGCAGGAGATGCAGGACCACAGATGTTCCAATGGCTGGGGCTGGAGGTGCTTCATGGCCAGGAAAACCACTGTTGAGGTCCCAAGGGCAGGAGAAAACCTTGTTGGCTTTGCCTTGTTCAGCAAGAGAAGAGACTGTGTAAATGTAATATCACTGTCACAGCTTATCCTCTGCCATCCCTCCCATTGCAAAGAGCTACATCCAACATGGAGTTAATGCACCCAGAGAAAACTTAGAAATTTAGGAAATGTCAAGCCAGCATGGCTCCATGGCTTCTCAATAAAGATCCCAAGAGGTGAAAAACACTTTGGTTGCTTGAAAAGGCAGGGAGAAACAGGGGAGATCAAATTTCTCATGAAACTCCTGTTTAATTATCTGTCAGAAAGTAGATCCCTGTTTTCATCCAGTCCTTCAGTGCTCAGCTCTGGGTGAAAGCACTGATGCCAACAGGAATTCTACCCACACTTGCACAGCATCAGAGACCTGTGAATGTTTGGATGCTGAATGAATGACAGGCAGGAGAGGAGATGGATGAGAGGAAGAGATGGGGATTCACTGCCATTAAAAACAGCCAATGGTTTGATGTAGAACTAATAATCCCCCTGGCATGCTAAGCACAGCCCTTGTCTTGCAGGGTTTCTGAACCAGTGGTCACTAGTCAAGCCAAAGCCTCCTGCAGGGTAAATAAGTTAGATTGGGCCCCTAACTCACAAATATGCTGGGTTTTACTGAAAATTTGACACCAACATGGTGCAATGTGCAAAACTGGGACAATTAAATAAATGAGAAATGGGGTCCTATGAAAGCAGTGTATGAAACAAATTTCAATATTTGAGGTTTTTTCAGTAATTTGCTAAATGACTGAGGTGATACTGTGGGCAGGCACCACTCTTGACAGTACAGCCAGGATGGAAAAGGCTTTTGACCACAGACATTCCTCCAGTGCCAACAAACCCCATTCCTGCCACCAGAGATGCTCTACATTGTGTCACCTTTCAGCTTCCCTCAACTTCTTTTTTCCACTTTACCCAAATTTTCTTATATTAGTGAACAGAAAACTATCTGCTGTGAGGTTATGGCAGGATAAACACAGCCCTACACAATGCTCACATTATTTCAGTCTCATATCCTCAGGTGATGGTCTATTTTCCATTAATACAATTTAAACATTTACCTAAGAACTTTAAATTATTTTTGTGGCTACCTCCTCTAACTACAGATAACTCAAGAGGCACTGAGAATTTTCTTCTCCTGTCAAACAACCCTGACCACTGTTGGGAAACCAACCAGCAAATTTTTAATTCTCCTTGAGACTTTTTACTTTTCGCTTGCTGAAGGTCTGTGCTCAAAGGTTTGTGATGAGCTTACATGGCACAGAGCATGCAGGGAACAGATTTGCTCTCAAATATTTTAAATATTTCATAATTCATTATATTCATAGCATAAAAAGTACAAAGAACCTCTTCAATCTCCCTAAGTGAAGCTAAAAACGTGGGGCAGAACTGAAGTTTAACAATTATAAATACGGCCACAAATACAGCAAATAAAATCAAAACGGCTCGGGGACAAAAGCAGGGCCTTCAAAAACAAAGTAATTTGTAAAGAACACACATGTATAAACATGTTCCTTTTTATGAAACTGCCTCTAATAAACAATACTTCAAATTGAAAAAAAGCACAATAGAAATTTAAGGCAGACAAGAAAGGTTTCCTATAATCCCAAGTGGTTCCAAGCAGACCTATTAGGCAGTCAGGCATTTGGAGTTTCATTTCAGCTCCAACTAAAGCACACATTTTAATGCTGTGCTGCTGCTCTTGATTAAAATCAAACTCAAGTTCCTCGTGTTTTTAGTTTAGCGCTTAGGATGGTGAGAAAACAAATTAAAAGAAACCCAACAAATTTTAAGAGAAGACTGAAGAAGAAATTAATTTATCAAATTAGCAATGTGCAGCGGCACTTCAAAACCCCAGAGAAGCAGAAAAGATGCCTGCAGGTTACTCCTTATGATACCAAACAGAGCAAATCCAATCAGATGAACATGCTGCTGGATCAGTCAGGCGAAAGCCACAGGAGCGGCAGAACAAAGTGAAAGATGTATAAAAAGAGGATTTTCTAAACCTATTGTACTGGTTTGAAACTGAGCTATTCCCCCTGGAGGAGATGACAGTATCACTGGTACAGTCCTGCAGAACAAGCTGTCCAAAAAAAACCCTCAGAGACAACACAGAGGAAAAGTAGAAAAAAAGTTTTAATGAGAAATTAAAAATCATACTAGAATGTGAAAGCTGCAATGTTGCACTTAAAATAACACATCTCCATTCAAAAACCTATTTCCTGCACAGGACTGTAAATGAACTGCTAGATTTTAGCACGTTATTTCAAAACTTGTTGTTTTTAATGGTGCCACCATTGCTCTCTGCTTGATAATTCCCTTTCCTTACTTAAAATAACTGTCTATGGCAAGAGCACTGACCTTCAGGAATAAGTGAATGAACAAGGAAAGCAGCCTGCCAGCACACAACCAAACTGAAAACGATGACAGCAGCTATTTCAGGGCATGGGATGAATAGAGGGAACAAAATAATTATCTACATGTAAAATATGAGTGACATCAGCAGCAGACAGGAACTTCTGTTTGCCCAGTCTTGTGAAACAAGAACGAGCTGCTGCTCAAAGGAATAAACAGACAGTGAAATAAAAACCCAAAAGGAGATTTTGTTTTTCTCAGCAAGCGATCAACTCAAGATGCCACAGAAGCTGATTGCTTCGTCAGCACAGAAATTCATTACCTGCTTTTAAGATAAAATGACCATCAAGCCAAACACAAAGGAATAAAATAACAGCCAAAGAAAAATAGTATCTCAAAGGGAATTATGTGCTTCTGAGGAGAAGGTATTACCGAAGTACAAAGTGAAGGCAGTGCAGTTAACCCTCCTCTGAAAAATCTGCTCTTGGAGTTTTAAGTGGCAAGATAGGGCTTGATGGACTGACTACAGCTCACACACTAAGTCTATTATTTTCTTTAAATATATATTACAAAAAGCTATTTTATACTATGGATATATATATACACAAGGAAAAGACTAATGAAAACAAAGTGTTTATATAAGATTTATACCCCAGCTCTCAAAACAGTTTGAGAGATCATTATGCCCAACCAGCCCTTAAGCTCCCTCCCACCAAAGCCAGTGGTTTCTGGCAGATCCACAGATTGCACAGTAGACTGCAATAATAATTTTGGTTTTCCTGGGTTTGATTTTTTTAGAAAATGTGGTATTTTTGATTATTTAATCCTGCTAGAAAACAGAAAGAAGTCACAGATTCATATCTACTGCAGCACAAAGTGGCAGTATCAACTATACACACAAGAGTATATTCATAAGGAAATGCAAATAGAAAATACACCACCTCATGCAATGGTGTGCAGCTGCCCTGCAGCACCTGTTGGGTTGGAGGGACCAGACTGGGTGGATGTTTTCCCTGTCAGGGGAGGCAGTGAAGCAGCTGGGCCCAGCATGTCCACACCTGGAAGGTTCCAGGACCCGATGGGGTACAGCTGGGAGATCCCTTCCCTGCTTGCTGCTTTGAGCAGAGGTTGGAACAGGTAACCTCCAGAGATCTTTCACAACCCAGGTCCCACCATCAAGATAGAGAGCACCCTCCCAGCTGCCTCCACTACCCCCTAGTAACAGCACCAGGATGCTTCAGGCACTTGGCTGTGTGACTCTGGAATAGCAGCACAAGGAATGATGTTGAGGAAAATGAGTCACATTTCCAACAAGGCAGCAACCACTGCTGCTCCCCCAGCCAGCCCATCACACGGGTTGCCAACATGAGCTGCAAACACTTCTCTTGGACAACTGTTTTCATCCCCCAGCTCCCACAACGACCTACTTACAAGTCATAAGGTTGCTTGCTGCTAAAATGCATATTAAAGTCAGGACAGACAAAAAAAAACCAAACCAAAACAAAACAAACCCCCATCTTTTTCCATTTCAAATCCAATTTCTTTTAATTTGATGTTTAAAAATGCTCTGCAGTCAAACACATTTCCAAGGGCTCAGAGACCTAGAGATGCCAAGAGCAAAATGGCCTAGAGCTGCTAAGCAAAGTATCTGTGCACAGACATATTTTAACATTGGTATCTGCAAGAGAGACTCAGGGTAGAGCCCACCATGGGTAAGCTCTTGGGCAAAGCAGAAGAGACAAGACCAAAAACTGAGAAGTTATTGCATTTTTATTTTGTTGTTTCTTTGTTAACTGATACTATTCAGAGTAACTGGACAACTTGCAAGGCAATGTTTGGACACCAAATAATGTTTGGCAAATCTAATTAAAAATCAAACTTATATGCGAAACAGAAAAGTAGCCCATGGCATTTCTTTGCAGGACCCTGAATTTCCACCTCAGGTCTTTTTATTAAGATATGAGACCTTTTTCGGACCTTTGCAGGGGTAAATACCTGTGAAGTAATATCAGGAACAAGCTAATTATGCATCATTATAGCAGGGGTATCTCCTTCTTGGGGCAAGACTATTTACAAGGGCATGTAGTGACAGGACAGAGGGGAAGTGGTTCAAATTCAAAGAGAGTATGTTTAGACTAGATAAAAGGAAAAAATTCTTTACTGTCAGTGTAGTGAGGTACTGGAAAAGGCTGCCCAGGGAAGTCATATCCCTGGAATTGTTCAATGCTGGATGGAGCTTGGACTAGCAACCTGGTCTAGTGGAAGGTGTCCCTGCCCATGGCAGGAGGTTGGAACTAGGTGATCTACAAGGTCCCTTCCAACCCAAATCATTCCATAACTCTATGATTCATCAGGAAAAAGGACTGGAAGGCAGGAGTTTCTCAAACAATGATGTTTAGACACCACTGTGTCTAGCGTCAGGAGCTAATATTGCATGCTTACCACAAAATGGCTACTGGCAGTAAATCCTGGGAATCTAGGGGGCTTCAGTGCCTAAATCCTGTCTTATCAAGCTCTGGAGTGGTGCAGTTGCTTTCCAAAGTGTGGCTTTAAGTTTCTGTTTTAAGCTTAAGATTAGAAACCCCTGTGGTCTGGCTCTTAACAGCTGAAAAAACCATCCAATCACTTCCCACCCTGTGTGGAGACCTGTGACCTGAGAGATTGGCACAGGGAGCCCCTCACCTCAGCCAGCCCCAGCACCCATCTCCGGCACCGCTGCCGGATCCGCCTCCAGAACCCTGAGCATCCATTTCACACATCCCACGGAACACTCCTCCCCAGCACTGCCGCGTGTTGCGCACGACTCCTGGCGCTTCCCTCCCGCTGCCGAGCATGACGCTGCCTGGAACCCACCAGAACCTGCTGTGAGTCAGGGTGGGTCAGTGAGACACTCCACACCTTAGGAGTGGAGTGAGGGGCCCCTCTGCTCCCCTCCTTGCTGTCGAGTTCTTTGACTCCGAGGCAATTTTGAGAATGGAGATTTCAGCTAAGTGCTCCAGCGTCTCATCAGAGACTGAGCCCTGGTAATCTACCAATCCCCTTCAATTAATTTATCTCCCCCATCTCATCAAAGTTCACATTATCACAATTATTCCCTGACTACCAGCAGAACCCTTGCTCCTGGTCAATGCTTTGCAGCGACCAAAAGCAAAGGTGCAACTTCTGTGCTTGGAGAAAGCAAGAGCCCACCCGAAGCGGCCAGGAGGGCTGCATGAAGAAGAGAAGGCATTACCTGGGTGAGGTGCGGGTTGGGGTTGAAGCCACACTGGTTGCAGACCTTGCTGTGACACTGAGTGCAGGCATTGAAGTTAGGCTGGCCGGGGGAGGAGGTGAGCTCTGTCGTCTTGCAGATGGGGCAGAGGGTGCTGCTGGGGAGGGGGGCAATCTGCGGGACGGAGTAGGGAGAGGTAGGGGTGCTGCCCCGGTCTGGTGACACCGAGGGAGACCTCCCCGCGCCCTGGCTCCTGGCGTCCACCTTCAGCGTCCTCCGCGGCCCCTCCGCTGCTGGTCCAGGCTGGCCCCGGCCCCTCATGTCCCGGGGGCTCTGGGAGCTGGGTGCAGTCTGTGAGAGGGAGGGGGATGCTGACCGCTGGCCTGTGGCCTGGTCCAGCTGCTCCGGTCTCCTCAGCGTGCTGAAACACCATCAAAACACACATAATAAGCCCAGGTTTCAAACATTTGTATGCCAGTCAATGTAGAGAACTGCTACAGCACCCTCTCCCCCTCAAAATCCCAGCTCAGCCAAGAAGGCATAGCAAAACCCCACTGCAAACCAGGGAAATTGCTCAGATCAGCAGAAGAATACACTTTACCTTACGAAACAAGGCGTGATTTCAGCTTTCTCTTATATAACCCAGCGGCAGAGATGCAATTGAATTATTCGGTGTATTCTGAGCTGAACTTTAGTCAGAGAGTTACACATAAAAACGTGCATGAGAAGTTTGAGAAGCTCAGCCTCCTGCCAGCCAGGGCTCCCAGCACTTCTCCAGCACAAACTTCAGCACAAACTCACTGAGGAGGCAGCCATGACTCTGCTTTGCAGCCTGCAGGGCCCATTCTACAGGGAGATGGCCAACAAGCCCTAAACCGGCTTCTCCCAGCCTACTTTCACGAGTGGCTGTGAGACCAGAAGCCTGCAAAGAGCCTATTTATTAAAGGAAAACCCCTCTAGAAACCTAATGGAGGCAGGAGAACTACCTGTACTTCCTCACCTGTCAGGCAAAGCCATGCAAGTCACAGGTGAAAGCAGCTAAGGGCTTGTTTCCCAGGGGTCACAGCAGTGGGAAATAAGAGTGAGCACACTGGCTCTGCTTTAGTAATCAGCACTGAAGCGGCAAACACAGACAACAGGGATTTTGTGGGCTGGCTGCCCCCAGCTGAACCCTCTTCAGGTGATGTGAGTCTTGGCTGGGCAAAAAAAAACAGCTGGTCCCCGGGACAGGGTGATGAAACCTCCCTGTGAAACCACAGCTTCTCACAAGGAGGTGCAACCCTGAGGTTGGCATTGCACCCACTGCAGCAGTCCCACAGTCCCATAGCCAGTGTAGGATGCTCAGCAGCCGACAGTGCTGAGGGATGCTCCTGGCCATCCCAAGGAGCTCTGGAGCAGCTCCAGCTGCAAGAGCTTTGAGCTGTTGTGCTGCAGTGCACAGCATGACAGCCTGCACACCCTCCTCCCATGTGGTTTCAGGGCAGGCACCCTGTAATGTGCTGCTGACGGATCACAAGTGCAAGAGAATGAATCTGTGATGGAAGATATTTATCTAATTACTAAATAATTTGGTCCATGTGCTTATCAGTAATGCCCACAAATATTTCTCGAAAAAGCAGAAGCCCTAATGCCCTCACTACCTGTGATCTACAGCTGTTTAAGGAAAAGTATTACTCAGAACCTCAGAATTTAATACATTGTTGATTTACCCAAGCAGAGTCTGACCTTATAAAGGTTTAAAAAGGGAACTTAAATGCATAAAACTAATGAAATTCAAAGTGCATGTTGCCACAGTAATAGGAAGTCGGATGAAAATAAATAGTAAAATAGCACTTTGGGAATACTTTCCGGCGGCAGGTTGAAACCCACTTCTCTGAAGAAAGAATCACAATAATAATAAAGCAAAGCACTAAGGGAGGGAGTGATCTCCTCTAGACTGAAGAGAAAACTGCTCCTGGCCCTGCAGTAGCACCTGACATTAATGTTGTTGGCTTGTGCTGCTCCTCCATTGTTAGTTCTGACACCCTTCAGTTCAGATTTGGGGTTTGACTCCTGATGTCAAGGGCTGCAGAGCTACTGCCCCATAAAACATAAAACCATCTGTAGCTGGTGGAGACTGGAGAGCTCAGCCCCAGACACCAGAAGGAAGTACTGTCAGAAAGCAAAAAGCACCTTTTCACCTTAAATTTACTATTTCTGTAAAACCCTCAGCATTATGTATTAGACACATGCTATCCTAATGGTGTATTAAACAACTGTGATATAACATTATATGGTCAAATAAGTAATTGTTGTTTGGAACAGCAGAATGGTTATTCTGCCCAGAGAAGCTGTGGCTACCCCATCCCTCGAAGTGTTCAAGGCCAGGCTGGATGAGGCTTGGAGCAACCTGGTCTAGTGGAAGGTGTCCCTGCCCATGGCAGGGGGTAGAATGAGCTCCCTCCCATCCCAAACTATTCTGTGATTCTATTCCACTGCAAATTTCAAAATTCAGGGTTTTTTTCCCCATTTGATATGAAAAATACTTGCTACCAAGCAAGAATTCTGACTCCATCAAGGAGCTGTCAGATAACACACAGACAAGTTCACATTTCCTACTCACAACAGTGTGGCTCTCTTGGAAATGCAAAAGCCCATGAAGAACAATACAGCAGGTGCTGTTATTTTGCCCTGAGCCTCACTGCTGGCACATAAGACAGAGGAGGGTGGTTGGATGCTCACTGTCAGGCAGGTCAGTGCTGCTCCAGAGATGCTCTCCCAGCCTGGGCTCGAGCTCCCTCCCAACTCCCTGCACTTTTTCAAGTGCTAAGTAATGCCAGGCACCACCTCCGTCCCATTCCCAGCAGCAGTTTCACTCCATGCACTTCTACCAACACTGCATTTATTTATTTTATAATTATCCAGGATGCATCAACCCCTCTGTGACACAGGCTGTGCTGTCTCTCACTTGCACCAGTTGAACATACCCGTGAAATTTTAAGACCAGAAGAAATCATCTGGTCTGTCAAATACAGTAACTCAATCCAGGAGAGATGCCTCAGGAAAGAACATGAGAATAGTCATATGGAATCAAACACAGGCCCACGCTCACTGCATCTTCTGCAAGGATGATCCAATATTTGTGTGATTTGTACCCATCTATGAATCCTTTTTTTTTGCTGTTACAAAAGCCCAAACTGCAGTTCAGCCCTATTCTGTTTGTTTTTTTTTTTACAGGCTTTAACACTGATAGTTAACTAGCACTGGGCTGCTAACTGGTTCCAAAGAATTCCTCCCAATTCCATTAGAGTGTCTATTAATAATTAAATTGGAATGCCTTAATAAGGCAGGATTTCCCCTGTTTGATGTATTGATTTTGCCCTGCCCTAATTGCTGAATTGGAAATATTGGGTGATACGGAGTCAAAGATCTCTGCAGGGTTCAAACTCAGCAGCACTCTCTGTTACCAACGGAGTAATAATTTTGTACAACTAAAGAATATCAAGTGTTTGACTGAGTATATTAACAATTATACCGTTAAAGTTTTCATTTATGATATCCTATGAACACTTTTTATCACAAGAAGGGCAGGCAGGCAGCCCTACTCACAGTCATTAGGAGGGTGGGCAGCTGGGAAGACACAATTTCCTTCCTTTTTTCATTGTTTTTAAATTGAAAAATGGTGTCTTTCTTCTTTCTTTCTAAAACTCCCTCCATTTTCCAGCACAAAGCTAAGTAAGCATCCACAAAAATTAACTCTCAGCTCCATGAAAGAGAGGAGGCAAAGCTGCAAGGTTGCTGCCACAGCCCAGAGCTAAAAATCACTCTGAGACATTAATCCATATCCAGCTCTGCCTCTTCATCAGATACTTCTCCTGATTAAAAGGCCCAGAACATCCCTAGTTCCACTCGGGAACAGACATGGATATGAAACCAGCCTTTCTATTTAGGGCTGACACAACACCCTCTCAGGAGACTGAGAGGGAAGAGCTGCCCAAGATGATCAGAAGCATGAACAGCACAAGGAAAACCAAGGGTCAAAGCCATTCAATGCCTAACCAAGCTCAGCAGTGTAAGGTGTCACAAGCACCTCAGATTTTTTATGCCTGATTTTTTTCCCTAATGTAAAAATAATGTTTTTTTCATTAAAATTACAAAAATTGGGAAAGCTTTAAAAACCAAGTCCTACTTACAGCCAAAACAAATGTTAGACTGCTTGCTGGTTAATATTTAATTTCAGAAAAACATGATTTGTCCTAAACCAGACTTTTGATGCCACAGCAGCAACAGGGAAAAGATGTCAGCAGCATCAGTGGAGATAAAAGCAGTGCAGTGACATAGCACTGGTTTACAATTCTCTGCCAGCAAATTGGTACAGCTTTCTTATTTGGGAATTCCCAGGTAAAGTCAGGGTCTGTAGGAGGGAATTGCTCTAATTTAACTCAAGTAGGTTCATCAGTGCCACTAAATTTTACAGGCAAGACCCAGGCTTGGACTAGCATCCCAGGAGATGTCAACAGGCCCTTTTTCACCAGAGGTGCTAACTTGGGAGCAATAACCATCGCAAGGTAAATGCCAACACTGTTAATGTCTCTGCTATAAAATCAAGCAATAACGATATTACACAAAATCTACATGCACAGCTGGTAAATCAAGTCTTGTTGACTTGTATGGGAAAGTTCAAGAGACAGCATTGGTTTTCTACTGATTTATTGGTTTTTGTCTAATTTCACATCCCTGCCTTGAGCAAACTGGCCACATCCACCTGCTCAGCTGCCACAAAACTCTGTCAGCGATTGCATCCACAGGAGCTTGGCATTTGTGGTCTGAGTAAATCCTCCAGGAGCTGCAGCCTTTCTATGCAACTGAGAAACATGGATTGCATCCCTTCCTCTGCCTGGTGCTAAGGGAAATGGGTCCTTGCCTGCTGGGCAACTGATCTAATTACTGCATTGTAGTAGATAAAAACCATGAAAATAAGTGGCAGTGTCATCATTATTTTACAAACTGCATGCCCTGCTCAGGCTTTCCAGAGAGGAGCTGAGTTTGTCCATGCAAGGGAGCAACTAGCTTCAAATCCAGATCAAAAATCAGCAAAATGAGGACAAGCAAGTCTTTCCTGTTAGTAGGAAAAAAAAAAGAGAGAGAAAACTGGGTAGAAAAAGAGGGAAAATGACTGTTTATCTGCAGTAAAACCAAGGGGATGAGCATCAAACAACTCAAGATACAGCATGAAGAGAGACATGTGAAGAGGCACACACCCAAAAGAGGGAGCCTGGGCTGACCAACAAGAATTAGAGCTGCTCACCTATGAGCAGAGATTTGACCTAGTTGGTTCAACTGAAACCTGATGTGAACATCCACATGACTGATTTTAAGAATCACTGAGTATAACCTATTTAGAAACAAAAAACAGGTAGCTAAACAAGCAGGCAGTTGTACTCTAGGTCAAAATGGCACTGGGTTTGACTTGGAAAGACATAATTTTGAATGGTTATGGGTTGGCAAAGGAACAGCACGGGATAATAGTAAATGTTAGCTGCTATATACTGCCTGTCAGCAAGTCTGACTAGAAAATAGTACAACCCTTTTAATAAATAAACAGAAAAAGAAGTGTCTGATGTGGAGGGCCTTTGGTTTCAGCTCTGTGCACTGAAAATCTCACACTAGTGATGCTCAGATATACCCCAAGCCTGAGTGTTTTATTGGGGGCAGCCTGTAGCTCTAAAAACAGCTCTCTACATCCAACACAGGGAATCCTGTATCAAGCTCTACTTTAACAAAAAGAAGCCCCAAACAGCTACAGAATAAAGCACCTGCTTAAATCCAAGTGCCCCTAAGTTAATTACACTGATGTCCATGCAGGAAGAGAATCATTCTGGAAATGGATGGTTTAAAAACGGTGAATGCCACACAGCTGAAATCAAAATAGAAAATACGAAATGGTGACTAGAAACTGTCAGGGAGTATTTTATTAGATGGCAACACAAGCATTCTTGTGAAAGGCCACAGTTTTTAATGACTTGCTTTTGTGAGCAGTGGAAAAACCCTGTTCTCCTGCAGCTTTGTGCTCCAGGCTTGCCTTATCCCCATCAAATAAAATGCAGCTTCTGTCAGGCATTTTCCTGGTGCCTGAGGCATCCATAAAGCACATCTCCTGATGCTGACAGTGTACTTGAGCTCCTGCTTCCACAGGATCTGGTAATCATTTGGGTCCTTAACCTCCACCCTCGTACCTGTTCTCATAAATACAGAGAAATGTCACAGTCTTGAGTCCTCTGCCTCACTGTTACACCCTGCTGGGGCTGGGCTTCCAGGAGGGGCTGCCAGGCAGGCAGTGGCACAAGCCACTGGCAACCAACACACCAAACTAACAGCCTTCCCCAGGGGGGTGGTGCTGTTGTGGGGTGAGCAATGCTGCATGCACAGTGTGCCTGCCAGCTTCCTCCTCTGGCCCTGGTTCTGCAGGAGATAACACACCTAGAGCTGTTGGATTTTCCCTTTGTTTATAATGCCATCCATGGAAAGGTATAAAAAAGCAGGAGATTTCCAGTTTACACAGCTACCACAAACCAGTTATTCTCCATCTTAGCACCCAGAATCAGCACCAGGAGAACACATCAATGTCACTCTCGCTGCTGCTCTGTCAGGCACGGCTGTTGAGAGGCATCTGCCATCTTATTAGCTGAATCCTGCATTCCAGAAGAGGGGTTTATGACTGATTTAAGCTCTAAATAAGCATTTACTTGCTTATTTTCATTCCTGCACAACTGCCTTTTTGTAAAGGTTTGTGAATCATTATCATTTGCAGTTGGACTAAATGATCATTGAAGGCCCTTCCAACTGGAAATGTTTTATTTTCTACCCTATTTTATTCTATTCTGTTGTTTACCATTCTAATTTTGCTACCTGGCAAGCAAATACTTAATTTGCACCTTACTTAGCCCTGGTTAAGCCAAGAGCAATTTCCCTTAGAGCACTCTGCAATATAAAACCAGAGCAGTGGCTGTTCCCTCTCACTAGACCAACATCCCCAGACCTCTCCAAAGAACACCAAGGTCAGATGTCTATTAGACAACCTATACAAACCACAATGAACATCTGCAATTAAATGCAAGGCAACTGATCCCTATAGAGTCCAGAGCAGCCTCAATGAACCCCAAGACCTGAACTGGAGTCAGATCAGAGTTCTGCATCTCTCACATGAGCTCTCACAAGCCAGAAGGTCACTGAGTGACCTGCAGATCACCACATGCTGCTCTGAGGAGCTGCTCTTTCAGCTGCTGATGCCTGAAATGTGTGGCCACCACTATCAGGATCTTGGCCAAACCCTTTAGAGCCAAAGGCAAACAGGCCCTATAGAAGAGTCAGTAGGTAATGATCTCATCCCATATATATCAAAGAGATCACTTCTCAGACAGCTTTACAGGAGCAGGCACTATAAAGGTCAAAAGATTTGAACAAGGTCTCCTTTTTAAATGATATAATTGTTGCTGAGAACATTAATGATCTTAAACTTCAAAGCATTAAAATATATCAGGGGTATGTGCAGTGTCCAATATTCATTTTACTTCAGTGACAGGGAAAATCTGTTTCCTCTGTGATAGCTGAAAACTGCATTTAAATCTTCCAGAGACAGAGTAGAAACCACCTCTTGATCAAAATGCCATCAGCTGCATGGTGTGAGAGGAGCTGCACAGCTCAGTGATGAGAACCAGGGAAGTGCAGGTGCAGAGCCAGAGCTTCACTGTGCCTGGGATGAACACAGAGGTCCTAGAAAGGCTATGGGGTATCTAACCCCTCTCTGCCCCTCTCTGGGCACTTAGGAGGTATCTGGAAGATCCACAACAAGAAGGAAAACCACCTCATCCAGTGAATGGGTGCAGCTGGAAGGTCAGCTTTGGACCTTCAGTGCAGGTGAAGCCTTGGAGTCTTTGGGGAGACCTGGAAGGACAGGAGGCATCAGTCACCCCAGCTGCTGGACCTGAGGACACTGCTGAAGGGGAGGATGCTCAGCAGGTCTGGGTTCATTAAGTGTCCCTCATTTAGCATTAATTCAGGTGATGCTGAAGGTGGCCATGCTGCAGGCTGCACAGGAAAGTGAGCTGCTGCCTGCAGAACTCCTCTCCTCTTTACTGCAGGATTTAGAAGGTCCACAATGAATGATGAGGAGCTGTGCCACAGAGTTATGGCCCTGCGACCAATACCAAGGAGCACATAGGGAAACAGCAGCTAAAACAGGGATAAACATCCCCAGGAGCCAGAGAGAGGTGTGGGCTGGAGCCGTCTCTTCAATTTGATTTCCACTCAGCTACTCGATCTGTTGCCTCCCTATCCTTCCCTGGTACTACTGATTGCTATGAGCAAGTCATTTATGTGTGTTAAAATTACATAAAAGAGCCATGACAATCTTGAAAATACTGTAGGCAGCAGAAAGGACAAGAAAGCTGGGGAGAGAACCCCAGGCAAGGAGCAGCTGCTCCCCTCAGCCTTCATCCACTCACATCCTACATCTGAGCTCTGGCAATTAAAGGGTAGAAGAGCTGATTGCTGCAGTCACGCTTAACTGAAGGCCTTTGTCCCAGGAAAGCCAACACCATGAATTACTGCTCTGTATTTACAAAATGCCAGCAAAGCTGAAAGATAAACCATGGCATGAAGCTAAGGAATTTTTGTGGCACACGGCTGGTGAAAGCTTATCTTGTAAATCTATGATTATAACCCACGCCTGCCCTCCTTGAGAGCCTCTCTGATTTTAATTAGCAGTGACACAATTTTTTGTTTAGTTCGTTAGCTATTCCCTAAAGCAATGCAGAATGAAGCTACCTGCTCTGGACTTAATCCCGTGACAGGAACGCACCTGCTCTGAGGAGCCAAACCTGACACACAAACTTTCAGTAACAGTGACTGTAATAGCCTTGGCTTCAATCTATTTGCAAGACTGGGAAAAAACACAGAAATTCACATGATTACTATAATTTTTAGATACAACTGGGAAAAAAAGAAGAGAAAAAGTGAGAAGGTTTGTTAGAAAGAAATTAAAAGCAGCCGGTGGAAGGGTAACAAAGGGAAGTTTCCATAGCACCTGTTAGCAAAACGTGCACCATCAAGAAAAGGTTTAAGATGTGGCCATAACACAGCAACATCATTAAACAACCAAGCTACAGGAGTAAAAGGCAATACTTAGTATGAAAAGTCAAGTGGGAGAATTGTTAGGATAAAAATCTAGAAAGAAAAGAAAAGAAAGGGAAGGAAGGAAGGAAGGAAGGAAGGAAGGAAGGAAGGAAGGAAGGAAGGAAG
>WBNO01025606.1:195139-208422 GCA_013400575.1 Peucedramus taeniatus
AGAAAGAAAAAGAAAGAAAAAGAAAGAAAAAGAAAGAAAGAGAAAGAAAAAGAGAAAGAAAAGAAAGAGAAAGAAAGAAGTAATAGAAGATGAAGAAATAAGGGGAATTCTTCTTATGGGTTAATAACTTATCAGGATTTAGGACACCCAGGATAGAGGCAGATGGTCAGGTTTTCACAAGGAGAGGTGCAGGATCTTGCCATGGGATAAATGGGATATTCATAAATGGCTTGGGAAGGAGGGGGGATAAAGAAAGGACAAGTTTGCTGAGCCATGCAAATTTATTCAGCATATTCAAAGCTAAAGCTGAATGCAAAGAGCTACAGAAGGCTCTCCTGAACTAGATGTCTTGAAACATCATGGCAGGTGAAATCCAAGGTCAAGAAATGCAGAGTGAGGTACAGAGAACAACCATAGCCATATGTAGTGATGGGTTCTAAATGAGACACTGATGCTCTGCAGAGAGTTCTGCAAGCCATGTTGGACCATTCTCAGAAAACATCAATTTAATGCTCATCAACAAATATAGAACAATCCACCCAAAAAAAATACACAATTAGGTTATTTTGGGAAAAACGCATTTTGGGAAAGCAATTCAAAGAGAAGAGCAAAGGCAACCCGTTCCCTTGACTTGCTTTTGGCTTCCTTCCCCACAAAGAGTGGCACCAAGGTCTGGTTTTGCAATTCTCCCTTTTGCATTCAGGCTTGACTCTGTCCAGGAGCTGGACAGATTCCTGCAGGTGCTGGCTGTCTGCACAGAACTAATCCAACACGAGCACCATTTGTCACAGGTGGGTAAAAAAGGGGTCAATCCAGGGGTCTGGCTCCAACAGGTCAACATCCCTGGTCACATCCACACCACGCAAGGGTCCCCACACTTCTACCTTCCACAAGAAGTTGGTATTCTACCATTAAGAAGCTGGGAAGACTGCAGGGCCTTTTTTTTGGATGAGTTCCACTCATGCTCCAAAATTAAAATCTGATGCAAAAAAATATATCATTATCCATCTCTATGACAGCTTGAGTCAACCAAACTCAGCCCAGAACGAAGAACAACATTCATTCCAGGCATTAAAAAATAAGGAGATCCATCAGAAAAAGAAGTGCTGTTAAAAAAGAGGCAGTAATGACAGACCAGAAAGAAACTGGTTTGTATTTTTAGAAAAAGGAAAGAAAAACATAGTTAAAAAGCAATTTCCAGGAGAGGAAATCAGAGTGCCATACTGCAGAGAGACAGGCAGCTCCTGGTGACTATGCAGCAACCAAAAAATCCTGACTTTGCACCCTCATTTATCGGAGCCTGGGCAAATGAAACAAAGGACCTATTTTTGTGTGTGTGTCTATGAAAAACCATAGCACTTTTATCCATCCTGCAGTTTGAGTCTTTGCACCTCTACCCATTTTGGCTATCTCATAATCCTCCCTTTAACTCTTCCTCAGGCCACTTAGGTCCTTAATTCTTTTTTTTGTTGTTGTTGCCTCAGGTTACCAGGAGAGCGGATATCCGAGGTGTGCAAGAGCAGTCAAGAGATCATTTGGGCAGGGACTGAGGAAACAGCCATCAACTGATCCCCCATGAAGAGCTCCACATACAGCACATCTGGAGGGGTGCATGGAAAAACTGATGAGCCCACATTTCCCTGTGAGGAGAAGAAATCTCTGTCCAACACAGGCAGATGCCTTTAAACAAAATCTTCACATCAGGTTGTGCTTCTCAGAAACACTTCTCAACTGCAGAGGTTTCTCCCTCCCTGCCATTACCCACACCAGCTCACAGGGTCCAATAATGCCTGTCATTCAAGACTGTGGCTGCAAGTGCCTGGTGGGACACTGCCTGGGGGCTGGCACTGGATGGGCTCAGTATCAGTGTTTGTATGTCTTAGATTTGCACTTTCTTGTTTTCAGAGATATTAACTGGAATGGAAAACCAAACTCAGAATTATGTTTTTATGTGTAAAACTCATTACTCACAACAGGAAAGCTAAAGGAAACCCAAGGAACAATACATTACCAATACTGTCAGAGACACCATCAACTTCAATATCTCAAGCTGTTTAGTTTAAATGTACTTTTGAAATAGAAGAGTCTGAAATTCCCCTGCCAAATTCTTTGTAGGATCAAAGGAAAACGCTTTTCCAACTTCTGCAACTCTTTGAGGCTCCTTGTCCCTGCCTGCATTCCCCTGCTGCACGTACCTCAGCCCAGAATATTTGTCCCCAAAGAGATGGAGGCATCTGCATATTTGATGTATCTGTCCTTGCAGAACCCTCGGAAGGCTTAGCTTGGCAGAAATGGCAGCAGGTAAAATTTAAGGCTGAGAAGTTTAGTTGGTAAGTGAAGCAAATTTTAGATATGTTGAGAAGCAGAAGGCACTTTACTCCTACCCAGAGCAGCTGGTTGGTTTTTGTTTGCATATTTCAAAGAAAAATAAAGGTGTGATAATTTGTCAATTCAGAGTGTTTGGGTCTATATTTTCATTTAATAATAAATCAAAATTAAATAGGTAATCATGGACATGGGTTAGATGAAACCGAGTTGTACAGCCAAGAGGAATCCTATCCTAATCCATTAACCAGTGCTTAACATCCATTAACAATGCAGGAGGGGGAGAGACTGGAAGATGAGGAAGGCAGATAAAATAAAGCAGAAAAGGGATGCCTAAGGAGACATTTCTTCAGAGCTTCCTCCCAGAGGGATATTTCTGGATGCCTTATTTTTGCCAGGTTGAGGTAATCAGTGACATATAATGTAGTGATAGGGATCATCTTTTCCACTCCAACAGGAACTGATGTTCTATCATAACTGCAGTGTGTAACCAGTCAAAACCTCATCTAATGTAGTGGTAAATGGTCTCTGAAAATCACCACCATCACAAAAGATTCTATATAATACATTCTATATAAACAAAAACAACCTTTTTTTCTGGTGTGCTCCCCAGCTACATGATTTCCAAGCTAAACATCCTCAACTTAGATACAGGTGGGAAAAGGAGAAGGCTTGAATAGGTTCTCTCCTTGGGATTACAGATCTGCCCTGAATACAAAGGATGGTTTCTTTTACAGGGATGGGAGCAGCATCCAACATCACCTCCTCACGTACGCCAGCGTCAGGAGTATTTACGGAAAGCTGCCGCTGCCGCCCGGCCCCAACACAATGTGCTCCAGCACTATCTGCTCCAGACATCTCACAAGTTCATATTAGAGCTGGTGCAGCCCACGGATGTGTTTGAGACTGCCAGCAGTTCCCTCACCCTCCCAAGATCCATTCCCAGCAGAGGAGAGCAGAGAAGGTTCGAAAGGGCAGCATTCCAAAGGGCTCCTACCAACACTCGCCCAGAGTGTTGAGAAATCCTGCGATGAGCGGGGAAGAAGAAACCCAAATTATGGTGGCTTACTGTTGGTGGGCAGGAGACAACAAAGCTGATGTGTCTTAGAGAAAAAATGGGAAAAATCTGTGCACTTGAAGGACAACATGGAGTTCTTTGTGTCCTACTGCTGGTCCTACAAGGACTACATTAATGGGTCTCAAACCTGGAACCCCATGAATCTCAGACTGAAAATCAAAAATGCAACAGAAGTTCATAAAATCACAGAATGATTTGGGTTGGAAGGGACCTTAATGATCATTCCTTTCCAACCCCCCTGCCATGGGCAATGACACCTGCCACTAGACCAGGTTGCTCCAAGCCTCATCCAGCTTGGCCCTGAACACTTCCAGGGATGGGGCAGCCACTTCTCTGGCAAGTTACCACAGATGAACTACTGAAGTAGCCCAATGCAAACACCAGCAAAATTAAAATGGTAAAAAATACATTTACTCCTTCCTGTCGACTTGGAGGTTGTTGCTGAGCATGATGAGAACAGTTCAGGCTGTGACCACCTCGGGTGTTTAAGCCAAGCAGACCAAACCCAGCCTACCAAGGCAACAGGCGCTGGCACTGCGGTGCCCAGCTGCAGCACAGCCCTACCTGCAAAGGCTCCAAGCCAGCAGAGTTTACTCTGCCAGTTAACTGGGAGGTTAGTGTTTAAAAAAAAAAAGAGAGAGAAAAAAAAAAGAGAAAAAACCCAACCAAACCACAATTTGTCTCCCTAAGAAGATTAATAGGTGCATTTAAAGAAATCAGGCTGTAGGCTTAATGAGAGAGAGGCAGCAAAATCCTAAATGTGAGACCTCCTACAGTTTTTCAGTCCAGCTGTACAATCAAATAATAGTTTATGTAACTAGGATTGAAACAAAATAAATTAAAAGTAATTTCATGTTTCATCAAAAGAAAAAGTACAGTTCGGAGTCAACATGGAAAAAGATCTAGCTCAGCCCCACATTTTCCCCAGCCTTTCATAAGCTTTGTACTATCAGCTGATTTGGTTTTTTTTCAAAGACAAAGGCAAATTACCAAGTCCCTTAAGAACTTATTATACATTTCCAAATTTCAACTATTCCTATTTTATAATGCATAAATTCACATATCTATAAGTGAAATGTTTTCTTTAGAAGATTAAAGAAAAAAAAAAACATGCTGTTTTTCCTAGGCTGCAATCTGTTTTTTGGTTAAATAATAAAAAAAAAAAGGGTGGTTAGCAGCTACAACATGTCAATCTTTGCAAGTAATTCCCACGCACAGCTTCATCCTTTTGCAGACATTAAATATGGCAAAATCTTTTCATACTCCTCATGTCTAGACTGATGAAGGAAGGGCACAAGGTACCAACTGGAAAGCCCATGGCAGACCCATTTGGGTCTCAGGTGGGTTGATAAGAGCATCAAACTCCTCGGGATTCATTCAATAGCTGAAGAAGACACATCTCACATTGACTTCATACCCACATACAACTTCCGAGGATGGAGCACCCTGAGAAGCAGCCTGAGATCATGCCAGAAGAGGTTGCATACTCCAAGCATCTCCTAAGAGAGCTAAAAATCCATAAATAAAGGCAAATTTCAAACTAAATCTCCCTATTCATGATGCTACAACCCTCAGGACTGGTCCTGCACAGGGATATCTGGAACCTGGCTCTGAGCCTCTCAGCACTTGGAAAAGCCCGTGAGCCCCCAAGGCCAGGAAAGACTCAAGACAGGCAAGAAAGCAATGTTGCACTGGTATGCAAGGAAACAAAAAGAAAAAAAGCTTCAGGGGCTGCTCTCAGCTATTGACATTTGGCCTCTGCAAGTGTCCCTGCCATGTAAGGCCTCCAGCACTCCAGGCCGGATGGAGGAGGGCCTGCCACCCTTGGACACGCTGGTTGAAATGAGGGATTTTGCCACATCTGCACCAAATGACATTTTGATTCATGGTGATTTTTCTTCTGTGTCCTTCAGAAGAGCTGTTGGAACCCAGGACATCCCTCTGACTGTCCTGGATGGCTCGAGCCCCTGGCAGGGGGCTCAGAGGCCTTGGCACGGAGCCCAAGACCCCTGTGCCTTTGATTTCAACCCATGGAGAAAATTACCAACCTTATATGAGGATTTACAAGCCACGAAAGTTAAGTAGAGTGATAGTTTGTCATAGAGTAGAAAAGTAGAATTTTGGGGTTTTTAGAATAAGGGTTCACGGGCCAAGATGGAGGGATTTGGGCAACTCCTGTCCTTCTTTCTCCTTCTTCTTAGCCTCCATCTTGTGGGTGATGGTGGCACTTTTGGATTGGTTTAGAGTAGAGATGGACTGTGTAACATAGGAGATAGGTATTGGAAAATAACTGTAAATAAAGTACACATAGTTTATAGTATAAAAAGACAACACCACCCTGAAGGCAGAGAGTGTGCCTTGGGCTGGCCTGCTAAGCAGATCATGGCGGGTCAGGAAAAGAATGTACTAGATAAGAGAAAATAAACAACCTTGGAAACTGCAGACAAAGAGTCCTGACTCCTTCTTCAGCTGCCAGGCTGGGAAAAAGAGACTTTCTAACACATATCGGGGTCATCTCGACCTCCTGAGACCCCGACAAGGAGCTGTCAAATCCTCATCTGAAAGCTATTCAGCATGGGAAACTGCTTTGTCATGTCTGAGAGCATGTGGTCCCCGCCAGGTCCTGGAACCAAGTGGAGAACAGTTTGTCACACATGCCCAAAACCCCTCAAAATTCTGCAACATTTCTCAAGCAGCATGGATGCGTTTTCTATGCAGCATCTGCTTGCTCTAAGTTTAGTTATAGCTATCAAAAAAGGGGAAGCCCTCCAAGAGGACAGGAAATGCTCTTCTCATGAGGACATACACATGACCATAGAAGAGGTCCAGGTGGCTCTAAGGTCCCCCTGGAGCCTTTTTTTCTCCAGACCAAACAACCCCAGCTCTGTCTCCATAAGAAAAGAGTGTCTCATTTAAGATCCCAGTCATTACCTTGTTAGTGGGGGTGTGATGGGGTGTCTGGTGGTGTCTATCAGCAAGTAATGGCCCAGAGGTTTCACCCAGCCCTGTGCTTCCACCCTTCCCCAGCAGTCCCTTGCACAGCCCATTGCAATCACTTGGTTCTTGTACAACCATTCCCACCCCAGGGAGCACTAACAGTCTCCACATGGAGATGTTCATCTTCTTGCTCTAGGGAGAAGGTGTAAAGGCTCTTCCTTCCTGTGCTAAGGACAGGGACAGGAAAGAGGTCTGGGAACAGACTGGGCAGGAGATGGGTTTGTGTTGTAGCTCCTCTCAGAAGATGCCTAACGCACTCTACTGCATTAAATATATGAACATTTTTCTTCTATAGACAATGACCTAGAAACACAACTAAATAATTTTCAAAAAAAGAGAATGCACCAAACTATTTAATCACATCTTCAGGGGGGGATGAAGTCAGTAAGAACAGCTAATCTGCTGCTCATCACAGAAACTATAGTTTTGGACTGAGGGCAACTTTGTATATTCAGAGGCGACAGTTTTACTTAAACCTTCGTGATGATATATCCCATTATTCCATCTGATAAACTGCTTCTACACTTATTTATGCTCACTCAATATATGTTTCATTACTGTTTGGCTAGCATGGGCCTCTGAACTGCAGAGGTGTGCCTTTGCTAGCCATCGTAACCATCCTTGCCACCCAGTGCCAGCAGCCAGGCTGGAGGGCACATTAGCTCCCCATCTCCAGCCAAACCATGGTACTTACACAAATAATAAGAGAAAACAAAATAAAAATTGCATTCAGAGGTGCTTTTCTTGACTTGTCTCTGGGGAGCTCAACATGGGCAGGGAGCTGCTGTCTCCTGCCCTCCCAACCCACTGTCCCCAGCCTCTTAATGGGGCTGGGGTCTCTCTTCAATATCAAACACACACTAGGAAAGCTGCAGAGGCCAAGAGTGAGCAAGATACCCCCATCAGTGTAGTTAAGTCATCTTTGGTATTAAACACGAGCAGAGCACCCAATGAACATCCCTTCCAGCCATGCCATAAAGCACAGGCCAGTGTTACTAGGGTCCAGTGATGCTGATTGCTCTTGCAGGCTCCTAGATAGCACACTGGAGGTGCTGGGTGCTCTCAGAAAGGAGCCAGCTCACCACATTCATAAAAACTTCCCAGCATCAGTGACATGAAAAGCGGTATGATGTGCTCATTGATGACTGATGGGCTGCACAGCAGTACCTCGGGGTCATGCTGGAGCTTAGCACCTCCAGGCACAAAAAAAGACAAAAAAGCTTGTTTGTAGAAATAGTCGTGCTCATAGACTGATACAAAAATAACAAATCTGTCATTCAAACTGACATTTGAAAACACAGTGATGGCTCAACAGCATCGATCTCCAAAAAGAATACAGTTTATGATGTGTGGGACCGGGATGACCATCAGCACTTGCAGTCGCTCACTAGCCAAAAAAATACCCAAGGAACATCCTGGAGCAGCAGTGCCCAACAGCAAAGTCCCCGTGATAATCTTATTGCCACATTCAGTGAAAAACCAGAACGCCTTTGCCGTGAAACTGTTTCACCCCACTGAGCTACCTGCTCTTGGGAAGCACTCTCTGCACCCTGACTGCCTGGCCCATCCTTCCTAAGGAGCACCTCATACACTAGGAAATTAGCCTGATTTTGGAAAAGGATTGCTGGAAATACACCCTGGGCCAGCCGAGGTGCCAGCCTGAGCCAGGAAAGCGGTGAAGACGGCTCTGCAGAGAGGCTGTGTGGCAGGCAGGCAGGCTGTGGTGTTCTGCCAGTCCAGATGCACATCAAGTATTCCCCAAACTCATATACACTGCAGGAATATGCCACAGCACTGACTATCTGTTTGCACTGAATTGGAGACATGATGGGAAACATCAAATATGTGCTCAATTCACACAGCAGAGAAAAGAAACAGCTTTATTGCAGCACGCTGGAGAAGCAGAAGTGGAGAGGCAGAAGCCAGCTCAACATGAGCAACAATGTGGAGGGACCCACCAGCCCCAATAGATGTGGCCACTTGAGCTGCAGCTCCACTCCTGAGCATCAGCAGAAGAATCAGGATGGTTTGGGTTGGAAGAGACCCTAAAGATCACCTAGCTCCCATCCCCTGCCATGGGCAGGAACACCTTCCACTAGAAGACTGACCACCACCACTCAGCTTTCCAGTGCAAAGGAAGTGGCCCTGCCCTAGCTTCCAGTTGTACCAGAAGAAGCCAAGGACTCCTCCAAATTTTCAGCACAAGCCAACACAGCAAAGGACATCAGCCCTTCCAAATTCTTCTAAATCTTTTCTGAGCAGAAGTGGACACTGCAGCGACATCCCCAGGAGCCCCTCACCCAGCAAAAGCGAGGGGTAAAGATCCATGCCCACAGCAAAACATCCAGGCTGGTTCCAGCAGTGAGAAACCCCAACCTGTGAGGCAGACTGCAAATCTGTGTATTTGTTTTGGAAATAAAGGCATTAATAATTGATGCCAAACACTGTGAATATTGATGAGCACGTTCCCAGAAGAGGTTTTGGAGTTACTTAAGCACCCAGAATTGTGCCGTCTGGATTCAGTGGCCTAATGGCTGCTGTCAGAGCAATCACAAGTACACAAAGCACTGTGTCACAGCACAGCCTGCCCATCATAAAAGAAGATGAATTGAAGCCCAGTGGGGCATTTAACACCACAAATATTTTGACTCGATCCATCATGTACACCATTTTCTACTCCTTTTACTTTTTGTTTTGCTCACACAAGTTTAATGATCTCAAAACACTGTGTATCTGTTCTTCCCCTCCTCACTTAAACCCAGCTTCAGTTCCCTCCTGACCCTCCAAATGTCTTGCAGCAAATAAACTAATGTTCAACAAGTGTAGAAGTATGGCAGGCTTTTCCAGAGTGCCAGTCCATGGCTCAGCCAGGGAAAAACTATTTTAATATTTGAGGCAATTCCCAGCAATGCCTCTGGCCCATCCTGTGCAGGGCTCAGAGCCTTTGAGGAGAGCAGAGCATGGAAATGAGGATGGAGCTGGCTCTCTGGGATCTCCAGGTGAGCATGAGCCTTCTCCACAGCCTGACTTCCCATCACACAGTCTGGTTGTATTTCTAGCACAGTCATATGAAAATGGACATCGACTGCTCATTTCTGCAAGCTTGGGAAAAGTGCCCATTTAAAAAGAAAGAGGCAAAGTTACTTTTTTTTTTAAACAATTATCTTTATGTATAAACTTCTTATCTCTCCTTGTGATGGTACTTTATGGCAAGCAAACAAGCACACTCAAGTGAGCTACTGAGAGGGTAAAAGGGACTATCCAAACTACAATGGTTTGTCCAAAGTTTCTCTGATTTAAAAGGGTTTCTTTCAGTTCTGTTTCTCCTATACTCTTCCCTATCACCAGATTTTTTACTTCAAGCTCCATCACCTGCCAAACAGAGCAATGCTGAATGTACAGCAGGGTAAACAGGACCAGCACTTGCCATTGTTCCAAGCCAAGGGAAGGCTCTGGGGAAGCTCACAGCCCATGCCAAAGGTGCTACCACGAAGTACTGGAGATATTTCCTTTTGGTCACTTCAAGACCTTCAGCTCACAGCCTAATTTGAGGCTTAAGTAATACTGGGGTATGACCCACAGTGTGGCAAACAAAGGTCCTGGCACCTCTGCCAGTGTGTCATGGGAGCAAGCTCCCTCCCAGCCTCACCTGGCTGCTTGCAATGTGCATCACCCAGCTCCAGAGAAACAGTGGTGCTGAAAGCACTGCTGCTGCCACAGACAGCCCCTGAATTTGTGGCTGGTCCTCAGTGCTTCTCAGGAGACTGCCTCTCTTCCCCTCTCCCATCCTTCAGCCTGAGCTCATGCATCCAGATGTCAAAAAGAGCTTTTTACAAGCTCCACAGCTGAGTAGCAGAGAGATCAAAAACCTGAATGAATCCAGCATAAATCAAGCACATACAATCAGAAGCAGCAATAAAGTCTCTCTGCAGGTTACCAGGAAAACCAGCCATGTAAAGCTCTGTGCCCCAGGCTACAGTTCTGAACTTGGGATCGTCCCTGCTCTGCCATGCAAGCCATCCATCCATCCATCCATCCATCCATCCATCCATCCATCCATCCATCCATCCATCCACACCATGAAATGAGCTTGTCCCTTCTGCTTAGGGGGGTCTCTCTAGAGGAACAGAGCAGAACTTGCCAGGCACTGGAAAGATTTCTGTCCAAATGCATCAGCAACGAATCTGGGTTCCTTAGATCCTACAGGATATCCCAGCTTTTCACCTCCTTTCAGGCTAGAGGCTCTGTTTGTCTGAGTAGACCAGCAGCAACCCTGCCCTTCCTTGTCAGAATCAATCTCTCCTTGCTGGAGTACCAGCGTCAGGCACAGCCTGCTCAGGTGAGATTCCAGCAGCTCCTTGCACAAGGGTGAGGCCTGCATTGAAAACACCTTGCCTGATGCAACCCTGCACCATGTTGGCCTTTTCCAGAGCTGCATCCTGCTGGCAGAGCCAAACCACCCCAGAGGTGAGCACTGCTCCCAGCTTCCCTCCAACCTCTGGCTCCCCCGTGCCTTGCCAAAGCATGCAAACAAAAAATCAAAGTTTATAAATAGTGGTAGATGTTGCAACCTAGTGAGAAGACGCTACTCCTATTTGCGGCTTCTACTCTCTGAAGTATCTTCATAGTGGATGCTCAATTCCTTAGAAGCTGTTATTATGGATTTAAACACAAGACCCCGAAATCCAGGGTAGCCTCTATAAGGTATTCAGACTATTTCTCTGTGTAACACAAAGCAAACAGTGAAAAATGACACAGAAAAGTCATACTACTATGGTTTTTACTGGCTTACATGTGCATTTAGGTTACTTAATTCAGAGAAAAAAAAAATGGCTCTGATATTGAGAGAAACTGACTTTCTTTGGCCACTTGAGATTTCTGGAGCAGCACCTTTTGCACTGCACACTCACTGCTTGGCCAGCACATTCTGTGCTCTGCTGAACCTTTCACAACATATGGTCTGTCTTATGCGCCCACTCCCGCACCTCATAAAAGCGACTTTCTTCTCCAGGCCTGATTTTCCTTCATTGCCATTTTGCTACCTTGAATTAAAATCCCTCAGTGTCATCTCAGCCCCCCACACCCCTCCCATGCTTATGTTTTAAACACTGGAATAGCTCAGCATTGCCCCCATCCCACTGCTGCTCCACGGCACAGCCCCACTTGGCCCACCTCTTTAATTGCGTTAATTAATTGCAAGGGAGGGCAGCTCCCCAGCAGCAGCTTCCCAGGAGGCGCAGGAGTATCAGCTCCGTGTGCGAGGGCTGGAGCATGGCCGGAAAAAACAACCTAGTGTTTCTGGCAGGAGAGGAGCAGGGATGGCCAGTGTTACAGATTCTACTTCTCCACCCACCAGCCCCCCATGCTCCAGGACCCTAAAAGCCCCAGGAACCCCCAGCGCTGCACAGCAGCAAACACAGACACTGGACAGTAATGGAGAAGCAGTGCCAAATTTGGACAGAGGCAGCAGACCTGCATGGCTTCCTTGGCTCCTCTCATTACAGCAGCCTAAACAGCCCCACAGGTATTTAATTTTAAATTGTTCAAGCAGCTACGAACAACTTTTCACTGGCAGAATCCAAAGCGGAGGGGTTGTGACTCCCTAGCAAGGGAAACTGAGAAAAATATAAAGGAAAATGAGCACAATTTCACTCAAAGGTATTTTTTTCGCACTCGCTGTGTGAAAGCTCACAGAGATCTTACAGACAGAATCCTGCCCACAGCTGTAGCATGCCTGAAGCCATTGCAGCCCAGCAAGACGGAGCCCACTGCCAGGCAAAACTGCAGCCTCCCACTCAGGCTCCCACCTGGATTTTCCCTGTCTGAAGCAACACGACTGGCAAGAGCAGCAGCACTCATCAATGCCCAGGCGAGGCGAAGAGCCCAGAATGCCACTGCCCTGGCCATACACTGAGGGTGAACCACCCGCCAAGTCCCCTGAATCCCTCCGTGCAACTTTCTGTTCCTTGCCTTTATTTTTTCAGATGGGAAAATGTTTTAGGATTAGCTTTTTTCTTTTAAGGAATATCTCTTATCCTGCACTTGCTTCCGAAGTATCTCCCTCCCAGCTGGCACTGCCTGGCAGAAGTAGAACTGCTCGGTGCAGTTCCCTGCGAGGTTTTGCACCGATGACTCCTGGCAGGGCTGCATGTCCCTCCTGTTACATAACGACCTTTCCTGTTTGGTGCTGGCTCCACTTGGGGTGGCCACGTTTGGGAGTGGTCACACTTGGGGTGGCGACGTTTGGGGTGATCACATGCCCCAGTACTCTCAGCCGTGTGCTGCCAGGCACCATCTCCCCATCCCGACCAGACCCACCACCCTCCCTTCTGCTTATGCCTCCCCCCTTGCTGCTGGACCTCTGCCCGCCGGGCAGCGCCCCGCTTTCTCCTGCCTCCCAAACACGACACTCTTCCCGGGCACTCCATCCCTTCCCCACACCCGGCCCCAAACCGCACCTTTGCCCTCCGCAGCGCCCACGGGTGTCCCGGAGCTGCACCCTCCAGCAGTGACCTGGGTGCCTCCATCGCCTCCCTGAGCCCCGCTGCACCCCCTCACCTGCCTCCTCCCTGCAGCCCACACCCCACAGCCGCACCGTCTCTCCCCTCGGCTCGCAGTCCGTGCACACTCCTGTCTCACCGGCCCGCGTTCGCCTGCACGTGCCCCACAGACCCGCACCCCACGGCACCTCCAGCCCCCCAGACACCGCTGCACCCACCACAGCAGCGCCCACCACACCTGCCCGCCGCACCCCGGCACCGCTCACCCCTCACAGGGCACGGCCGCACCTCCTGCCCGCGGGCCCCCCCGCACACCCGCACCCGCCACCCCTGAACACCCGTGCCCACGCCCGCAGCCAGCCGTGCCCCGCGCCCTGACAGCG
>WBNO01025606.1:208646-231198 GCA_013400575.1 Peucedramus taeniatus
TCGGCGCCGCGCAGAGCCAGCGCTCGCGCCCGCCAGGCGGCGCCACTCGCGCTCCCGCGCTGGCCGTCAATGAGCGGCCTGTCTGCCGTGACGTCACGGCCCGGCGGCCAATGGGCGCGCAGTCCCACATGAGGTTACACGCAACAGCCAATGAGCACTCGCTCACTCATGAGGTCACGGGATGCTGCAGGATGTCACACACCACTGACCAATGAGGTGTCTCCTTCTCCATGAAGTCACGTGCTGCTCCTGTAAGTCACAGCCTGACAACCAATGAGCACCTGCCTCCTCCATAATGTCAGAGGCTGCCCCAGGACATCACACCACGTCAGCCAATAAGCACCCCCCTTCTCCATGATGTCATGGGCTGTCCAAGAACATAACAGCCTGCCAGCCAATGAGTGTTTTGTGCCATTGTGAGATCATGCACTGCCTTGTGATGTCACACTCTGCCAGTCAGTGATTGTCGTGCTCCCTGTCAGGTCACAGACAGCCCTGCACTGTCACATGCTACTGTCCATTGAGCACCCTGCTACCTCATGAGATCATGGCAGTTGCTCTCGGCCAGGCAATGAGCACACACCTCCCTGTGACGTCACAGGCTTGCTGATGAGGCAATGGAGCCTCAGCTAATAACGACCCTGTCCTTCCCATGGTGACCCAGAAACCAGCCAGCGACCACCATCGCTCTTCTGTGACATCACAGGGCCGAGCCAATGGGCTATCACCCTCTCCCTGAGCGCCGGTCTCAGCCCCCAGCACCGCCCTTTCCATGAGGTCACACAGCCCTCAGCCAATGGCCACGCTCGCTCTTTGTTAGGTCAGAGGCTGCCCATGGCGTCAGAGAGCAGCGGTGGCGGCACGGCCGGGGCTCCCTCCCGCCCCCTGCCGTTAATGAGGGGCGGTAATTAGCGGGGCCGGTCCTGTGGGCGGAGGGACGCGCTGCCTCCGCCGGTCCCCGGCTGCCGCCCTGCGGCCCCACGGCCCGGAGCCCCCAGCGGGGACCAAAAACGGCTCCCTGGCGCGCCAGCCCTGCCGGAGCCGAGCCCGGGCAGAGCTGGCGGCTGCTTTTATTGGCTGTGAGTCAACTCACACGCGCTAAATCCTAAAATAAACGTGAAACTGGGTCCAGCCTCACCTCGGAGCGCACCGAAATAGCAACCGGCCCCAACAAGCCCCAGGAACGAGGGATCTCAGCCCCTTCCCCGCCCTTCTGTATCCCCCAGCCCAGGGAAGGGGATGCTGGAGGTCACTGCTGTCCCCCGAGGAGCAGGTGTGGGGTGCAGAAGGTGTAATATGGGAGCAAAAGAGCTTTGGAGAATATGAAAGCACTGAGACCGAGAATAAAACAGCTTCAGTTCTGGGCAGGGCAAAAGATGTGCAATAAACCAGAGCAAAAAAAAAAAAAAACAACCCAGCAGCAGCAAGCCCATGGAAGGTTAGCGTGCAGGAGTGGATGAAAGAGGCCAGGACTTAGCAGGTGCCCAGGACACACAAAAAAAGTTGGTTCATTTTGATTGTTTCCTGAGGTGATGTGCCCCCGAACACCTGAGACTCAAAACATCCAGCGGTTGGAGCAGCTGCCAGCAACAGCGCTGGTGCAGGTAGTGCCCAGTCAAGATGCTCAAACCTGTTTAAACTCGCCCTAGTGTCAAAACAGCCCCAAAACACCTTCTCAACCCCTCCACTGCAGGCTGGGATCTCTTCTCCCATTATGAGCAGACACCACTCCTGCTCTCCAGCACCCAAACATGAAAGCCCATGTTCCCCACCAGCCTCACACCCAAACCTTCACTGCTGCTTTCTTAAAAGGTCTTCCTGAACTGGAGAGACCCAGAGCAAGTCTCACATTTTACCGATACTTGATACCTACCTGGAAGGGAAAAGGAGAATGCACAGCAGGCTCTCTGCAGACCCTCTCCCAGGCTTCTCATCTGCAGAATTCACTTTGCTTGATTAAGTCCTCCCCTCCCTTCCCCCCCAAGCTGTTGTTTTTTTTTTTTTTTTCCAGCCCTCTGGCTCTTCCAAACGCTCCCCCATTCCACTTAATTCTGCAGTCAGCCTCAGGTGATGCAGGTGAGACACAGCTCATGCTCTGCAGGGCTGTGCCTTCCTCACTTCCCTGGGGATGGGCAGCACTGTCCCCAGGGCTTCATCCCTCCACCGTCCCTCCCTGCACAAGGGGCCTGTCTCCCAAGGGCTGGCACCCCAAAGGAACCCAAAGGGTTGAGCACATCCATCACCCTACATTCAGCTCCCAAGCTCAGACCTCCACCCTGAGGTGCAATAGGCTGGAAAATGCTCAGAGGCTAACTGTGTTAACAAGTGTGCACAGTAATACATTTTATTCCATAAAAACATGTTTTTAGCCTGTCCAGTGCTACAGATTCTGGCCTGAAGCAGCTGGAAAGAGGAAAGGTCAGATTTGTACAGGAGAGTGCTTTATTAGGTGCCTCACCGTATCTGTCCCTTGCAGCTCAGACAGCCCTGCTTCAGGTGTGGATCTCCTGTTCCACAGCTCCAAGATGAAGAACCCAGACAGGTTCAGCCCCCCCAGTCTCCCCCTCCCCTGAAAGAAGCCACTCTTCAGCATTTCTCCAGGCCATTCCAAACCCTCTAATCACAAGTCAGAACAGTTACAAAATAATAAAAATACTCTACACTCTTGTTAAAACATAGGAATTAATAAACAAGTTTCACACCAACACATGTGAAGCACAAAAGTCGCACCAGCACACCTATCTCTGCTTCCAAGTGGAGCAGGGGGTCACCCCAATAGTTTCCTTCCAAGTCAGTAGTTTCAGTGGCAAGCCTGCAAGACCGCTCTGAACTTCATGACCCAAAACAGGGCAGGGCAACACAGCTCCCAATTCCACCCGTGGATGTCCCCAGCCCCAACAGGCCTGTGGTTGAGGGAAGGTGCTTAATTTGATGATGAATATACAGACACTTGACAGCCACACAGGGTGCTCTACACACTTCTTCCTCCAATAAACCTTCTTGGAACTATTTACACCAGACATGGAACTGGTCCAAGTCCCTTTTCCCTGCTGCTCTCCAGACTGCCATGCCAGACACCCTTCCTGCACCTCCTGCTTGTGGCTGCATCCAAGAAGTGCAGTTCTACCTGGTCCCAGAGAGCCCAAAGCAGCAGCAACTGCAGAGCTCTGAGAAGGCCAGAAGGCAAGAAAACCCTGTTAAATCTGCATGAAGAGAGGATGAATGAATGGTAAAATGAGGAGGGTAACTAAGTCCAGGCATTAGCCAGAGGCTTGGTCTCCAGAGGCTTGCTGCAAGGGCAGGATTCTCCACAGGGCTGCTCATCTCACCCACAGGGCAGCATCAGTGCTTTGTGAGCAGTACCCCAGGCAGTGGTGGCTGCACGTTGCCTTGTGCCAGACTCTGGGCAAGTGTGCTCTGCCCTGCAGCTTCTTCCAAGCCTCTCCCAGGAAGTCAGGGGCTCTCACAGGAGGAAAGTGTCCATTCTGGCCTGGCTGATGCTGGAGGAAAATGCAGGAGCTGCAGATGCTGGTCTGGAGACCTTCCTCTTGCTCCTAACTGATAATGGACGGATTTCCGCCAGGTTTGTCTGGAGGTAAAACTGTCAAGGAAAGCACAGATCAATACTCTGGGAACACAAGTGATCCAACACCTGCTGCAGTCCAGCCTGAACCATATACCTGGGACCCAGCCACATATCTGCATCCAAGGAAAAACTCCCTGCAGGACAGGATGGGCTTTGCTACCTTCTCACAGGAGCAGAGCTCGGACACACACCTGTCCCACGTGTCAGGGAACATTTCCCAAACAGGGGGGTTTGACTGGATATTAGGAAACATCTCTTCACTTAACAGGTGGACAAACATTGCAGCAGGATGCCCAGGGAAGTGGTGGAAGTCCCTGGAAGCGTTCAAAAAACATACAGACATGTTGCTTAGGGACATGGGTTAGTGGTGGGCTTGCTAATGCTGGGTTAATAATTGGAGTCTGATCTTAGAGCTCTTTTCCAACATTAATGATTCCACGATTCTATGCTATCCCCTTGCAAATAAACCAGCATTTTAACAGCAGATCTATTTGAGTTGCAAGACCTCCTGAGCCAGGACACTGTGCAGGTGAAGGCAGAGCAGCCAGAGCCTGCAGCTTTCCATGGCAGAGCAATCCCAAGACAGGAGCAGCTCCACACCCAGGGGAGTGAGCTCAGCCCAGCCACTCCTCACCACAGTGGAGCAGCAGCATACCACAGAATGAGGGCTCTGGCTGCAGGGGCTGGCAGGCACACAGCCAGAAGAGGCTGTGTTACACTGCTGCTATAAGATCTCAAGGGCACAGGCACAGGCAGTCCCTGAAAATTGCACTGATTTCTAGCTGATGCACTCCTCCAAACTAGCCACAAGTGCTCTCAGCAAGTTCAGGTCCTTGACGCCTTTGCTGAGCTCAGATTTGTTCAGAGTGAAATCAGATCATTCCTTGAGGATGCCAAGTCCATTTTTTGTTGGGACCAAAGAGAAGGATCAGAAGTGAGGTGCCTGCAGCATCAGTACTGCCACATAAGCTGCAGGAAAGGATACTGGCTCTATGAACTTGGTCCTGCCTCCCATGCCATCGTAGCCCATCCTCACCTAGGAGAGAGAAACAAATGAGCCTGGAGCAGCACACAGAGCCTTGGCTACTTCTCCTCATGCTGGTTATTGGGAAGGGGGAGTCTTGCAGACCACAGCTTCTGGAGAGGGGTTAAAGGCACTCAGTACTTGTGCCAAGTCCTCACTTTTGGATAAAAAGACAGACCTATGGGTATTAACAAAGTTTGGGAATATTGGGCACTTTTTCAGATAAGCCAAGCAAGGCATAGGATTTTGTCATTGGGGGAATTGAGGATTGAGGAATACAAGGAGAACACCCTAAGCTCCAAGGAGGTGGAGGAACAGGACATTGAGAGCCACTTAGTCTGCAGCCAGGAAAGGAATGAGCATCTGTCATCCCTGGAGCTCTGCAGGACTGGGAAGTAGCCAGGTTGCGCTCTGAGATTTATTTTCCACACACTGTATGTGGCAAGGTAAAAGCCTCATTCACTTCCTCTTTCAGGGTCAGTTCAGGACAGAGGTGGCAGTGCCAGCCCTGGGCACACTCACCAACTGGACAGTCATACTTACAGAGCCCATGTTCCTGTGGGAATTCAGCAAACCACCTGAAGATGGTTTCTTGGAGAGAAAAGAGTTCCTGATGAATGCTGGCAAGAGTCCTTTAAGAGCATCATCCTCCAGATCATCTGCCCCGTTCTGTCCCACAAAATCACAAGAAAAGCCCTTTAACCAGCACAATCTGCTGAATGGAATCCACATACAGGCAGCCGTAATAACACAGACAGCTATTTAAGGTAATGTTACTGCCATACCATGTCAGGTTGAAAACCAGCAGCTTCCAACCTCCCACTGGGGCTTATGTGGAACAGTGCCCAGGAAGCAGGACACTGCCACCAGCAAGCCTGGGTGAACAGCCACCTCAGCTGACCCCACAGCCCTTGTGTTCAGCTCCAGGTGGTGCTTGTGAAGCACATCTGGGGCAAGTCATCAGCAAGCACATGGGTCCCCCCCTTCTCCTGCCCAGTTCCAGGAGGCCTGAGGCAGCAACAGTGTTTCTACGAGACCATCAAGGAAAACACTTTGAAGCACAGACTGGTTCTATAGATGGGCCGGTCTCTGGCCACAAGGGAGAAAATAGATTCTTTATTCCAAGCTTATTAACAGCAGAATCAAAGAGGCAACACAGAAAAATCAAGATTAGTCCTTTTACCTCCACAGTTTCCTTCAGAACCTTCTTCGCCAGATTTACCACAGGAGGCCTGTAAGGAGCCCAAGGAGCAAATCAGCAGAGATTTATTATTCAAGTGGAGCTGGCAAGGACAGACAAGGCCAAGCAAATGACGACAAAGCTTGCAGCACACCATCAAGCAGCTGGAGAGCTATCTGATCTCACACAGCAACTTCCAAAGCAGTGAGACTTTGATCTCCTTTAGAAGCAGAAAGAGGAGGGAAAACTCACGGCTTTTTATCCAGCTTCTGCCTTTTTGCAGGGCTGAAGGGAGCTGTGCAGGGCTGGTGTTCAGGGGTGTCCACATCCAGATTGATCTCATCGCTGTGGGCCGGGCGGTGCAGCTTTGGATGCTGCAGTTCCACAGGAATAGGGCTGCAAGGCCAAGAAAAGCAACAGTCGCTGAGCCACTGCTTGCCACCCAGGGGGAGGCAGAGCTGCACCCCACAGACACAGTGCTCAGACACCAGGAGCAGAGCCCCATTCTGCTTACATGTCTAAGAAAGGACAATCTGAACCCCAGAGTTTAAAGTCAATGCCCCAAATTACTACTCTCCCTCAAATGCTGAGCGCTGTGACAGCAGCACCCAGAGCCCAGGAATCACACTGACACACTGCTGCTCTATGGACACAACTCAGCTTGCTCTACTGGGCTAATGGCTCCTCAAAAAAGGCTGGATAAAAGCAGATGCCATTTTTCAGACTAGATTCCTCTGCCTAGCTGAGATCTTTGGTCGCCATACACCAGTGTGTGCACATCACACAGCCAACTCCAAAGCAACAAGAGCAGCAGCTTTAGGAATGTTTTCCAGGCAGGGCATAGTGACAAAGGCTTTTTCAAAATCCAGGCCATTCCTCCATCCTCTCCTGACCCTCTGAGACTTTTTCCATGTAAACCAAACATCTCGTCAACTACAAGAAAAAGGATACAAGGAACAAAACCACCATACCTCTGAAACATCTGCCAGACTAGTACATCTCTGCTTTCTCAGATAGTTAAACTGTTAACTCTGGCTTTGGACCTGTCACCTACATGCCTGTACTGTGTCTGAGGATGCAGCTCACTAACCTTTCAAAGACTAGCCGACTGAGTGTTTCCCTGGTTACAGATGGGACCTTCAGAGTATCCTGCAGGATGTCTATCTTTTTCTTCAAACTCTGGAGAGAAAAGGGAAAGCAGCCTGTGAGATAAGGAAAAATTTAGCAGTAGGTATTTTGCCCCTTTTTCATAAATCAGCATCAGGTGGAGCTCAGAGGTAGGCTGGGAAATTAGTCACTGAGCAAAAGCCAGCATAACTCCTGGCTTTGCAGCTGCAGACCAGTCTGCAGTAACTGGCAGCTGGCCATGAAGAAAGATATTCTCACCAAGATCTCCTTGTCTGCATTCTTCAGATCTTTCTGTGTGCTTTTTAACTCTTCCTTTGTCTTCTCCAACTCTGAAGTAGTTTTCTGCAGCTGCAGAACACAATAGAGTGTGGGTTACACTTACCTGGGTAAGGGGGACTGTAGAGCCCTGTGAGTGCAGTGTGCTCTGCAGCACATGCTACTTCCCCTGTTTAAGGGCTCGATTTTCCTGTGTCAGTCTGACCAACCTCTCCTGTATCAGCACAATCCAATCGCTATCCAATTCCACAAGCTGCCTGCAGAGGGATGTCCAGGGCTGCTTGCCCAGCATTTACCCAGCATTTATGCCTGACAGGCAACAGTTTTTCCCTGTTCTAACACTTGGTGGCTGCATTCTGAATTCCTGCAGGACTTTGGACACACCAGAGCACAGGAATCACAAACCACAGGCTGGAGGACGGCTGTGCATCAGCAGTGCTGGCACATGGATAAGCCTGATTCAACAGGGAAGCATGCCAGCAGCAGGGGTCAGGAAGTGGACTGCTACCACTTCAGACACTTCAGTGGGTCCGGGAGCCTGGGCCAACTCACAGACTGTGGGTACACTCAGCTCCCTGGCAGCCAGGCCTGGAGCCCCTTGTGCACTGACTCGCATCCTCCTGACCCACACTGGTCATCACAGCTTGGGTCTGACTCAGCCAGGAGCAGCCCAATTCCAGCAGCAGAACCTTGTGTAGGGGTTAACTCCTCTGGGAAGCATAGCACAGCAATCTGAAAACCTCCTTCTCCATTTGAGGGGACAGCAGCTTTGGCTGAGTAACAGAAGTAGGCCAAATCCACCCACAGCTTCTCACTTTGTTTGCTTAGACATGGGGATGCCCCAGGGAACACCTGTGCCTTGGGGAGTGAGGCTACACACACACTTTTCACAGGGATGCACTACCAGAACAGACAAAGACAGTCCTGCCTGACCTGAGCTAACAGACCCCAGCCATGCCTGGAGCTGGGGGAGCACAGCAGCACAGGCACATCAGCATCCCCAAGCTCTGCACTAGCTCAGGACCAGCCCAGGCAGGCTCTGTGCAGGGCCATCTGTGTGTCCTCACTGTGCTTTGGGAAGCTCTCCTGCCTGGGCACAGCATGATGTGGGAGCTCTGGCGCACTACAGCTGGGCTGAAGGCACAAGGCTGGGTGTGACTGGATGTACCAAGCCAGGACTAAGCCCTACTCAACTAATACTGGCTCCAACCCCCTTCCCACTTCCTTAGGGGCCCAGTTCTGCAGCAGGAGGAGCTGGCAGCTGAGCACTCAGCAGTGTAGCCGGATGAAGGAATTGCGACTTCCAGAACCCAGTGGGAGCAGTGGAGCACCTGTGTGCTGCTTCCTTCCAGCACAGGCTCCCTGCCAAACTCTGGCTGGCTCTGCACATACTGCCCCAACACTGTCCCCAGAGACTGCCCTCCTGACAACAGCCCATGAGCTACTTGCTCACCACATGACATCCCGACCCAGAAACCCCAGCCTGACCCTTCCACACACCTGTACCTATCAGTGTGGGAGGGGGTCACTGCAGAGGCCTTGGGCCTCAGTTATGGACAGGGATCTACAGACCAGATGTCACCCTGGCAACTCACACTCTCCCTTTACCTTATTATTGACAGAATACAGCTCCTTTTTCAGCCTCTCTGTCATCTCACTGGAGATCTTCCGAGCCTCCTTCAAGTTCTCATATTCCCTACAAAGACCCAAAGAGTCACACTGTAAGGCAGCTGAGCCAGAACCTCCCAGAGAAAAGCCAAGACCCTCAAATTGAAGCTCTGGACCTGCAGAGCCATCAGAGAAAACCCAGGAGACACAATGCCCTTTTAAGGAACAAAGATGAGTGAGTGTACCAACACTGTGCCACACATTCCACTACACCATGGGGGAGAAAAAACCTGCATGGGGTACCATGCCTGATTCCACCAGCAAAATGGGAACCAGAGCCAGAGACATTTTAGTTGCCAATGAAGAAGACAGAAAACAGAGCACAGCCTCCATGCTGGCAGCAAACAGGGGACTTTGCTTTAAGTGACTTTTCAGAGACTTCACACTACTGGCCATGCACATTCATTCCCAATTACACCACAGGGACACTTGCCTCATTACAGCTTTGTACCAAAGCTGCAGTTATTCAGCTGCCATCAGAACAGACACAAAAAAAGCTGTGTTTTTCCCCCAGCAGGACCAGATGGATATCCAGGTAGGGGAGGGCAGCAGTGGAGGCTTGCCTTGCCAGAGGCCACAGCTGCACAGTGCAGTGCTGCAGAGGGCACAACCCAGAGCTCTGCATCCGCTTGCTTTCCCCCGGGCATGAGAGGAAAGCAGAGGGAATAATCATCATCACTTCATAGGTGCACTGACAACTCTGGAGACTGTTCCCATGGTGACACACATGTCACTACAGTGACAAGAGGAACAGCTCTGTGTGACAGGCTCCAAACTAGGTCCCCAGGATCTGTCAGTCAAAGCCCAGTGGAAGCCCTAAGAGGTGGTGAGAACCCCACAGAGCCCATGTGCCTGTTGGTGCTCAGCAGAGGGTTCTCCCTGGGCACCCTCAGGACAACACCAGCCAGCTATGCCAAGCCTGCAGCACCTACTTTTTGAGGGAGACACAGTAGATGGCAAGCTGCTCCACCGCTGCCTGCCCGACTCCCATGTCTCTGATCATCTCCTCCACTTCCGGGCGCTGGCTCTGAAGCAATAGCTCGATCCTGCACAAAAAAGCCCAAAAACAAAAACGTACCCTCAGCTCATGAATCACAAACAGACCTGGGAAAGAGACAAAAGCCCTGCTTCCCCCTCAAGGGGCTGCTGCAGCCTGAGCTTCTGCTGCAGGCACTCTGGGTGTCATGGGAGAAGAGCGACAGCTGCCTCACCTCAAGCAGGGCTTTTCACTGGGGAAAAGCAGCCCTACTTGGACTAGAGAAGGGGCAGCTCTACACACATACTGCACATGGAACTGATGCCCAGCTCTAGGTTCCTATAGCCCTGTGGCTGACTGTGTTCCTGGGCTGGCATTCTGCCCCAGCATCCTCTGATAACAGAAATGGCATATAGCCATGCTCAGTGCACTAGAGGTGAGGCCAGTACCCTGCCTTGCTGCTCTTTAATGAGAGCAGCTGTCTGCAAACATAGCAGGGGCAGGAGGCATGCAAGGGCAGCTAAAGCAGACGTTTTTAACCTCACAGGTAAGATGATCCAGCACACAGAGGTGGGTGTTGCAGCAGGCCCAGCAGGACCCCCCTGCCCTCCCAAAAAAAGGGCAGAGGTGTGCAGCCCAGTCTGCAAGGCCCAGGTGCCCCAATCTCACCGCTCCATGGTTCTCAGCTTGTTTCGCAGCCGGCGAGCCTCCTCCTTTGAACTTCTGTTATCCTCCTGCTGCTGCTCCAGGAATTTCATCTGCTTCTGCAGGAAAGCGAGCACACACAGACCGCTAGTGAGGCTCCAGGGATTTTTGGAGAAACATCCTGGCTTATGTGCACTGTGGGCAGCTGGGAGCACACATCGGCTAAATGCTATCACCACCTCAACAGCCCAGGATTATGGAGAGTTGACTCCCTCCCACTGTACCCCCAGCTCTGCTCCCCATGAGCACAGCAGGGTCTCATGCTAATCACCAGGCGAGGCTGGAGTTGAACCCATGTCATAGCACCTCTCTGCTGCACAGTGCCCTATACTCAGCGGTGACAATCCATTTTTCAAAAGCAAAGGAGTCCACAGCAAGCAAACCTTGCTATTGCCTTTCCCTCTGTGCACAGCTGATTGCTTCAGCCTCCCAACTGTCCTTGCCATTAGCTGCTTAGAGCATAGATGCCAGGAATAAGTGGGTCTCTTCTGGGAGACCTAGCCAAACCAGAAACCCATCTGAGCACTTCTCTCGCCTGCTGCAAGTCTATTGCAGCCTATTGCCTCTCCAGCAGTAACACAGAACCTCAGCTGAGATGGAAAAGCACACATCTGCAGTGTGGCAGAAGATGGGGATTAGCTGAATTAGCACCATTCTGATGCATCTGTGCTGTCTAGGTTTGTGTGTGCCTGGGCACCTTGCACAGCAACTTTGAAAGGCTCTGGTTTCAGCACAGTGCTGATTTCAGGGAAAGGCCCGGCAAAAGATCATTGCCTTGTAAAGCTCCTTCCCACACAGAAGTTCAAGGATTTTATCCACTTCCTGCCACAGAAATCAAGCAGCTGTGAAACCACCGGGAAGTTGAGGAGGGACAGTGTTGCAAGCTCATATGTCACTTTTGTTTAACTGAAGTCTGTCTTTGACTTTTCCCTAACCAGAACTCCCAACACTTAAGATCCCCAGTGTTTTGTGCCTGGTCAGGGCAGAGTCCCCAGCTTCAGTCAGCCTGAAACTGCAGCAAACTGGCAGTGCCAGCAGAAGACAGGACCAGCTCACAGCCTTAACCTGCATCACAGCGAGTTAAGCCTGTATTTTCACTGCAGAAGTTTAGTGCTTTAATCTTTAATGATGCAGTTTAAGACAGTGCTTGGCATTCAGCTGGGAAACCTCATACACCACAGAAAAGATACCTCCAGGTCCCTAATCCTTCTGCCCTGCCCAGCTTTCATTAAAGGGACTTAAGCATACAGAGAGGGTTTTGCAACAGGGAAGATAAGCACAGAGCCTCCCCCAGAGGTGTCAAGGCAGGAAAACCCAGCAGTGAGATGCTGAGTTGAGCAGCAAGTACTGGCTTCCACTGTCACAATTATTTCTGCTGGAGTAGGGGGCATCAGAAGTATCCTGCTACTGACCTATGCAGGATCACATCAGCATCTATGGCATGGCCAAGGTCCAGGCTGCCTTTACATGCAAGCAAATTGGACATAATCTCATGGTTGGGCAAAAACAGTTGTGCTGGCTCACAGTTTGGCCTGCCTGGCATTAATTCCTTACTCTTTCTGTCCTAGTATCAGGTAGATCTCCCAGATGCTTCCTCCCTAAAGAGCCCAGCTGCAGGTGGCATATAGCATGACAGCACCACAACATGTCTACAAGCTCTCTCTGGGCCACTTGGCCTTGCAGGTCAAGAAACACGATGCAGTTTAGGATACTGGGTCAGACAGCATGGGAAGTGCAGTAGACACCTATCCCACTTTCCAGCCTGCAGCTCACCTCACCTGCCTGCACCCCACACCTTCTTGAGACAGGCACATCACCTTCACACAGTACAGACTGCCTGCGAGGCCCAGCATCAAAGGCAAAGCTGCTCCAAGACACCCCAACAAAGCTGCTCCTGCTCTTACCCTCTTCCTCTTGCTGTTTACGCATAGTACATGACTACACACTGAGTCACTGCACACTGAAGCACAACAGGAATATTTGATCCCTGGACTTCACAACATTACTAACCTAACTGAGGCAAAGCCCTGGCAACAGAACAGAGACAGGAGAATTAGCTGGATCAGATCCCACCCAGCCGAAGCCTGCAACTCCCCCTCCATATTTTTCAGTTTGATTTCTCCCCCCGATCAAAGTAAGAAACTAATTTTCCTTGAATCCCGCTTGGCCTAAACCCATTTCAGAAGAACATTCTACCTCAGGGAACCAGTGTTTCCGCAACAGGGTGCTGGGGCTAGTTCCCACACTAGATTCCTGCTACTACCTTTATGACCAGCACTGCCACTTCATTAGCAAGGCTCAGCTCCATTCCTCAGGCTGGGCTGGCATTTCTCCCTCACCAGGGATACCTCTGCCTTGAGCACCTGTACACAAACCACAGGCCTATAGGCTTTTTATGCCTCTGAATCACCTTAGGCAGAGCACAAACAGGACCTCAAGACCAGCAACAGCACTTGCTTCAATTAATCAAACCAAAATGAAAATCCAGCCACCAGACCCAAAATCCCACCAGCACAATCTCTTTATTAGCAGGATCTGCAGAGACCTTCAACAGAACTAACACTGACTGCATGATGGTTAGTCCTGCTGGGGACAGGAAGGGTACCTTGAGAGAGGAGCACAGCATCTCTGTCTCTCCCAGCATCTTCTGAAGCGATTCTATCGTGGCATTGCGCACATCCAGAGTGTCTCTCAGCCCATCCACAACAGCCTGGCATTCCCGCTTTTCTTTCTCTGGAAACAAATAAAAAGATCATGGCCTGGTAACCTAGACTCCAGTTGCAGCACAGCAGCAGGAGCACACAGACTGCTTGCAGGGTCAGCTCCAGGCTGCCAGGATTCGGCCATTCCTGGAGAGAGGCATTTCTCTAAGTGGCGTCTGCACCAGGGGGTGTACTGAGAAATTGCTCCTCTCAGTGCCAGCAGGCTTCAAGATTTCTTTACTAAAGATAAAAAATTCCCTTTAATAGCTTTCCAGCGCCAGCCCTGCTAGCATTAAGATGATGTATCTTAACTCTTGCATTTTCTCAAAGCCAGGCTTGCACAAGAAAATAATTCCTCTCAAGTTACACCAAGCTGCCACAGAGCTGGAAAACAGAGCTTCGTATCCATCCTCTCCACATGGAGTTTTATGTGTCAGGAACCCCTTTGGGAGCCATTGGGCAGCTGTATGCAGGGGTCCACCAAGCAGCTGCACATGCTCTCACCAACCACAGCACCTATCCTGGGGACACCACAGGACACATGACAGCTTAAGTAGATTCCCCAAGTGCCCACTTTCTGCAGGTCACAAAACCTTTGCATCCTGCTGTCCCTCGCCTCGGAAATCCAGGAGCAAAGCACATGCCTCTGACCACCAGAGAGAAGATGGTGGAAACCACCACCAGATTTCAATTTGTTTTGTGGAGACAAGGGAAGGACAGCTCAGAAAGCAACAACCACCATCAGGAGCTGCCAGACCTATGCAGGGAACAGCCAGCATCGTTGAGAAGCTCAAAGCAGTTGGGTAAAGAAGGGAAGCAGGAACTCTTCCACCTAACCCTGCTGAGGGCAGGGTAAAACCTTCAGCTCAGCATCTTCAGTCTTTGCTAAAATTGCCTGTGGCTCCAGCCTGGCAACAGTAGAGAGCCAAAGAGTGCCTTTCCAAAAAGCTTGTTCTTGCAAGCCATCCAGTTTTAAACTCTGCCTTCACATCCTGTGGAAGCATGACCTGCAGTGAAGCTGCACTGTTCATTCAGGGAGTAAAAGAGCCATGTGGGACCAAGGAACAAGAGAGGAATGTGTTCCAGCAGAAGCAGGCGAGTGGCTTCTCCATGGATCTGAATAACCCTTTCCCTCCAGAGGCAGTGCCTGGAGACGCTCCCTTGCATTTGCAGGGACTCCACACCCACTTAAAGAGTTAGAGCTTCCCCCTCCTCCATTCCCAGCTGCCCAGAGGCAGATGGCAGGAATCAAACCCCTCCGTGCTGCAGGAATGAGTTTTCAGCTCATTCAGAGTGCCTCCCATAGAGCCTGCTTGGTCTGCTCAGAGCTCGGCACCTCTCGAGCCATTTGCAGGCTGATCAGAGCCTGGCAGCTCCACAGCTCCTCTGCAGCACACGGAGCAGAGCACAGTTTCACATGGAGAACTTATACACAGGAACCAGCAGAGAGCAGAGTACCCACAGCAAAAGAGGCAGGAGGTGGGAAGGAGCTTCGCATTTCCAGTATGAAAAGAGAATGGGATGGGGAATGTCAAATCCAACCTCTACTCACCAGAAGCCGAGAAGATTAGCAGGCCTTCAAGCAGTTTTTCTTGGATAATATCCTAGCAAGAATCCCAGCCACCTTCCCCAGAAGATCTGGCTCTCTACCAAGTCACTAAACTCAACTAAGCTGGCAGGAGAACAGGCCTCAGAATAGAGACGTGCAGACCATCCAATTCTACTCTCAGGCTAAGGACCGAATCCTCAATCTACTGGCTATTCATGTCTGTCTCGTGCATGCAGGGAATGCAGAGGAAAGACAACTCTTGAGGAGTGGGTGAGCCCCCAGCATTCTTTAAACATTTTTTTTCCCCTTCTGCTAGCATGTTTTAGGATTTCTGTCACTTAGACTGACATTTTCCTTTTGCTGCTCATGACTCATGTTCTGATGACAGGCTGCCTACAGACGATGCTTAAAACCCATCGACAAGTCTCCAGGGCTTTTGCTTTTCCTGCCTCCCTCAAACATCCTCTAAAATTAAAGATGGGAAGATGGAAGTGCTGAACTGAACTGAACACTGAACTCCGTCTGCTCTTCGCGCGACACATGTGGCACTGCAACAGCCAAACAAATCCAAAGCCTTCCCACTGCTGCTTTTGGACACCACTTTCCCCCTCTCATCTGTTGGAGGGAATCAGCCTTTGCCATATGCAGCTGTAAGTTTCCCAGCAAGCAAACCAAGGCTTTTGCTTTCAAGCCTGCTCCAGATAGAGCTTTGCTGCAATGCTGTAAGCTTGTGATTAGGAAGGGGGCAAAAAAATTGCATCTACTTGTCTATACTCACAGTGAACTCCTGAGTTACAGCAGAGCTGGGCCAGGCTGTGGACTCAGGCTCTGTCATGTAACCCTTGCATCACTGTAGGCGTTCTCGCCTCAGAAAGAGCTCCGAAGAAATTCCTCTAGCAAAACAGTTTGCAGCCTGAACCACGCCCTCTGCTACAGAGAGGGGTGGCCTCTGCACAGGGTTTCCACAGACCTGGGCAAGCCACCGGGCACAGGTAGAGCCCAGGAGCTGCTGATCCCCTGCAGGCAGCAGGAACTCACCTTTCAAGGAGAGCTGGGCCTTCACCTTGTCCAGTTCATTCTGAAACACAACACAGTAGAACCCCATTAGGAAACGCCCTGCAGAAATGCTTTCACCAGATCTTAAAAAGACCCAAGAGGTTTCTCAGCAGGACTTTTGGACCAGGCAGGTACTAAGGAGGGAACATGGAAACAACAAGCACGGAGTTACAAGCCTGAATGATAATTCATAGGGAACGGAAAGAGCACCTCCAACTGGCATTCTTCAGGGGGAGAAGAGAGGATCACAGCTTTATCTTAGCCTTGTCAACCTTGTGTTTCTCACACTGTCAGTCATCCTGTTTTAGCTGAGTAATTTTGGAAGCTCTCAGGGAAACACAGGAAGTCAGGCAAGAACAATTTTTATAATGTTTTACCTAAACAAGGCAATAAGGGAGGGATATTGCCAGACTAACTGGATTACTGAGAGCTCTTTAAACTGAAGTGAACTTTAATCAGATGGAGGTGGGAGACAGGAGAGCACAGCCAAACACCTGAAAGGGTAACCAAGCATGCACTCAAACATGCTGACAGACACTGAAGTCACTGCAGTTCAGGATGCTGATATGAGCTAACAGCTCAATCGAATGGCTGGAAACAGATCACTCAGAAACCAATCCATAACATGCCAACTGAGAGTGCACAAAATCTCCTGGGTACCACAAGGGTCTGAGGAACATCAACTATTTCTAATGCCTTCATCTAGGATCAGAAAGAGGCAGCAGATGCCCTGTAGTTTAAATTAGAGAAAATGAAGTGATATAATTTAACACTGGCGAATAGCCAAAGGAAATGTAGAGAGGTTAAAAAGAGAGGCTATTTATATCTATATATCTATATGTATATTTAAAAGAAAATCCAGAGAGATAAATATATGCAGGAAAGAGTCAACAGAAGATGACTTAAAAAGCTGTGTTAGAGAACTGCAGAGGAAAGCACATAACAAGTCAGACAGGAACTGCAGTGGAATAAAACCACAATAAAATGCCAGCACAGGCACACAAATCTGTGCAACCCAGAATGCTACATGCAAATCTGAGCTGAGAATAGCACCAGCAGTGACCATGGCTCTGACGGGACCGGAGCTAGGGCTCTGCTAGTGACAATAAAGGCAGGAAAGAGAATGTGGGATGTAAAGCTTGGTAAGCAGAAGGGACTAAATGCAAAGCCTAGCAGAGCTGACTGGGATTTGCCCCAAGGGGCACAACTGCTGGAGGGCTAACGTGGAATTAACTCTGCTGCAGGAACTGTTCTGAAGTAGCTTCCTCAGAGTCCTATTCAGGAACGATTAGTGGGCTCACAAGATGTGCTAATTATCATGATAGCAAAGAAACCCTGGGCTACTTCAGGCAGCTATGTAACATTACCTCATTCATCAACTTAATCTGAAATCCCTCATTCTCCAGCACAGCTCCTAAAAGCTGCTCCCAATTTCTCTACTCTGAGACAAGCTCTCCTCTCTCTGCCAGACTGAGTTACAAGACCACATTTTCCCAAGATCAAACAAATATATCCTGACCACAAACAGACAGCTGTCCTCCGAGGCTTCTACCTTCCCCAGCAGGTTTGCAGGCAGGAATCCACCCCCCACCTCCTCTTCACCAAGCTGAAATCTCATTTGGAAGAACTCTGCACTCCCCAGATCACAAGCAGCTCTTGACAGACTCACTGAGGTGTTACACTCCAAAACTCACCCTTTTCCTGCTCTGGGAACAGCCACATGGAGACTGTTCTGCTCACAAGGACCATCTTTAAATTCAATATAGGCTAAACCCAGGTTCAGTAATGAAAGAAATGCTTGGACACTTAGCCTGTGCTCTGCTGCTACTCCAGGGATCCAGGTTCCCCCTGGTGTTTCTATTGAAGTTTCAGCCTGAGGGTGGAAAGCAAAACAGCCCCAGCACTTCTTTGACTGTAAACATTTCTGAATAACAGCAACAGTGAGAAACAGTAACAAAGGCAATTATCTTACAAAAGATAATTTGGCTAATTCTGCAACAACAGGAAGGGGTTTCAGATCATAAGGGAGCTCTTCCAACCCCTTCACTGGGTGCCAAAGACTGGTTCTCTGAAGAGAATCCCAAGCTTGTCACCCCAAGATGACAAGCAGACCACAGCTACACACTTTGCTTTCGAGCATATCCTTTTCATGGCAGGAGGCCAAATGCTCATTCCAAGACAGCTGTGGGCTGCACAAATACAGCTCCAGTTGATTACAGAGATGAACACCACTCTATGCCCAGGCTCTTGGAGGGCCAGGCAGTGGTTCATCACAAACCCTGGATAGTTTTGGTTTTTTCCCCTCAGGTGATGTTGCTTCTGGATGAGGATGCCAGAAGTTCTTATCTCATTGTCTGAAGAGCCCAGGCTTGGCCCACCTGTGTCTGCTTTGAACTGCTGCCTGGCCAGAATCAGACATGCCATCACAGATGGACCTCACATCTAGGTGGACACTAGTCCCTCGCCCATTGTGAACAAGGCTTAAGGTACTCCATGTCCTCCAGAAACGAGGCAGCACACCACATGAAACTGGTTCCAGCAGCAACCTGTACAGTGCACACAGCAGTGAATACCCACACAAGCTAATGAAGCTGATTTACCCAGAAAAGTATTTGGTTCTTTCTGTTGGTGACCTCAGAGCCCTCATTAAGCAGACTGGACACTGAGGCTAGATGTTGCTCTGACACACACACACACACACACACACACACACACAAGATTTACAGGAGCAGGAGGAGTTACCATTAAGCTTGCTGTGCAGGAGCAGCTCCACAGTCCCGCCCTTGAGCAAGGGAGCAGTTCTGCACAGCCTACCTGGAGCAGAAGGCTGGGGGAACCCATTTTGGATCCTGGGGTGGGGGTGAGAGAAACAAGAATATTTTCTAGGGCGATTCTCTCCAGACAACCCATTTCTGAGTCAGTCACCTCATTTCAGTTGTGGGAAGGGATCTCATTCCGTACAAAAGGAAACGTGTATCTGCTGCAAGGGCACACAGCTCCCAGTGCCCAGAGGTGCTCCTCCACTCCTCTGCACACTTTGCTCTTCAGTCCCAGTGCCCAGAGGTGCTCCTCCACTCCTCTGCACACTTTGCTCTTCAGTTTTGTTATGGGCACTCTTGGAGAAAGACAGTGCTACTGACATTCTAGTCTGGCTGGCTTTATTCTAAAGACATACGAAGTACATATAGAATTGTCATGGCAACTGCTAACTATGGTAATTGCTGCACATGCTGCTTCTAAACACAAGAGGGTACAAGCCTCCCATTATACCAAGGTCAACCAGTCACCCTTTTTTTGGAACAGATAATTCCAAGACAGAAGGAGCCCTGTTTCATCCACACTACACAAAGGAGAACACGGAACAGCCACTCTGTGTTTATCCATACTCACACCCAACTCTCCGCACCCAAAGGTGGCACTTGGAGCACACCACCCAGCATCCCAGCTCCAGCCAGGATCCTGCCAGGACCCAGCCTCCACGTTGTTCACTGCTGCTGGTGTGCCTTCAGGCAGTTCCTTTCCTAATCTCTCTTGGAGAATCATGACTTTATCATCACCCTGCTCCACATCCTTCAATCTGCACAAACAACCACCCTGCACAGAAGGGAGGAGGAGGCACTTCCTCCAATGGCCCCTTCTTTACAGAGGTTAGCAGGCTCACACACAACCCCACCACAAATACCAGCAGCAATTCACTGCATCTGGGACTTCCCTTCTCCTGCCCTTGGAAACAGCTCTGTACCCTCATTCCCAAGGGAGGGACTGATCTGATGTGATGCTGTTTCAGGAAGTTTCCAGGTAAAGTGAGAAGCAGGAGGAAGAGCAGGAAGTAGAGGAAGCTCCTCGAGTCACGACATGGGATTTGGTCAGAGGGAATGCTAAATCACCACAGCGACTGATATGCTTCAGGTCAGACACATGAGCACAGCAAGCTCCAGTTGGGAAGCACCTGCTGGCAGAGGACCAGCAGGCCAGGCCACCCTTCCAGGAGGCTGAAGGAAAAGCACATGAGGAAAGAACTCCCCCATCAAGTTACCTGCAAGGTCTCAGCATCCGGTGCTGCTTGCTCATCCAGGGTAACATCAAAAAACAGCTTATTGATGATGTGTCTTTTGCTGACCTAAACATAGGAGACAGAAGAGTTTGATGGGCACAAATATGGAAACAACAGATATGGAAGACAGATGTAGGGGGAGAAGATACTGTCTTGTGACAAGGCCATGAAAGGCAAATCAGATCACGTGTTTGACACCATTAGTGGTGATGCTCTGCTTTGGCTCAACAGCACAGCAGCAGACCCCCCACTCAGTTTCGGGGAGCGTGACTCCAGCCAAGATCCTGAGCCGCAGCAGAAAGATTCAGACATTTCTGAATTGAGCGCAGTCTGTTCTCCGGCAGCTCAGCCCAAAGCAGCTGATGCTGAGCTAACATGATGCCAAATCCTGAGACAGAAGTACATGCTGCTTTCTGCAGGCAGAAGGTGCTGTAATTGAATTTGATAGCTCTCCACACCTCCCCCATGCAGTTACAGCTTTGTGTTTTAAGTATTATATACAGTCATGACACCAGCTAATTGCATGGTTACTGCCACATAAGATGTTATTTCGCGATAACTCCATGGTAACCCAGAGATGTAAGAGGCAGAGAAGAACAGAGGGAATCAACAAGTCAGGGAAGGAACAAGGGCCAAGACCTTGAGAGGAGGAAAGAAGCACGAACACAGAATAAGCCCAAGCAGCAGCTGGCTAAAAATTTACATCTGAGAGTGAGGAAACATCTCCTGTAGCCACTATGTGCCAAGACCTACTGGCAGCATGAAGGCTGGTGACACAAGGGACTTCAAAGATGTTCAGGTCCCAGTTAAGCCAGTGGAAACCCAAAGCTCAGCTTCCTATCTCAGAAGCAGAGCACATCTTTCCCTCTCTACCCAGCCATTGCTTTTCTCAAGGGAGAGTCAAGTATTAAGCCAGGGGGGGTTGTAAGGCCCACGTGCAGGAGAACGGGCTGTTCACCTGACAGCAACGGGCTGGGCACAGCAGAAACACCAGTCAGGTGTCCCTGTTAAGCCCTTTGTCATCATGCCAATACTTACCCAGCCTAAGTAAAAGGTGTGAAAATTCACAGCCCCTTTTAAAAGGAGCTGCAGTGCAGACAGCAGCAGGGCACCCTCAGCCCACTGCAACCCAAAGGGCTGTGGAGGGGAGTTCATCCCCTCAGCCTCTGAGAGTCCCAAGTGACAGAAAGTCCCTCTGCTTTTTACCATGAGTTTTTTTGGGCATCACCCCAGGCCACAGCTCCTTGCACCGTGCCACAGGTGTGCACAGGGGATGGCTTTACCTGGTTTCTGCACTGCGGGCATGTCCGGCTCGGTGCAGTGTCAAACCACTGGAAGAGGCTGAGAAAGAAAAGGAAAACATACACAGTAAATCCCTACAGTCCTGGAGCACTGCTTCCAGGGGCCATCCCCCAGCTCCCCAGGAGAAAGCAGGATGTGACTCCTCGTCACACACAAACCCTTCAGTCCAGTGCTGTGGCCAGCAGGAGCTCCGTGCTCCACACGCACCCTCCACCCACATCTCCGAGACAATTCCTAGATGAATTTAGTATGTGAGCTTATCTTTAACAGAGCAGAGCTTTTCCAGAGCTCAGATCTCTCTAGGAGACAGGCACTGAACAGCCGCAGCTTTGCAGGAGCGGGCGGATGCTCACGGGACCTGCTCTATCAGGATGTGCCAGCTGAGATCCCAGCTCCAAGGGGTGCCACCAAGCACGGATCCGCTGAGTGAGGGGCACCGGGCTGGGCTCTGCTCTGGGGTGATGAACGCAGACCTGCCAGGCTCCCCGGGAGAGCTACTAATGCATTTTGCAACGAAGCCATCATGTCACACTGGAAAGGTTTATTTTGGGAGCAGGTAATGATCTGGAGCTGGCACGTTACCTCTGGAAGCTCTCCCTGCTCTGCTGGCAGAGAGCAGGCCCGGGCCGTGCTGCTGAGGGAGAAGTGACAATCACACCCGTGCTCCTCTCCAAGCTCGTCAGCCAGGAAAGCAGATGCCCACCCTCTCCCCACACAAACTTTATTTCCTCAGAAAAACCATTTCCTTTCAACATAGACATTCGCAACACAGTCCTACAAAAGCAGGGAATTACCAGGGCAGCTTCACCATAAGCCAACATCACTCCCTCCAAACACCCTGTGACACTCTCTTCCGGAGAGGGGAGCCCGCAGGCGGCACAGCGACAGAAGCACAGAATCAATTAGGTCGGAAAAGACGTGAGATCATCGAGGCCAGCCTATGACCGATCACCACCATGCCAAGGGCCACATCCAGTCTCTCCTTAAAGACATCCAGGGCCGGCGACTCCACACCGCATCCCGGGACAGCCCACGCGATCAGCACAGCCCGACTGCTGCGGCAGCGCCTGGAGCTCCTCAGAGCCCTGGCGCGGGGCCACAGAAGGTGCCCGAGGCTGACACCCCGCCCGCCCCGGTGCTCACCAGGCCTGGTGGAAGGTGTGCCCGCACGGCACGGCCGCCACGTCCCGCTCATTGTCGAAGAAGTCGGAGCAGATGGTGCAGTGCGCGCGGATGGGCATGGCGGGGCCGGGCAGTTACCGGGGGGGCTCCGGAAGGTCGCGGCCCCGGGCTCGGAGCGCCCGCGCGGCCCTGCGCGGTTCAAACGCGACCGCGAGCGCGCCGCT
>WBNO01025606.1:238272-415614 GCA_013400575.1 Peucedramus taeniatus
GGTCCGTCGCGGCGCGGCCCCGCGCGCCCGGCGCGGCAAGTTGGGGGGGTGGGACCGTGCGACCACGCCCCCTTTCGCGCCCCGCCCCTCCCCTGACGTCACCGCCAAACTTCGCGCCCCGCCCGAGGGGACGGGTCACGCGTGGCGCTGGGACCCACCGGCACCGCGGGGGGCGAGGCCGGGGGATTGGCACCGAGCTGGGACACCGCCACAGGCCGGGGACCCCATGGGACCCCACAGTGTAACCTCTGTGGTGAGCCGGGATCCGCTGGGCCATGCCATGGCCCCTGGGATGGGATGGGAGCAGGATTTTAGCAAAGCTGAGCGTGGGCTCAGCATCACGGGTATCTGTCCCCTGAGGGACTAAAAGGCTCCATGAGGACACGGGTAGACACATGTTCCTGCCTCTCTGCCATCACCCAGTGGGAACCTGGCAGCTTCTCCTCCAGCGGCAGGGCCGAAGGCTCTACTCACTTCCCCATGACAGGGTTTGTCCTTGTCCCGCAGCCTGGGGCAAGGAACAAGAAAGGGACAAGAAATCGGCCACCCTGATTCTCTTACCTCTGCCCACAGCCCAGGCACCAGACCAGCCTGGGGTGGGCAGCACAGTCCTCAGGGCACAACAGGGCACCAGTCCCTTCCCCAGCCCCCTCGCCCCCCACTCCTCACGCAGTGCAGCCACGTGTGCGGAGCCTCCCCAAGGGCTGCGTGCCACACGCTGGCATTTGCTGCCCATATGGCGCTGCTTCCGAACTGCACCCCCACTTCCCTCCCCTCCCGCCCCTGCACCCACCAAAGCCCAGCTCCCCAAACCTCCTGACTCGCTCCGTCCTCAGCCACCACAGGGGTGTGGCCATCCACCTGCGGGGCCGCAGCCTTCTCCCGGCCATGGGTGGGTGACACCAGGGTCCCAAAGCCAGCCTCTCCCCTCTGCTCACTGCAGACCAGCCAGCACTTCAAGCGTGAGCCAGCTGGGGTGCTCCCAGCACCGGTTCCCTGTGTGGCACCGAGCCCTGCCAGACCCCGGCCTATCATCACCCGTGCTGGGTGATTAAGGGTGTGTGAGAGCAGGGGGAATTAGCAGGGCACTGTAGTTTGAGCTTCTAATCAAGAGTTTAATCACACGGGCTGGCAGCAGCGCGCCACGGTTATTAATCTCTGCACCTCGCGGGGACCCGAGCGTAAGCCATAATTACCTGGCAGGCACCCGTGTGGCTCAGGGCTGCCCGGTGGTGGCTTGCAGCATGAGGCATGTGGTGGCACTTCTCCCTTGACCCTGGCTTGTGCCTGTCACCTCCTGCACCAGTCTCCTGCCTGTGTCAGAACTGCCACGGGGTCCCATCACTGTGCTCTGGTCCCCTCCTGGTCCTGACTCTGGTTCAGATCTTGGTCCGCTCCGTGCCCCATTTTGGGATGATGAGCTCTGCTGACCCCAATGGCATTTGCCCTTTCAGTGCCGTGTCCCACTGCCCCATGCACCCATCCCCTTCCCACTACACCCCAGAGCTGAGTGTGCAGTGACATGGCTGGTTTGGGGTGATTTTTCCTACAGCACCTCTGAAGAGAGTGAGCCTGGGATGCCCAAGGTGGGGCTGCCAGGACTGGGGGCACCTGGCTGTACACCTGTGCCTCAGATGGGGGACATGGGGTGGGGACACCTGCACATACCCTCTTGCTTCAGCTGGGGGACATCTGGCTGTACCCCCTGCCCCAGGGGGGTGAAGGGGATGGAGGGCCAGCCCAGACAGTGCTGGGGGGTGCAGTGGGGTGCAGCGGGGGGTGCTCAGCCTGTTTGTTCTGGGGTGCAGTGGGAAGCAGGTTCAGCACGTCTGTGCTGGGGTGCAGTGGGGTGCAGCGGGGGGTGTTCAGCGTGTCCGTGACTCAAGCACCACGCGGCACCGCATCCCTGCGTGCTTGCCATCGCCATGGCAACCGCCAGGCAATCAGTGATAATTGCGCACGTCGGCCCGGCAACGGGGCCAAATAAACCCCATCCCTGCTTTCGGGGGGCCGGTGGGGAGCAAGGGGGAGAGAGAAAGAGGCGGTGCAGCTGCTGATCGCCATCCCTGACCCTTTACTGGGATGAGCAGCAGTGGGGATGCGCAGTGGCAGGACTGCCCTCCCCACAGGTGTCCCATGGCACCCATGTGCCCGGGAAGGTGTCAAGGGACACAGCCAGAGAGCCACTCAGCTCGGCCACCAGACGTGGTGTCCCCACAGTGCCACAGCTCCACCAGCCCATTCCGGTCAGTGACCACACTGTGTGTGAGGACAGGTTTGCCCCACACCTGGCTGGGCACGGCTGACTGTGGCTGCTTGTCCCTGGCCAGCCTGCTCCTGATGTGGCCTGTGCCTGTGTCGATGACAGTACAAAAAGCCTTGTACCTCTCCACTGGCTTGGTCCTGTCACATCCAGGGGTGGCTCTTGTCCCTGGAGCCCTGATGGGGAAAGGGGGCTTGTTTTCCACAGCATACTCCTGCATCACAGTGATGACATGGCATCAGGGTTTGATTCCCCTTCCCACTGGAAGAGCTTTGGGGGTCCCCTGGGTCTCTGGCAGTACCTGCAGCCATGGGAACCTGGGTGCAGGGAGGCTGCTCAGGGCGAGAGCTCAGGGAGCTCAGGGAGCTCTCTCGCCAGGGAGAGAACTGTCCCCAAGGGAGACAACCAGGACCAGGAACAGTTAATGGCTGGCACTGGTCCTGAGTGGGTGCTGGGATGGAGTGAGCCTCCCCAGCTGAGGGCTGGTGCTGTCTCAGGGGCAGAGAAAGGAGAAAAAGATGTGCCTTATAGCCTGGAAGGCTTTGGGGTAAAGTAAAGCTTCCTGGAGGACAGCAGAGCTCCCCAGGTGCCAGCAAAGCCCCTACGGGGGTCAGCAGATATCCCCAGAGGCCAGCAGAGATTCCCAGGGGTCACCAAAGCTCCCCAAGGGTCACCAAAGCTCCACAGAGACCAGGAGAAGTCCTCAGGGGCTACCAAAGCTTCCCAGGGGCCCCTGAAGTTCCCCAAGTACCACCAAAACTCTCCAGAGGCCAGCAGAGCTCCCTGAGGGTCAGCAGAACCTCAGGTGGGTGCAGGGGTGCCCCGGGCGGGGCAGGTGCCCCCAGTTCCATGTTCCAGAGCCAGGAGGGGAGGGCAGAAGGGCAGGGCTGGCTGCAGGGGCCGGGCAGCAGGGTCTGGGGGTACCAGGGTGCAGCCCGCTCGCCGCTCACAGGCATCATTAGCAAAACTTGCCAGTTTCTAAAAATGGCACGTCGGTGCCGCGGCGACTGCTCTTCACGCCCGCTCCCCAGCACCGGCAGTCGCTAAAAACAGCTCGGCGCTGCTGCTGCCTCCTGCCACCTCTCACCAGGACGGCTGGCACCAGAGACCACCGCCTCACCCAAACACTGATTTAGCACAACTTTGCCCGTCCCCGGTCCAGCCCCCATTCTGAGGCACTCACAGCCTGCACCCACTTTGCCACCAGGAGCCAGACCCGCTGTCGAGGTGCCACTGCAGCATCACCAGCAAGCGCCGTTGCAGCAGATCCCCAGGCGGTGCCGGTGGCAAGACCGTGCCCGGCTCTGCCTGTGCACCCGCAGCCCCGCATGCGGCCACTCATGTTTTATAGATGCCTCCGATTTTAATAATTAATCCCTGCTAACAACAGCACTTTCCCCAAATAAAACATTTAAAGTGCTGCGTGTGCACGGTGCGTCGCTGGGATGGGACACGGGCTGCTCAGCCGTGGCGGATGGGCACGGCACAAGGTGGCTTGGCACAACTTGGCACAGTGTGGCACGGCCCGGCACGGCCTCACCTGCCTACAGCTCAGCCCGGTGCTGCACCAACCGTGCCCAGCCACACAGCGCCTCAGGGTGACACCACCCACCTGTGGGTGCCTAGGTAGCACCTCTAAGACACCCCCCAGCTGGGGCAGGGGTGCCAGGTGCCATGCAAGGGACCACTCTGAGAAGTCACCTGCCTGTCCCTGGTGCCATGGCAGTGGGCACAGTGCCAGTACCAGTCCCAGCTAGCAGCGTCAGGCAGCATCGGACAGGGGTGGGCACATGCCAGCCCTTGGCATGGAAGTCTGGGCGCTCGCTCCTCACCTCCCGCAGCGTAATTAGGGCAGGATAAATGTGGATTAGCATGAAATCTGTCATTTCTGCAAGCACATTCGTGGGAGGAGGGGGGCAGCCTAAAGCGGGGGCCGCCCACACGCACATCACCGTAACCACACCAGACTTGTCAGCTAACAAGCAGTTCACTGTGCCACCCCGCTGCCAGCATGGACAGGCCTGCTCCCACCGGGTACCCTGCTCCCACTGGGTGCTCCCACAGCTGTCCCGTGTCACTGGACAGCAGGTCTGGCATGCATCTGCCATTCAAACGCAGCCCTGGGCACCCACTCTGCTTCGTGCTGAGGAGGGCAATAGCTGGGGCGCCAGCCTGTCCGTCCGCCCATCCATCCATCCATCCATCCATCCATCCATCCATCCATCCATCCATCCATCCATCCATCCATCCATCCCTGCATCACTGCATCCCATGAGCTGCTGGTGCCCCATTCAGCCACCCTGGCTGCCCCCCAGGCGTGCAGCATCCCCCAGTACCAGTGCCCAGCACCTCCCATTTCTGATCCAGCCCTAATAATCACATAATGCCAGGCTCTTCCCGTTGCCACAGCAACTCAGCAGTGAGCCGAAATGGTGCTGCTTGGCCTTCCATGTGCAAGGTCAGCACCTACACTGGGGGTCATGGTCACCCAAAACCCAGGCCAGGGGAGCAGAGCAGTCCACTGTGGGGAAACTGAGGCATGGTGCTTGCAACCGCCGTGACCGTGGGATGCTGGGACTCAGCTGCACTAAAAATACCCTTGGGCACGTGGCAGTGGAGCCATGCAGGTGCGAGGTGCCAGTGGAGATGGACAGCTTGGCTGATGGGGGCTGACACAGCCCCAGGCTCCAGCACTGCTTAATGAGCAGACGAGGAGGCTGTATTTAAAGCTAGTGTTGGCAGCAGGGCTTGTGTGGCTGGACATGGAGCAGCAGCAGTGCTGCCCACAGCCACAGACTGCGCGTGTTTCAGCATCCCTTGCCCATCCTGGGCTTGCCCTGAACATCCCCTGCCTGCCCATCCATCCATCCATCCATCCATCCATCCATCCATCCATCCATCCATCCATCCAAGACCCTGCCCTTGTCCCCTGCCCCAAACTCTGGACCTGTACCCAGGCAAGGGATGCCCATCACTGCTCCCCTCCTCTTTTACAGTGTCTTGTTCTAGGTGATTTTTGCTTCAAAACTGGGGCAGAAGGGACCTCTTCATTAGGACGAGTTTCTTGCAAATGTGACATCTGCCACCACTTCCACCAAAAGGAACAGAAAGCCAGCTCATTGGGCAGCAAGCACCACAGACCCATGCCCATCTCCTGGCATGCCCTGAGGCATGAGTTCCACTGTCCCCTGTGCAGGCAGTACTGAAGCAATAAAGCTGTCATTAAGTGAAGCTGGTAATGACTCTTGGTCACCAGACAGCAGCCCCAAGCCTGGATCAGTGTGCCCCACTGGACCCTGTGCAGGCAGGGTGAGGAGCAGTAGATGGGCTGGGTGCCATCGTGTCTTCACTGTCGTGGCATGTCCTGGGCACTGTGCTCCCACGGGCACCTTAGTGCCAAGAACACTGTAATCCCATGCCCTGGCCTCCATGACCCCATGTCTGGACATGCACAAACCCAAGAGCATCCTGATCTGATGCCTGCCCACTTATCATCCCAGGAGCATCATGATCCCACGGGCTCTGCAATTCCATGCCCCAGGCATCCATCATGCCATGAATCCCGGAAACAGCATGACCCATATGCCAGGACTGCAGGGGCATCATTACCCCATACCCAGGAGCACTGCACTCCTCATATGCCTTGTGACTCACAGCCACCCTGGCCACGGGCTGGATGTGGCTGGGAGGAGGACTTTAAGCAAAAACCTCCTAGACATCCCAAGGTCAGAGAGCCATGGTGGGACACAGGGTGCAGAGTGGGGCCCTGGCATGGCAGGCACCAGGGGATGGCTCCAAGGTGGCCACAGCAGCACATTTGTGCAGATGCCCTCCTTTCACTGGCACAGCAACAGTGGGTGCCCCCTCCTCAGTGCCTCCCATGAGGTGGGTGCCCCAGGAGTGGGTGGGGAGACACCTCACCCATGCAGAGGCACAAGGGTGCTGCCAACCTGGGGCATGGCCCCCTGAAAGACAGCCCAGCCAGGGAAAAAATATAATTAGGTTTTAATGAGTGATTTGAGCAGTCAAGAGGCTGGAAACTCCATGGTAGCCCTGGGAAGGCCAGGCCACCCAAAAGCACCCGCTGGGTATGGAGCCCCACCGCACCCATCCACTATGGGACTGAGCCCCAGACCCCAGAGCACAGACTCATCACTGTGGGGCTGAGCCTCGCACCACCCAGCCAGCGCAGGACTGAGCCCCCAGCATCCTGTGGTGTGGGGCCAATCCTGGGGAGCAGCCAGCAGGGTCTGGATGTGAGCCATGGGAAAGCACTCCACAGCACCCAGCTGCCTCCCAGCACCCATCCCATAGGGAGGGTGCCCCATAGCACCTGGCTGCACACTGCATCCCTCCTCAGGAGAGTGTGCCTATGGTACATGAGGGTCTGGGAGACCCCATGGTGCACGGAATCCCATCAGCACACAGACGTGTCGTCGTCCTCCTCCTCTTCCTTCTCTTCTTCCTCCTCCTCATTAGGTTTATCCTCATCCTCGCTTTCAGGCAGCTGCCCCGGGGGAGCAGGGGGAAAGGGAGGACCCCAGTCCAGGTTGGTGTAGGTGACAGTCAGGTTGACATAGTGCTCACCATCCAGCGTGGTCAGGACATGCTCCAGCTCACCCACCAGCCCGGTGAAGGACGGTCTCTCCTCGGGCGCCGGCGCCCAGCAACTCAGCATCACCCTGTACCTGCACCGACACCCCAGTCAGCGCTGACAGCCCCCCAGGACAACCCCTGCCACCCTGCCCACCCCCAGCTGCACTCACAGGGTGTCGGGGCAGTGAGAGGGCTGTGGCAGGCGTCTCCCCTGCAGCAGGTAGTGGGCCATGTCGTAGGGGTCCACCCCGGCATATGGCGATGCCCCCCGTGTCAGCAGCTCCCACATGAGCACCCCGAAGGACCACTGCCGAGAAGAGAGCTGTCATGGGCACACAGGAAGGATGGAGATAAGGGATGGGACGGGGAGAGGGGGGTCATGCCCACCACATCAGACTTTGTGGTGAATTTTTGGGTCTGGAGGCTCTCCGGCGCCATCCACTTGACAGGCAACTTGGCGTGGCGGTGCTGCTGGATGCTGTAATACTCCTTGCCAAACACATCCCGTGCCAGCCCAAAGTCAGCCACCTTCACTGTCAGTGTCTCGTCCAGCCTGTGGGACACCAGGTTGAGGTGGGGACTCCTGGGCACCCCCAGACCCAGGTGGTTACCCTGGGGTGGAGGTCTGGAGGGCACAAGCACACTTACATGCAGTTCCTGGCTGCCAGGTCCCGATGTACAAACTTCTTCTGGGCCAGGTACTCCATGCCCAGAGCCACCTGCAGCCCGAAGCCGATGAGCTCCTTCACTGTGGGGCTCTGTGAGATGGGAGTGGTGAGCATGGACACCTTGGCACCCATCACCATCCACCCTCCTTGGGGTACCCCCTACCCGCTCCTGGGTGCGGATGAACTGGCGCAAGTCCCCATGGCGCATGTAGGGCAGGACGACGAGGGGCAGCCCATGGCGGGGCAGGCACACCCCCAGCAGCGAGAGCACCTGGGGGTGGTGGAAGCTCTTCATGAGGATGCCCTCGCGCAGAAACTCCTCCACCTCCTCCAGGTCCGTGATGCCTGCGGAGAGCTGAACTGTGGCCATTCCGCTGCTGTGCCATGGGAGCACGCATGGGAGGGGGAGCTACTCACGGTGCAGGGACTTGACAGCGCAGTGGAGGTCCCCCAGCAGCGGGTCTGTGTAGGTGCCATGGTAGACACTGCCGAAGTGCCCTGCAGGGACAGGTGGCAGAAAGCTGGCACCACACACATTGGGCAGGTGACGCAACAGCCAAATCGGGGTGCAGAGTAACCTTTGCCGATGACCCGGTGGCGGTGGGTGACAAGCCGCTCCTCGGGGATGAGGATGTCCTTCACTTCCTCCAGCAGCTCCGGCCGCAGATCCTCCAGACAGCAGGATGTGGCCCTGAGCAGGGGCATGGGGGATCCCCCGCCCGCCGCACCAGCACCAGCACTGCCATTGGCACCGGCACCAGTGACTCGTGTGCGGGGCCCCACGGGGCCAGGAGTGCCCGCTGTGTTCAGCACTGCCGGGACAGGCAGAGGCGGGGTGAGGGCTGGCAGCACCCGGCATCCAGCACCCTGTCACCCACCAGCGACACCCACTTACCCAGCACCTCTCTGTAGTCGACTCCAGGGCGCTGGGTGGTAACAGGGAGATCGCTGCGCCCGGGCTGTGCCAGCAGCTCCAGGTTCTCCGTACCTGCAGGCAGCAAGGGGTGAGTAGGGGGTGGCGTGGCAGGGTCTGGGGACATCAGAGTGCCCGGCGAGCACGGCACTCACCCCGTCTCTTCTTCCAGCGCCAGCGGAACAGCACGGCAGCCAGGATGCAGCAGACCAGGAAGGTGATGCCGGTGCCCAGAGCCAGGCTGGCTGCGAGGTCCAGCGATGTGGGGGGGGACAGCACCCAGCCCAGAGCCTGACAGGCTCCGTTCACACAGATCTGGAGGAGCAGGGGCTCAGCAGGGTTGGGTTGGGGGGGACTGGGGCGGGTGGTTGCCCACCCGAGGGGTTCCTACCTCCACGGGGGCCCCAGCGGGGGGCAGGTGCAGCTCGCGGGGCAGGCGACACGTCACCTCGTTCTTCAGGACGTTGGGGTGGCAGTCCCGGCCCCCCACCGTCATGGTGATGTTCATGCAGGTGGCCACGGCATCCAGCCCCAATTGCTGCCCAGACAGAGCACCGTGAGCTCAGGGGTCCTGGCAGTGGGACCCCCTGTTCTGGCTCAGCCCATTGCCCCACGTACATGCACCTCGATCTCATCGTCGCCGGGCTTGAGGCGGAGCCGCCTGCCCTCCTGATCCAAGGGGAACACCTTGGGCCGGGAGTAGTAGCGGAGGCGGAACAGCCAGCGGCTGTCGGCGCCGTCCAGCAGCACGCTCAGGTTTCCCAGCACCACCTCCACCTTGCTCTCGAAGGGGAAGGCTGGACTGCGGCACAGCAGCCGATCTGGTGCCAGCGGGTCCTCACACTCCTGTGGGCAGGGAGATGCTGAGCACCGCTCGGAATGTGCCCAGGGGATTGCGGTGGGGTGGGGTAGGCAGGGCCGGGGGGCGATGGCCTCATACCCCATTTCTTACTGTGGCTTGGGTAATCACACCGCCGGCTTCAAAGCGGATCTTGGCGCGATACACGGAGTCCAGGTGGGCGCCGATAATGGTGAGTAGCGAGCCCCTACAGTGGGCAACGATCAGGTTCCCCGGGGTGCACGTGGTCCCCAGGGTGCCTGCATTTCCCAGCACACCGTCCAGCCCAGCCAGGGCAGTGGGAGGACAGGGCTGTCCCCTCACCCAGGGGAAGGGAGCCCACGCACTCACTCATAGCTGCAGCTGGGGTCGATGGCGGATACGGTGGGGTCGGGGCGGTACTGGAAGGGCACGGGGGCCGGGAACTCCTCCCCGTCGATCCACAGGGCTACCCAGGCTGCGCCCAGGCCACCAGCGGCGGGAGCCGTGCACCGGATTGTCCCATTGCCCTGCCTGGAGACACGATTGCCGTAGCTGGGGGGACAGCGGGACTGCAGGGGCTCCCCGTGCCGGTCCTGTGCTGGGTACCGCGCTGTGCCAGGTGGGGGCAGGGTGTACCTGGGCTGCCCAGTCAGGGCACACTCGGAGCCATTGACCATCACCTGCCAGCTGCTCCCTGCCGAGAGGTGTCTGCCACGGAGTGAGAGGTGGGTGCCACCCTCCCGGGGGCCAAACGGGGGGTGCAGGGCACTGACGTGGGGTTCCTGAGCAGAGATGGGGTCAGTGGGATGGGTGAACGAGCCAAAGCCCCTGACCTTGCCACGGGCACTGCCAGTGTGGAACCATACCACGAAGACGAAGCCGCTGAGGGTGGCAGAGCCATAGACCCGGAAGCCAGAGGGTCTGGTGGGCTCCTCCACAGTGAGCACCACGTCGGCCGGGCCCCCCACTGCTGCCGGCCCCCCCGGCTCCAGCTCACACACCAGCACATCCACAAACTCCTTGCGGCGCGAGGTGGGCAGGGGTCTGCGGGACAGTGAGAGGGGATCAGCCCCATGCCGGGGGGCAGCCCCAGACCTCTCTGTGCTGCTGTTCTCTCCCAGCACTGCTGCACACCTGTAGCTCTTGCTCTCCCCCGGCAGCACGGTGCAGCCTCGCCGTCCCACTGCCACCCGGTAGGCACCGCGGGGGCTGCGGCTGGGGTCGGGGTCCAAGGGGGAGCGGAAGGTCATTCCACAGAGTGTCACCTGTGTCCGACCCCGCAGTGGGGCACTCCGGGGATGGAACTGTGGGAGAGGCATCTGTGTCACCCGAAGCCCCCAAAGTCCAGTGACTGCTGCGGGTGCAGAAATACCCTTCTCTGAGGAACACAACACCCATCCCAGGGAGGGGATCCTGCTGCATGCCACCCCATTTGCCGTGTCCCTCCCCCTCCAAGTGCTTGGGAGGTGTGAGGAGCAGGGGGACGGCAGCGCAGACCTACGTCGGTGAGGACGGGGGGGCAGCTGTCCTGGACCCAGTGGCCGGTGCACTCGTGGCGGCGCCTGCACCCATCCCTGCACCAGCCGCAGCCCATGAAGCGCTCGGCCCGCAGGCAGCGCTGGCACGTGGAGAAGTGGCGACAGCCAGGGCCAGTGACGTTCAGGAGCCACACCTGGGGATAGAGAGTGGAGGTGAGTGGGACACATGGAGTTCCATGCCCACCCTATGCCACTCAGACCCCCCCACTTACCTTGGTGCCAGCGGTGAAGAACAGTGAGTGGCTTTGCAGCCCCATGGCACCTCGCACGGGCCCTGGCTCTCCCAGGGAGAAGTTGGACAAGGTCAGAAGAAAGGAGCTGGAGCGCTGGAGCACCATCTGCAGCAGGGCAGAGGAGGGGGCTGAGCATACCACACAGCCTGCCAGGACCTGCCATCCCACCTGATCCTCATCCCACCTGGAAGATGCGTCCTTCTGCTGTGCCCATGTGGGCCACAGTGACGTCTCCCATGGCGGTGACAAAGAGGGAGGTGAGGAGGACACCTGTCAGCTGCCCGTTGAACAGGTCCACTTTGTGGGAGGCAGCAGGGATGAGGGTGGGCTGATCCCAGCAGCTGGTGTTGACCACTGGTGCTGAGAGGTTCACCTGTGGCCAAACATGGGGTGGGTGAGTTGAAGCTGGCCCTGGCACCCTGACTGCCACACCTTCACAAGTAGGCACCAGCTTGATCTGTGAGATATTTTGGGGCAGCACCAGATTGCTTAAGTTCCCCTCCAGGCTCGGAAAATTTTGGAGAAAAAACCACATTGGCAGGCCCTCCCTCAGTCCTCCATGTGATGTCAGATCCCGCCCTCCCCTCCCACCCCATCTGGATATAGTTATTCCTGCTGGCACCACAGGATGCTCACTGCAACCCCAGTCCTCCCTAAGCCCTGGAGCTCAGCAAGGGGCTGGAGTTGAAGAGAGACACCAGGAGCCATTGGGGGTGTCCACTGGACACCCCCAATGCAGAGGGGCTGGGATCCCCTCTGAGTTTCTCCTGCCACAGTGTGAGTCAGCAGCAGTGAGCTGTCTGCTCTGTGCAGGAAGAGGAGGGGATTTGGCTGCACCTTGCCCTGAGCCTGGCTGAGGACACCAAAGCTCGTGTCATGTGCTGGGACAAGGGGGCCTTGCCAGGGTGCCCACCCATCTGCATCCTGGCCGTGCCAGGGCTTGTACCTGGGACACGGTGTTCCTGCCCCGTGGCTGTGGCAGACGAGGAGCCCTGGTGACTAATTGCACTTCCGCCTGCGGTTTATTTGCCCAGAGAAGGCGGTGGCAGGGCCTGAGGGACAAGGCAGGAGCAGCCCGCACCTCACACATCCAGCCTGCAAAGCCTGTGGCTTTCCCACCCCCCACACATAAACAAGCTGGAGAGGGTGGCTGGGGTCCAAGGACAGTCACCACAGGGGCTGGAGTCGAGGCCAACGGGGAGGCCATACCAGGAGAGGAATTGGCCCAATGCATGACATGTGGCAGTGTGCCCATGTGCTGGCACATGTACCAGTGAGGTGGGGGACTCAACAGGATCCCTGCCTGCACCCCGCCTCCTCGGTGCAGCCAGGGCTGCCGGAACGCAGCAGCCCCTGCAGTAGGTGGTGGGTGGCTGCTGGGCTGACTCACACCTGGGTGATGCCACTCTCCCCCTGCCCTGCCCTGCCCTACCCCATCCCACCATCCATCCCGCTATACCAGTGTTTCCCAGCTCCTGAACCCACTTTCCCACATCCCAGCCAGCCCCCAGGGTCCCCGGGCCGGATGCGGCGCAGGGTGGAGCACTCACATTGTGTGGGCAGTACTCCACCGGCTGGAAGAAACTGAGCCCCCGCTGCAGTGGCTGGTGCCCGGTGCCACAACACTTCTTCATGCCCTCCTCCATGGCCTGATTGAGGAGGCGGAGGGGGAAGGCGCAGACGGCCGAGTTCTCCCGTGGCACTCGGCTCTCCGGCCGGCTCTCGGCAAAGGCACCGAAGAGCACGGTGTCGGTGTCATTGATGCCGAGGTCGCGGGCCAGGCGTGCGCCGGGGCGGGCAGCGTGGGCTGCCTGCAGCACGTTGTAGGCGACGTCCCTCTCAGCATCCTCCTCGCCGCTGCGCCGGCGCCGGCGCTTGGACTCAAAGCGGCAGTCGAGGACGAGCTCGCGGTAATGGCGGAGGTCACGCTCATGGGTGCTGAGCCTCGCCAGGCGCGTGTGGTACACCGTCGATCCTGGCCGCTCCGGCTGCACTGTCAGGAAGTAGACGTGGTCCCCATCGGCAAAGGAGTGCACATAGTGGATGGTGTAGCTGTTGCGGTATTGTGGCAGCACCGTCAGCCACTGGAAGTCATTTGAAAAGCCATCCAGGGTGCCCTTCAGGCGTCGGATAGACACCGACTGTGGGCTGTACCGTGCTGCCACACTGCTGTTGATGGTGGAGCCGAGGTAGAAGACAGAGGCGTAGGAGGTGGCCACCACAGTGGCACTGGTCCCCAGTGGGCTGACCACACAGTCAGGGCAGAAGGCAGGGCTGTTGCCCATGGCCGAATACAGGCAGTTTGTGGCTGTGATGGCCACCTTACCATCCTGCACCTCCAGCTGGTGCTGATAGCACAGCCCATGTTGTGCTGTGCCACAGCTGTACAGCCATGGCTCCAGCGGGTCCAGCAGCAACAGGACATTGTCTGTGTCCTCAGGGCCATCTGTGGTGGCTGGGCACAGGCGGCAGATCTCACACTTGGCACTGCCCACCGGGCCGGTGATAAGGATGGAGAGCAGGCGCAGCTCGGGGCTGACCAAAAGGATGCGGTTGCGGATGGCCACAAAGGCAGCGACTGGGCCATCAGAGTCGGTGAAGACAGCAACATTCTGGATGGAGCTGCCAGCATCGAGGCTGGGCAGTATGTAGGGGATGGAGAAGTTCCTGGTGGAGCTGTAAGGGATGCGGGGACACTGCCAGGCACTGGCACCCAGCAGGGCCAGGGCGAGCAGCAGCCAGAGGCACACACAGCACAACAGGCCCATGCTGTGCAGTGCCACTGGTGTAGGGTTATCAATGGTGCTCAGCACCCAACAGGCTCAGCCCCCAGCAGGGCCACCATTGCATCTGCCAAAATAAAAAAGGAAGGGTTTTACCGACTTATTTGAGGTGAGGACCTGGGCACAGCCACAGCCGGGTGTCAGTTGGGGCTGCCAGGGTTCCCAAGGGCCAAATGATGATGGGTAGTGCCGAGGGAGGATCAGTCACACCAAACCTCTTCTGAAATACCATGAGTAGGAGGTGGTGCCAAGCTGCCTGTAGCAGAGGGACAAATCCTGCCTTCTGCCACCTACAGACGCTACATGTCACCCTGGGGCATCTCTGTCCTGCAATGACCCATTCCGGGAACTGGGATAGGGACCCTGCCAGCCCCCGGGACAGCAACGGGGACTGGGGATCCCTGTGGGACTAGGACGAGGCCCCCGCCAGCCTCCTGGGACTGGGACCCCGAACTACCCCCAGCCTCCACCCCCAGCCCCGCCGCAGCTCACCAGGTCCGGGATCTCCACTGGATCCGGCTGCCCCCGCCCCATCCGTCCGATCCGCGCGGTGCCGGGCGGCAGGGCGCTCACCTGGGCGCTGCCGTGCCGTGCCGTGCCGGGCCGGGACNTCCTGCCCTGCGCCGCCGGGGGCTCCCCGAGGGCCGGCACCGCGACACGCAGCCCGGGGGGATGGGGGTGTTCGGCGGAACAAGGAGATCGGGGTAGCCGGACGGTCGCTGGGCACTCCCGGGGGCACAGGCACAGCTGGGCACGGTGCCCAAGAGGCGCACGGGTGTGAGTCGGGGCCGCTGATCGGAACACGGGTGCAGGGCTGGCACGCTGCCTCGGTTGCCCGCTGCAGGTTCGAGTGGCCGTCGGGGGTTCCCCGTGGCTGGGAGGTGGCTGCCAGCAGCATCCCTGGATACGAGTCACCCGCCCTGCATGTCGGTGCCCCTCGGCCGCAGCCATCAACCCCGCTGCCATAGGGACAGCTGACACCCCGACACATGGAATCGAAATTGTCGCTTTCCCACAGTTCCCGCGGTGGCACCGCGTTCTCTGCTCGCTTCCAGGCCAACAGGGCAGCCTTGAGGAGTGCGGCAGGCTCAGCACAGGAGTTCCCATCTGGGATAAAAGAGCAGGGCTGGGAGAGCCACAGCTTTGCCAGGGCAGCAGCGAGGGTTATTTCTGTTGTGCCCATTCTGTGTCTCATGTCCCTTTCCTCCCTGGCTGCCCGCAGCGGCAGGAGGTGCCAGCACCTCTGGGAATGACTGCTGCTCGTAGGGATGTGGGAAGATTCTTTACATCCCGATCCATACATGGATTTGCCCTCCAAGTGCCCTGCTGCCCTCAGGCGCTGGGCCCATGAACCCCAGCTTTACATATGGACCTTTCCTCCAGGTGAGCGGGGTGCTGGGGACTTCGGTCCCAGGAGAGGCTGACCCTGCCGAAAATGCCCTGCGCCTGCCGCCTTGCCAGCCCCGGCCCTCCCAGGCTCCCGCCCCGTGTTGCGCAAGGCCCGGCAGTTCCGCTGCCTCCGGGCCTTACCCAACAGCTCCTTCCTCCGGCTGCGCCTCTGCTGGGTTTCGACATGAGCTGGCCCGGGCCGGCTCAGCCCGGGGATTTTGCCGCTCCCAATCTCCAGTCAGCGCCGCCTCCTGCCAGCACAACCCCGGCAGCCCCGCACCACTCCCAGGCAGCTTTCCTGGCTCCCAGCAGATCCCCGGGGCTGGACTGCACTGTACCAAAACTTGGAACAAACTTCCCGCCCAGCTTGGTCATTCCCCCACTCCAGTGAACATACAGGAACACGACAAGACTTAACTTAGGGTCCAGATAATGGTTATGAGCAAAGACAAGCGATTACACTCTGGCAGGAGCATAAATACAGGAGCAGATGCCTGTGCTAGCCCTGCCGGATCCTTCCCTGCTCCCTCTGTGCCGGGGTGTCACCCTGATGGCTCTGCCCCTCCTCAGACACCTATTCCAGAACTATTCAGACAGCCCCAAAACATGGAGTTGGGCAGTTCACAGGTGCTCAACCCCACACCAGTGCCTGGGGTGGTCAGGGAGGTGCAGGAAGCTCAGCGTAGCTGGCTCGAGGGGCTGGGTTTGGGGGACAGGTGCTCCTGTGCCAAGGGGAAAACTCTCCACGGGCTGGGGAGCACCATGGCCCTGTCCCAGGGGTGTCTCCAAGGAGATGTGCTTGAACTGCCCCTTTAGGGTCCATTACCCACAGCCAGAACCATGAGCTCACAAGCACCCTGACAAACTCCTCAGCACCTTGGCTCTCTGGAGCTGCTCTGTGTCCCTGTGGTGAGCTGGGCAGGACCCTGCTGTCCCAGGCTGGGGCAGGCTGACACACCCTGCCAGCATCCCCAGGGACAGACATCCTTTTCACAGCCACAGTGGGAAGGGTCCAGGCTTGTACACATGCCAAGGGGGCAAACCCACTCTGGGACTGCAGAGGCTCCCTGGCACTTGGGAGGTTCCAGATCCCCCAAGGCAGGGAGAGGAGCAGTGTGTGCTCCAGGCCAGCCCTGTCCCTCGCCTGGACGGTGTCACCCGCCATCTGCGGGCACAGCAACATAGGGCTCCCCTGAGTGCTGCCACATCTCCCCTGGGGACCTCCACCCTTGGCACAGCCACAAGATGTCAGAGAAGGGAAGTGCCAGGCACAAGGAGCAGGACTTTGGGGCTCTGCTCCCCTCCAGTAATCTGGGGTACCAGCAGCCCCACTCTAGGACCCCCACAAGGGATGGAGCTGGGGACTGTGGAGGAAGAGCAGGCCCCCCAGCTGGGGCACTGCCTGCAGCTGAGAGAAAGTCCTGTTTATCCCCTTCCCTGCGCACTCCATCTCTACCAACTAGGTTGGACAGTCCCACAGGTGGGGTTTCCCTGTGCTCTAGGGTCCCACCATGCCCTCTCCCCTGGACACACAGCCTGGGAATCCCTGGGAATGGGCTCCCCAGCACAGTGGGGGCTCTCTCAGCTGGCTCTATGCCCTGGGTGATGCCCATCAGTATGTCTGGGGTGTGAGGATGAAGAGTCGGTCTTCCTCCTTGCGGATCCACTTCATGAGCTTGTTGACAGCATTGATGGCGCCGGCCTTGGTCCCCAGGGGACTGTAGCATACATAGAGCTCAAAGGCATTGGTTACCTGGGAGAAGGAACAGGACACGTGCTGGGAACAGGACTGTACCTCACTTGGGGCTGGCACTCCATCTTCCCCCCATGGGCTACCAGCAGTGGGCAGAGAAGCTCCCGTGCAGGGACACAAAGTGGGAGTGGGGTATCCTAAATGGGTAGCATCTGGTTTGCTCAGAAGTGGGAGAACCAAACCCTGGCGTTTGCCCCACAGTAGGTTTTCTCCACAGCACTGAGTTCACGATAGGGCATGGCACAGCCCTTGCTGTTGGAATTCACCAGCTCCCACTGCTACCCCTGCCTGTCCCTCCCTCATACAGGGGCAGGTTCACTCCCAAAAGGACCATGCACAGGCTGGGGTCCTCCCTGGGGACCGTGGAGCTGGTGCTGTGTAGTGTTACCACGCCGCTTCCCTACCACACAGGACCAGAAAAGACAGGCTCACCAAACCCCACCGATGGCCTTACCCATGCCAGGAGGTTCTCGCGGGGGCCTGTGAAATAGATGTTCTTCAGGGGCCGTGAAGAGTTGTGGGCCCGACTGTGCAGGTACTGGTAAAGCCCCAAGAGCCTCTCCTTCTCCTCCTCCTGCACGTAGGGAGCCTCAATCTCGGGGCTGCAGGAACACAGCACCCTGTTAACCCACTGGAGAAGGGGCTTGGCCCATGCCACACGCCACGGCCTTCGCCCAGTGTTTCCCCGGGGCCTCACCTGGTGAAGAGCCCAGAGCTCTTGGACTTGTAGATGAAGTGCCGAAGGTCAGGGATGCCCACCTGGGTGACACTGTAAAAGGGGGTGCGCAGGGCCTCCTGCAGGGCATGGTGCACCCCCCGCCGCCGCAGGCGCTCCTGGAAGCGCCGCTTGCAGTCGGACACGGTGAAGAAGTCCTCACGGTCAGTGGAGACCAGCAGCAGGCACAGGTCCATCTCCTGCTCCAGGTAGGATATGTGGGCGTGGAAGAAACCGCTGGAATTGAACTTAGGGAGGCAAATGGGAGTCCAGGCTTCACCCTCCCGGAAAGAGGAAGAAGAGCTGATGAGGTTGAAGAGCAGATGGAGGTCAATGGGGTGAAGGAACTGATCCTTCTTCCTCACGAGAGACACCAGCTGGTTCCCAGACAGTAGAATGGAGAAGACCAGGCTCTTGGCCTTGGCCTGCTGCAGGCTGCTGCTGACAGCATCCCGGACGCTGGCGGCCAGGGGCAGGCAGCGCACGGCGCCCATCAGGAAGCTGGGGTCGTGGGCCATGAGGTCCAGCAGGTTGTCGGTGATGCGCTCAGAGCCAGCCAGGAGCCGGCGCAGGTCATAGTTCTGCTTCTGCTGGAAGATGTGGTTGAGCTGGGTCCAGGTGAGCAGGCTCAGAATCTGGTAGTAGATGTAGAGCAGCTCGTGGGCAATCTCCTGCTCTGACTGCCGGGTGCGTGCCACTGCCACCAGCACCAGCGGGCTCCTCCGCACGAAGACCACCTTGTAGCCATCTGCTTGGGAGGGAGTCCCCGGCGGGGGCCGGGGGCAGACCTGTGAGCCTGGCTCCCCAGGGCTACAGCCAGGCTGCAGCCTCTCCCCCCAGCAACCCATCTGTCCCTGGGGACAGTTGACACGGCCCATGGTGGCAGGTGCCTGGATGGGCAGGCCATGACCCCCCCATCCCCTTCCCCCCCAGGGCGGTACCTGCGTGGATGGACCGGATGGCGTTTTTCTCGGCCTCCAGGAAGGACACCAGGGCCATCATGACACCCATGGTGCTGGACAGGGCCTCCTCAGAGCCATAGCGGGAGTACACAGGCTTGCCTGCCTCGCTCAGCACGAAGACGTGCTTCCGGTGCAAGCGCCAGGCGTCCATGGTCACATCCTCCTCCTCCTTTCCTGACAGCACCGAGTCACGGCGGCTGGTCTGCGACGATGGCTCCAGCTTCCCCTCCTTGCCTGGCCTCATCTCCTCCTCCAGGTCGAGGGCCATGCCCGTGAGCTGCGTGCTCAGCTCGCTGAAGTCCTTGCTGATCTGCTCCATGCTACTCTGCTCGGCCGGCTCCCCCCGCCTCTCCTCTGGGCTCCGCGCCGCGGCTGCCCCGTCCTCGGGACTGGTCAGGTCCTCGTAGGAGCGGGTGTGCACAAACATGGCTCCCTCCTGGCCCGCCCCTGGGGAACAATGGGCCGTGCAGCATCTGTCCACATGTCCCCCATGCTGGGGGAAGGGTGCAGAGGGGACCTGCCTCCTCTCCTCATGCCACAGCACCCTGTGGGTGCGGGTCCTGCTGGTGATACGTGGGCCCATCTCCCCCTGCCCACAGGGCTGTGGAGGTCCCAGCCCGCATGAGCAGCTGCTCTTTCCCCTCCTTGCTTCCCTCCTCGGTAAGCTGTGCTCCATACCTGGCTCCGTGCCCTGTGCCAGCCCCGGCGTGGGGCTCTCAGACCTCTCTGCGTGCTGCCCATCTCCAGGCGCCAGGGACCCATTGGGCACTTCCCAGCTTTTCTTCTTATGGACATCTGCAGCCATTCCTCGGGGCAGGACCTGCATGTGATGCACAGTGTCACCCCTGTGTCCCCTCACTTTCAAAGCAGGCCCTGAAAATGCTGTTCTCCAGCGGGGCCAGGCCAGCACCCGTGGCCCAATCCCGCTGGCTCAGCAGGCAGCTCCGAGCCCTGGAGAGACGTCAGGAAAGCTGCTCTAATCCAGCAGGATTTCCTCTCTCACGCAGCCCCAGCTCTTTCCAGTCCCCGGCCATGGCTCCTTTCATCCAGGCTTGGCCCTGATTTCCCCCGTGAAAGCTGCTCAGTGTCCCTGTGCAGCGAGGGGGAAGGGACACGGCCCTGGCTGGAGCTTGTCCCTGCACCTGAGATCCCAGAGGCCTCGTGTTTGCAAAGGGAGGGGTTTATGACCGTCCTTGGACTGGGTTAGCATGGGACAAGGCTAGTGACACTCCTTGTGAGCTGGCACACAAGCATCACTTTAGGAGCTGGGTACCCTCTCCAGCAGAGGCCATGCCTCCAGCCTGCTCCTTCCTCCCTTCCCTGGGGGAAAACCAGCCCAAAAGTGAGCACAAGCAAAAGCAACAGGAGGCAGGCAGGCTGGCTAGGAGCCTGTGCGTCTGAACCCGGTTGCTAGGGAAGCTCACAGAGCCCGGGCTCTGCTCTGTGCCCCAGCACACCTTCTGCTCCCAAACCAAATCCCACTAACGCTGCACCTGGGGGAACCAGACCAGCCCCCACAAAGTCCTGAGACAGCCCTGAAGGGTACCACGGAGTGGATCAGGGCCCTGTCCTTACCTGGGGTGTTCACGCAGTCCTCACCCCCAAAGCTGTGACAGCTCTGGAAAGTGCTGGGGAAGTGGTCAAAGCTCCGTCGTCCCCCGAGGAGCTAAATCCTCACCCCATAAAACCCTGTGACAGCTCTGGAGAGTACTGGGGAAGAGATACGGGCTCTGTCCTCATCTGAGGAGCATGAGACAGCCCTGGAGAGTGCCGGGGAGCTTACTGGGATCCCGTCCGCACCTGGGGGAGCCAGACACCCCACTAAAATCCCGTGACAGCCCTGGAGAGTGCTGGGGAGTAGATCAGGGCCCCGTCCTCACCTTTCCTCCTCACCCTGCTGACCTTCCCGTGGGCGAGACTCACCCCAGGACCCCCCCGGCCCAGCACGGACCCTCCCCGACCCTTCTCCCTTCAGCGCTGAGGTGTCCGCAGTCGCGACACGACCCAGGCCCAGGAGCCCCCTTAATGACAACGCGCAGGGACCCACCTCCGCGGCTCCTCCCGGGGCCGCCCTGCAGCCCCCTGGGCACAGCCTAGGTGGGTCGGAAAAGGGCTCGGAGCCGGCGGCGGGCGGTCACCTCCCGCCCTACCCCCGGTCCCGGTCCCGGCCCCGGCCCCGACCGCGGCGACACCCCCGCCATCGCGGCGACCCGCCGCGGGGCATCGTGGGAGTTGTAGGCGGTGCGCTCCAAGGGGGCTCATAGGAGTTGTAGTCCGTGAACCGCAAGAATACGCCTGAGAAAGGGCGGCAGGGACGGGGAGGCAGAGACTACACTTCCCAGCATCCTCTGGGTGGCCGGGAGCAGGAGGGAGCCGGAAGTTCCGGGTTCTCGCCGTGGCGGCTGTGGGGCCTGTGCGAGGCGGGAGCGGCGGAGCAGGAGGAGGAAGAGGAGGAGTAGGTGATGAGGGACTCCCGGGAGATAAAGGGAATCGCCTGGGATAAAGGGGATCTCGCTCAGCGGGGTGAGAGGGGCGAGGAGTGTCTCGAGTGGCTCCCGGCGTGGGCTTGCCCGGGGTGGAGGAGGGGAGGCTGCGGAGTCCATGGGGGATGGGGAGGCGGGTCTCTGTTTTGGGGTCACCCGTGGCGCAGGAGTCGAGTGAGGCGGGGGGCGGCCCGCTGCGGGCGGTGAGACAATAGGGCCTGGCGCTGTGGGCCCGCAGCTGCGTGCCGTGGGCTCGGTGTCTTCACCCGGATCTCCCGCCCTAGTGGGATGTGGATTGTGGGATTGGGATGCTCGGCCCCTGGATCAGGATACGGTATCCCACATGGAAATGTTGGGGCTTGCCACGTTTGTATCGCTGATAGCAGCTGTGGTGTTTGTGGGTATCTCAATGTTGTTCTGAGGCCCTGATCAAGATTAGGGCCTTTTTTTGCACCAGCTCACATGTGTGTCCATCTCGGAATGGTTGTGGTTGTAAAAGGGCTGAACCAAAGTGGGCTGGATTCGTGCTGGGATGCAGAGGGATCTGATGGGAGCTCTGTGTTAGCAGATGTAATCCCAAGTGATGGGCTAAATGGGATTTTGGGCTGTGAGTAAAACCTTAGGTGGAGGCAGGATGTGGTCTGGCTCTGGTGGAGGCCACGTAAGGCAGTGATCAGGAACGACTGGAAGTGATGGCAGTGACCTCCCGTGCTCTGTTTTTAAAAGCAATTGGCACCCTAAAAGGCTGGTGTTGCTGCTGCTGTGTGGTGTTACTTCTGGCGATGCTGCTGAAGGTGGAGTCCAGTTTCCCATTCCGGCAGGGTGTTGGTGGTGTCAGAGTCTTTCCCAACGTTCACTGCTTGGGAACACACTTGTGAAGTCTTTTGAGACAAGCAAGGTCAAGATAGTAATGAGGTGGGGTGTGTGTTAGAAATTCACCTCATTGTCTCTAATACGTGTTTTTAGAAGCATCATACATGAAAAGTATGCACATGCCCTTTTTAAAAATTAAAATCCTCCAGCCTGACACCTATGAGAGCCAAAATGGTTCCCTCTTCCTTCATGTTCACGTGTTAGTGACGTGCTTTTGATATTTTTTCTGAATTAGGGATCTCTAACTTTAACATTGGATATAACTGGCTTTATTGGCTATTTGCATTTTCTGTAGCTTTGGGGAATCGTTTTCTCTTGTACCTCCTACAGTACTTAGATTTCACAAAAGCCTTTTCCTTTCTTCAGCCTTACAAAAACTTTACTGAGTACGGAAAGTTGTTCCACAGCAAACTGCTTCCTCTGCTCTCGTGTGTAGTACTGTGTTTGATTTCCTCATGCTCTATAAATACCAAGTCTTGGCAAAATCTGTTTGGAGAGAAGCTCTGAGTATCAGAGTATTTTTCTGAAAATAGCACCCAGTCTGTCACCAATTACCCTGCTCTCCCCCATATTTGGAAAAAAGGTGTGAAGTTGGGTGTAAATTGGTGAGGAGACACTTGAGGGCTGTGCTGGCGTTTCCCACTCGGCCCCTTGACAGATGTCTTTATTTAGTCCTCAAGAAGACCAGTTGCTTAGTCTGGCTCAGCCGCACAATTCCCTTGATCAAAGCCATTATTTTTACCATAGCAGGATGTAAATTGGAATAAGAGCTCCAAGAGTTTGCTGTCAGGCTTGGCACGTGCAGATTGGGAAGTGGAGTCAGGAACCTCCCCAATGTTGTCTGGGGAAGCACTGGGGAGGGTAGGGGCTTGGTCCTGAGGAAGTCATTGGGTGTAATTGCCAGGGAGCATCCGGAGCTCCACCAGTCTCTCCTGGGAGGGCTGTGTGGCCACCAGTCATTGGAGGAACTAAAACCACAAAAGAGCTTCTCCTTGTTTAGTTGTGCTTTCTGTATCTTCGGTGGAGCTGAGGCTTTGCCAGCAGGAGGTAGAGCCAGCTGGGATAGGAGTAGGGAAAGATGGTGCATATCTGCCTCCTGAATGTCCAGGGTAATTGTAACAGTTCATTATTGTCCTAGAGAGCTGTTGGTCTGGCCTCTGCCAGTGACTGGACTATTTCCATCTCCTCAAACACTTGGTTGTGACCAGAGTATGACAAAACTAATGGATGCACTGTTCCAAGCATGCAGGTGGCTTTTTGCCATGGTTTGCTGTTGGTCTGGAGTGTCCTTGGCAAACAGCCTCACTCACACTGAGATGTCTCCCAGCATTTACCTGTGAGCTGGGAGGTGGGAGCTGAGCTGGCAGGTAGCTGCCTGTGGCAGAAGGGTGAATCCTCACACTGTCTCATCAAGGTGTGCTTTTTTTGGAGCGGTTGTAGCAGGGTGTGCCTTCAGGAGATCTTGGTGTCAGTGGAAGCCAGGCTAAGACCCTTCTGTCCCTTTCCTGCAGTTTGCTGTCACCTTGGTTTGTGGGGTTGTGTGGTAAAGCGTATCACTGAAGTGACCTGGGTTAAATATAACCCTCTTCTGAGGGTCATCTGTGGTGCAGACCCAGAAAAGCACAAGCTGGCACAACTTACACCCAGTGCTTTGCCAAAGGCGGAGGCAGGGAGCAAGTCAGGCTGAGTGGGGGCTGTTGGAGCCAGTGCTGCTCCCTGTGTTATTGAACCATGACCTCACGCTCCCGGAGGTTGCTGCATGGCTCAGCAGGTCTGTGCCAGGCCTGGTAGCTGTCCAGTGGGTTTTTTTTCCTTGTCTGATAATTTGAATATTATGTCTAAACAGTTCCCAGCTGGCAAGGGATTTTATTTTTATTTTTTGTAAGCGTTGGTAAGGTTATTTACTTAAGTAGCACTGGAGTTGGGGGAGGGAAATCCAGAAGGGAAGAGCAAGAAATGCGAGGTTTGCAGTCTGCAAAGGATCTTGGATGAAAGGACTGGCTGACAGCAGGAACCATCTCCCTTTGCCTGCCCTTGCCATGCAGGGGGTGTGGTCTTGGTTCTCTTAGAAAGAGAGCTTTTCCTCCTAGAAAGATGGAGGAAATCCTTGGGACCAGGGCAGTTATTTATCAAAAGCCATGTAAAATGTGAGCAGACTGGTACTGTCAGGCTTGAGTGGCCAATGGAATGAATCTGTTTCTCTGGAAGTGACACTGAGGTGGATGGATCAGCGTTGGTTGCACAGCGGTGGTTCCTCAACCTCTGCATGCTTGGTTTCTGCCAGAACCTGCTGTCCCTGGCTCCCACCTGAGCCTTCCCTGGTGGGTAGTAGACCCTGGCAAGAGCACGGACTCTCTCTTGGCACAGCAGATCCCTCAGCTCCGTGGCACAGACAGCTGCCAACAGCAGCATCCGGAATTGCTCCCTGGTGGAAGGTCTGTCATAACCCTCTCTGCCGACCTGCCTCCACTATGGCAGCACTGACCTTTGGAAGGGAGAACAAACAGGGCTTTGTGTGTCTTTCTTTGACAAGAGCTGCTCCAGCCAGGCCTGGCACTGACTGTCTGTACTGTCCCCTGTCCCCTCAACCACTGGAGGTAAATAATCCTGCTTTGGAACAGCGTGTAAGCACCAGGTCTCCCAGCCTTGGTCTGGTGGCATGGCAGCCCTCCTGCACCACTGCAGCTGGATTGGCCAGAGCAGGTTTGAGCCCATCAGGTTGCCATCTCCCTCAGTTTTCTCCATGCTCTGCTGCAGCCTTTTTTTTTCTTTTGGAAAGATGGAAGTACTTCCTATTTCAAGTCCTGACTTTGGTTATCGCCAGGAAATCCTCACCTTCTCTGCTGGTGGGAGGAAGTGGATGAAATTTTAGATTTCTGTTGAGGCAAGTGTTACTTGCGTCACTCTGCTTGATAAGGGCAGCGTTGGAGAACAGTGCCTGTCATGATTTATTGGCAAAACCTCCTCCGTTATCTACATACTTCTGAGGGCAGAGTATCCATGGTAGACCAAGAGTGGTGATCATTTCCTTGAACAGCAAAGAGCTTTTGGCAAAAATAGTTTGGATTAAACATTAATTGCAAACTGTTGTTCGGCAGCGGTCCTTGTTGTTTATAGATGGCGGCGTTCTCACATTTCTAGCTGCACCCTGAATAGTGTCAGACAGCACAGTATGTTGGAAAGCTCTATGTTAATCAAAGCAGATATCAAATTGTTTGCCCACCATAAAGACAGTTTGATTTCAGGAGTTGTTTGACGCTTACAAATTTGAACATGGAGAAATGCAACACTTGAATTCATTCATGCCTGAGTGTGGTCTTGTATATCTGTGAATCCTGATCAGGTGTTACACATACCCCTTCTAACCAGCAGTGTTTTTCTCATGTCATGTGTGTTCTTTGCCTTGTGGCTTATCTCATGCTGTTTATTCAACAGGTTGTGGTGTCTGGGTGTTGTTAGAGTGAATTAACCATTTCTGGAAGCCTACCAGACAAGATCAAAATGTGGGGAGACCATCGACAAGGCAACAGAATGGGGTCTTTTCGGTAAGCACTTCAATGTATAGTCTATTTCAGGAACATTCTTAAATACAATAAGCCTTGGGAACTCATTGTTTACTGTTCTGGTAGAATTTTTGAGGTCTCTATGGAGCTAGTTGTGATTGTCAAAGAACATACAAGTTGATTGGTGTTTTTTGCATTTCTGTGAAGTTTTTAATTTAGTTTTTAGGCAACAGCTGCTTTTAATAGTTCTAGTCCTCCACACCACCTTTTCTAGTGATACTTAGTCTAACTGTTGCGAGCTAACGTGATGTGCTATATGGCTTTTGGTATTATGTGCTGATAACACCTGTAAGAGAAGAAAATTAGCTCAGAAATACTGTCACATTGCACACACAATTTTATGAAAACTTTGAGAGTTTAATTCTTTCCATGAGATTAATAAGTCCGTATATCATAGAATCACAGAATGGTTTGATTGGAAGGGATCTTAAGGACCATCTTGTTCCAAATTCCTAGTGTGGGCAGGGACACCTTCCACTATCCCAGGCTGCTCTAAGCCTGTCTAGCCTGGCCTTGAACTCTTCCAGGGATGGGGCATCCACAACTTCAGTGGGCAACCTGTGCCAGGGCCTCTCCATCCTGACAGGGAAGAATTTACTCCTGGTATCTAATCTAAACTCACTCTCTTTCAGTTTAAACCAATTCCCCTTTGTTCTACCACTACATGCACTTGCAAAAAGTCTATATCCCCATATACTCCTTCATAAGACATTTTTGAATGTCACTGCAGGTGTTCTAAAGATTCACATGCAGCTGACCTGCACAGCACAATATTTTTATTAGTTTGTGTTCCTCTGGTTGTTACTTGGGATCTGTGTTTGCAAGAGAGTGCTGGGTATAAAAGTGAAGCCACCAAAATCTGGAATTTTCCTCTGTGGTGCATCATTCTTTCATCCTTTGCTCATGTGTGCACCTCAGTCCCTTGACAATCAGTGTGATAAAGGTACTGCTCATGGCATGCCTTAGGTCTCTGCCATAAGAATACTTCAAATAATTGTCTACTGTAATATGTTGAGAAAGCTGATGAAAATCAGTATCCTCCAGAACATGTAGGAACAGTGTTGATGAGGGAGGGATTGTATCTTGTGATGATATCAGTAGTGCTGTTCTAATGATTTTTAAGTGGATTTTATTGGCATCATTCTTTAATGTATTCAGTGGGGAATGCTGACCTTCATCCAAGTTTTAATTGCTATTCTACATGGTGGTGAAATGGACTGTGTACCTTAGGAAATCTGTGTATGCTTTGATTAATCTTGGTGAGTGATTCTGTAGTGAAACTCAGAGTACAACATGACTTGCTGTAGTTGCTAAGGAAATGTCCACTGCTTTGGGTAGCATTTGGTGTTATTTTAAAATGTGCTGATACTGTATAATTCTGTTTTTTTTTAAAAAAAAAGTATTGGAGCTTTGCTTAGATGAAAAGTCAGATAGTTCCAGCTCAAAAAAAAGAAAAAAAAAAAGCGCCCCATTGAATTTTGAACAGCTGCCTTAAGAGGAAACTTCTTCCTGAGTGTTTTTCTGGAGATACTGGGAGAGCTCATAGCTGTACTCTTGTGAACTCATTATAAGACAGTCTGGAGGCACGAGCACAGGGATATCTTGGATGTTGATTGTTGGCATAGTCCTGTGAGGCACCCTCAGTGAACTGATGGCTTTCAGAATTTGCCAGTTTGGACTCCAGCACAAGGAAGCATAAATGTGTCTTTGTAGCATGTTGATAAAGCCTGTTTGGTAACCTCTGCTTTCATGTGCCTCAGGATGGTGTGTTAATTTAGCTGTTTCCATACTGCCCGGAGAGCTTAAGCTCCTGGGTTCCTCACAGGTGTGTGCTGGTGATGCTAATGAATCAACACACCAGCTGCTGGCACCTCAGACAGCTGCAGAGCTGTGTGCAGTGCAGGACTATGTGGATTGCTACCATCATTAACCCATTAATGTTGCAGGTATTCTCTGTTGAGTGCTTCTGGAAATTGTGCTGAAATGGGAGCACCCAAGTTTACTTTCTCACATCTGTCGTATGCTGCCTCATCTTAAACTGCCAAACATCAATATCTTCTGCGGATCTTAGACTGTTACACAGCTCTATAAAAGTTTAGAGAAGAATGTGCTGCTGTGTAGATTTCAGACTCTTAAGCACGTTATGAATAATACTGTCTTTATTTCTACAGTGGGAGCCAAGAAGAAAGGTTTGCTCCCGGGTGGAACAGGGAATATCCTCCTTCCCTTGATAGTCTTGGTCAAGAAAGACACTCTGGCAACTTCTCTGGCAGAAAATCTCTTCCTTTTGATATCCAGGCACTCTCAGGCCTCCTCAATCCTCAGTTTGCCAACAGAGAGGAACCTTCTTTCAGCTATGGAGCTAGAGATGGACCATGTAGTGACTTCAGAGGTGGGGATGGGCACCATGATTTCAGGGGCAGGGATTTCCCACCAGCTGACTTCAAGGGCAGGGATGAGTCTCAGATGGATTTCAGAGGTAGGGAGCCACCTCCTGAGTACAGGGGCAGGGATATGTACTCTGGAGACTTCAGGGAGAGAGAAGGGCCCCCTATGGACTTCAGGGCTGGGGATGTTCCCTCAGGGGACTACAGGAACAGGGACACGTTCCGTATGAACTACAGGGATAGGGAAGCTCATAATATGGATTACAGGGGCAGGGAGGAACCTCCATCAGACTTCAGGGGAAGGGGGTCTTATGATTTTGACTTCCGAGGTCGAGATGGGCCTCATTCAGACTTTAGGGCAAGAGACATGTCTGAGTTAGACTACAGGGGCAGAGAACATTCCTATTCAGACTTCAGAAATAGGGATGTACCTGATTTGGACTTCAGGGGTGTGGGCACCTCTGATCTGGACTTCAGAAACAGGAATGCACCATCGTCAGACTTCAGAAATAGGCACAGATCCCGATTTGATCAGGATTTTAGGAACAGAGATGTGGCTCCTCCCATGGACTTTTCAGATAGGGAAATGCCTCCGGTGGATCAAAGCCTTGTAGATTTTAGGCACAACCAATCTACTGTACCTTTAGCAGAAAGAGAGGGCTCTGGTTTAAGCACCAGCAAAAGAGATGAGTCTGCACTTAGTCTGGATAGAAGTCCCTTTGGTAGCCAAAAAGGAGAATTTCAACACTCGGAAGCACCAGCCAGAGAAGAGGAATCCCTGGGACTGGGTCTTGAAGATGACACTTCTCACAATTTCCAAAATAGCCGCGGAGCTCTCCCTACTCTTCAGGACCAAGAGGAGCAACCTCAGGCCTTTGCTAACAAGCAGCAACAGCAGCAGCTTTCTGGGGGGGAGCAGCAAAGATCCGATTCTGATCTTGGGTTAAAGGGTGAAGGTGATCTGGATTTCCTTGGGAGGCAAGATACAGACTACAGGAACATGGAATATCGTGATGTGGATCACCGGCTGCCGGGGCATCAAATGTTTGATTATGAACATGGCAAGTCCTTCGCAGAAGGAAAACCCAGCAAAGATTCTAGGCCCTATAAGAACCTTCAGGTAAGTGGTTTTGTCAATTGATGTCTCTGTTAAATGTATGTTGGCCAAAGAATGGAAGGAGTTGGGAAGGAGTCTTCATCCGTATCCCATCACTTCAGTTCTATTCTAATTCACCATCCTTCTCTGAGATCATTATCTGCTCCAGGTTATTTAATGGGCACCCTGTCTATCATAGAAACACTTCCCAAGAGAAATGCAGTTAAGCAAGTGAGAGTTGCTAAATACGTACAACCAGATTTGGTTCAGAAAGTCCCCTAGTTTAAAATGGCCATACACAGCGTTTTGGGGGAAGTGGTTACAGATAAATTTATTTTGTTGTTTTGCCCTGGATGTTGCTTATAAGCAGTATCAGAGAGAAGCTACTGCTTTGGGTGGGCCTGTGTACTACTGATCTCCTACATATTTTGTTTGCCTTCAGAGTTCTCTTGGAAAGCTGAAGGTAGTGGTAGCTACTGAGTTAATAACTGCTATTGAATTTGAATAACTACTATTGAATTTGAATCTCCCATTGCTGGAAGGCAGAGAGATATGATCTGCCCATTTTATTTTCATGGAGCTAGATCTTACTATACAGCTCAGTGAGCATGTGAAGAACTCCTCCAGAGCTCCCTGAATCTCCAGCAGGGGTTAAAGCTTTGAGTCAGGCTGCTTATGGGCCTTTGCTTTTGAATTTTCCCCTGCTTTATTTTGCTACTGCTTGTGTATCTTGTGAGCCAGCATCTCTCATTTGTAAAACCATCTTGATTGTATGAACTCAAGGACCAAGATTACCGGACCTGCCCCAAGTATGTGAAGCCAAGCAAGCTCATTCGACTAGGAGGAGTGCCTGAAACTGCCACAAAGGATGATGTAAGTGGGATGTTTCTCATCCAGAAACTTCTATTGAGGGTTTCTAAAGTACCACTTTTAAGTCTGGTTAATGCATATCAGATGGTCTGTCATTTCCCCAGGCGAAAATCCAGATTTAGAAGTCACTGCAATGTTACCTGTTATCTGATTATTCTGGGTTTTTTGGGGTTCTAGAAGTGATGAGTTTTCCTGTGGTTGCATGTGGGGTGTTGATAGCTAGAAGCCTTGACTCCAGACTCTGCAACATGCCTTACTTCATCACTGCTTTATATATACCAAATATTGTTACTACTATTTTGGGCTCAGAAGACAAGTAGTGTCTAAGTGAACTTGTTTGTTCTTAGTTACTTGAAATTGCTTAAATAAGATCTTAGAAAGATGGAAAAGATATCTGTTGTTCCTGCTGGTTTTAGTAAAAAACCATAAAATTATGTAGGCTACAAGGTGAAAGTAGCTCCATTTCCTATGAATTAGGACTTCAGTTTTGGGGTTTTTTGTTTATTTGGTGAAAGTTCCAGTCATGAGAACCCCTACATGCAGCAGTTTTTGCTAGGATTAGCTGTAGTGATCATCTTCTGAGGCTTGATGAAGGAGAACTCACGGGAGGAACTTTGGCCTTCAGAGGATGATAAGACTGAGAACAGTTGCCCTTGTACTTGGATTTTCTTAAAGGCAGTAGGACATCATTGACCTTAAATAAGGATCTGAGTTGAACTGTCTGGTTGAAACCAGTGTAACAAACCTTTGAACAGCTGAATTGTGGTGTAAATGGTGCTCACTTCTTCAAACAAAACCCAAAAATACTTTGAAAACTCGGTAACAATTCTCAGGTACTGCTGGAACTTAATTCTCAGGTACTGCTGGAAAGTGTGTCAGTTTGTAACATCCTTAACCTAGAAAGAATAGAACTCTTGGAGAGACAGAAATGTGCACTGGCAAGTACCGTGGGTTTGGAGGTTTGGTTTTGGAGATGAAGTGGATCTTGTTTTTCCTGCAGATCCTCAATGCTTTCCGAGGGCCTGATGGGACACCTGTGAAGGACCTGCGGCTGAAAGATTACAGCTCAGGTGAGAATGCTTTTCCAGTGCTTCTAGTTTCAAGGTGACTACAGGGTCTTTTTTACACTAATATCCTCTTAGGCAATTTGGTTAAAGTCTAACATGTTCTAATTGCAGGTATTTTTTTAATGAAAATGCCCTCTGAGTTTTGTAGTTTGTCCTCTTGGCCTCAAAATTGATGGGTATACTCACTGCTGCCTCAGAGGTAAAGTAGGTGTCCAGCTGCCTCTGGAGAGATGTAGGAGCAGCAGAAAGAGCACTAAGGCTGTTCTAATAGCTATCAAGAGTAAAGCCATGGGACAGCACATTAATTCTTCCATGGTTTTTTTTTTTTTTAAACTATTGCTAAATCCTTTTGGATTGTTCTAAATCTTGTTTCTGAGGTGATGTTACTGTGGAACAAATGCTGCACAAATAGTGTCCTCAGGAATCCTGTTCCATCCTAACATTTCTCCTTCAGTAACCTGAAACTGATGCCCTGCTTAGGTCCGAAGACAGGTTAAATAAAAAGACAAAGTAAGTTTTATAAGCAGATATCCAAGTACTGGGTCTGGATGTTCTTCCTCATTCAAAGAATAAAGTTCTGCTGTACTTCTGATCAGTGTGTATAGGATTCTGAAGAAAGAAATATTTTACAAGGCTGCTTTGTGAAAAAGTTGTACTGGAACAAAGATGTGCGATGGTAGGAAGGGTGAGTCCTGGGGATTTGTGTGGATAATACTAGTAGGAAATACCTGGAAACTGGTATTTTATTTTAATTTTATTTTTAAACCTAGGAGAGTGGAGGCTTCTACATTCATCAGTGCTTTTTCATATTTTCAGTATGGATTGTGTATGAAGCAGCTGGAATTCTTGGTGTCAATACATTATGTAAAAGCTTCCAATGTGTTGAGAAACTGGGGCAGTGGGGTATTTGTGTATTTTTGTTTCTGGAAGCTGTCAAAGGAGATTTCACAACCTTCTCAGGAACCTTTGAACTAAAGAACATCCCTGTGTCACGTAATCTGGCCCAACAAGCAGGGCTTAAGCGGCACAGTTAGTCTTTCTTTCTTCCTTTCCTCTTTCCTAAGCATATTTCAGTATTGCTGTCGTCACCCACACAGCACTGACTGCAACACAATAATTGCAACACTCTCCTGTTTTGCCTGTGCTGATGAGATTTGTCAGTTGTGGTTTTTTTCCCTTCTGAAACATGTCACTTCAGTAATAAATCAACTTGAACTGGAAATTGCTTCGTAAGTCTCTTCACATGTACGTTATTAGGACTTACTGCCCTCAATAGAGAGTTTCTGTTTCTTCCTTCCCCTTGCCTGTTTCAAAGGCTGCTCAGGATGAGACGCAGTGTCTGAAGTTATGTGCAGAAGCTCCGGTATCTGCGGGTGGTCACATGTGATGCGAGGGTTGCAGTTTTCTGCTGTCTCTCCAAAAGCTGCATTCTGTTTCAGGCTGTCTCTTCAGCTGCAAAGTTGGCTTTTTAGAAAGTTTTTCTGGCAATTGTGGGGAGGCAAAGAATGAAGTTAAAATTAGCTCATGTTTTATGAGCTGTGTAAAGCTGTTGTTTAACCCTGCCCAGTCAACATCAGTCATTTAAGTGGTATAGCTTTGTTCCAGGTTACATGGAGGATATAAAGTCTTTGTTTTGCATTGTGTCCTGAGGCTGCATTTAAACAGCTCTCTGATCCTTCTTGCACAAGATGGATGTGTCTAGGGCAATAAAAGCTTCCTGCATTGTGACTACTTTTAGAAATTGGGTAACTAGAAGCTGTAGTAAAATTAATCCAGCTTTTCACATTAGCTCCTCCTAGAGAAGTGTATAGAATTGAATTAATATTAACTTCTGAAAAGCTAAACCTCTAAAACTAGAGGCCAGTCACGGGCTAAACAATGCTTTTGTGATGGGGAGTGTGTGTAAATATCCATAAGAATTAAAAGCAAATCTTTTGGATTACTGATGTCTCTGGGATACACCTGCACTGCTGTATCTGCTTGATGGGACAATGGCAGCCTGGCTCAAAGGAGCACGTGCTAAGCCAGTCTGAGTGGGTTGTATATTTTTGAGTGCTGTCCAGAAATGTTTAAAATAACATTAATCATGAGTATGCATGTTGAGTGTGTTTGAGAGAAGAATGCCTGCAGCTGTGGGGGGAACAATAACAGCCGTAACAAATAACACGCAATTAACTCAAAATAAGTGAGGTTCAGATCAGTTTCTCAAAAGGATAACGCTTATCATAAAGCTTATCTCAGCAGCTTCAGTGCAATGATTCCACTGTATGATGTTTTACAAGACTCTTTCTGGTTTGGGGAAAAAGATATGGTTGATTTTTCTTGGAAAAAGCAGCTCAATTTCTTTATAAAGCCCCTTTTTTTTACATACTCTGTATGTGCGAAGGAAAGTCTATTTTCACTGAAGGCTGTGCTGAGAATGGAACTCTGTTCTTAATATACCTGGTGTGATTTTGGTATGCATTCAAGCTGTTGATTCTTCTGGTTATTTTGTCTCTGAAGCCCACAAACTGAAATGATGGCTAGATTTTAAACAAGGCAGTGAGAGACCTTAAGAAGTGGCATAGTAATTCTATTTAAATCAAAGAGGCAGATATTTACAATGATAAAATGTCAAAGTCAGACTTTATAGTATTACCCTAAAAGATATTAACTTGTAATTTCCATCAGTTAGGTTTTTGAGTTGATGCCTGGACATTCAGACTGAAAGTGCCAAATCCATTTTTGGGGGGAGGAGGGCTTCTTTCAGTGTGATGTATAAGCTTTGGCAGAAATAACTGTATTAAATCTTTCAGCTTGCGTTCTCAAGTGTGGTTGGTCATGTCTGTCCAATTAATCTTTGCAAAGAACAAACCTTGAGGTGACCGTGGAGCCCTCTCAAAGACTATCAGCTGCTTTGGTGTACAGTATGTCCTGGAGCCTTGTGGAGGCAGAGCATGATGTCCCACTGCTCCTGTGGATAGATGCCTGTGGTGATGACTTGTCAGCAGCTCTCTGGGAAGGGGTTGTGAGCTCCCCTATCCCATCTGAAGGTGCTTGTCTCTGCTTGCTGGGCTCAGGGCTTTCATGTGTCTTAACACCGTGGTGTCCCCTCCTTGGAGGTGTTAGTGCAGTGTGTGACCACACTGGCTGCTCATGGAATGGGGTCTCTCCTGTTACTGTCCGTGTTCCTGCCTTGGTGCTGACTGCCAGGAACTTGAAGCTGATCCCTTTTGACCTTTGAGGAGTCTAACATGAACACACCTTGCCCTGGTTTTGATTTTGACGATATTTTAAACTTACCTCCTACCTGATTTTCATCAGGCTTTATTTCTACTTCCCTGACTTATGTCAGACGTAAGCCTGAGATCTCATCCTGAGGGTCTGATATGCACAGAGCTTTGGCTGAGTCACTCACGTGTGCCCTGGAGAAGGAAGTGCATGGAGCCAGCCTTTTCTTAAAGGGCTGCTTATCTTAAAGGACACTGCAGTGGTGCCCAAAGTAATATGTGAAAGCACAAGCCACACTCTGAGCCTTCTGTTCAAATTGTTCTCCTGGATGCAACATGCAGTGGGACAAGCTTGGAACATGTGTTTTCCAACCAGGATTTGTGTTAGTGTTGGTACCAGCAGCTGTGAAAGCTAGCTGTTCAGGGAAAGTGAGCCTGAGAAATGGCTGGCAGCTCACAAGTCTTTTCTAGTTCACTGCATAAGCCCATCTGGGGAACTGAGAAGAATTTTTGCTGGGCTGGGAGAGCCTGGTGGAGAATGGACTCTCAGTAGGGTGGAGAGCAGCATGGCAGAGAAAAGCTCTGAAGTGGACCTGGAGGGACCAGGTGAGCTGGATTATAGTCAGCAGGAGCAGTGAGATCTACCCCAGCCCCTTTATGTACTCTCTAAATTAGCACAGCACTTCAGCAATTGGGAGATCTGGGGTTTTTAACCCTGTCCTGACCCTTGCAAATACTTGCTTTTGAACCCTGGATGTGTATGTGGGAACACAATACAGCACCCCTGAGGAGCAAAGCACCCCTGGAACAGGAATGCCTGGAGCAGGTAGAAACTCCCTGAGCAGCAGTAATGCTTGGGGCCAGAGCAATGTCCACAGGGACACAGGGGACTCCTGCTAAAGGACAGGCTCCTTCCTGTGTTGAAGGAACACCCAAGAAATGTAGTGTCACCTGAAAACATGAGCTGCTTTATGGCTGCTGCCTGCTCCATTTTGAAAAGCTTGTTTTAGCAAGTATTATTGCCACTAAATGTACTTTATTGCTTGCTCAGCCACCTTCTTGCCCTAGCATTCATGTTATGTTTCATTTCTCCAGACCAGCCCCTTATGTGGTGTTTAGAACTGCTTCCCTTATCCCTCCCTGTGTTAAAATTGCCTCAGCCAAGTCCTACAAGAAACTGGATTATCTTGCTTGTTCTCTCTAAGCTCTGCTGCATTGGTGCCCTGTTAAATATTAATAAGCCCCTTAGATAAATCTTTAAAAGGTGCTGCTTTTTTTCCCTTCCAAGTGCAGTCTATCTTGTATATCACAACAGTGAATCATTGGTTTCAGGAATATATTGGGAAGCCTCTGGAATTCAGAACTGTATTTTTCAGTGTTATATTTTGCTAAAAGTCATAATCTAAGGGTCCAGAAGTTTCCAGCTCATGATGGAAAAATTGGTCCAGATCTTGTTCTTTTTTGTTTTTTGGTTTTTTTTTATAAATTGGTGCACCTCTCCTCAGTAGGGATAAGTTCTCCATTTTCCGTGGCTGGCGCTCATTCCAAGGCAGTGAGATCACCTTTCCCTTGAGGCAGACCTGGCTGTGCATTTGTCAGGCCCACATGTAACATGGTTTTAGCTTCCTTGGTGTGGGTGGTGTTTGGGTAGAGCAGCTCTTACCCAGGAGGCCAGAAATGCTGGCAAGATGCTGCTCCTGCCACAGGTGCCATCGTGCTGCAGCTCCCAGCCTTAGGTAGGACTGGAGAGGTGAGCTGCTCCTCTGCAGAGGGAGGGAGTGTTTCTGGAACTGTGCCAAACAGAAACCTTTTTGTTTCCTTTCTGGAGTGATGCAGTGCCCAGGGAGAAACCCTTTCCAAGGGTGGATTTGTGGTGAGCTGGTGGCTTCCCCATATAGAGGGCCTGGCACCAACCCTCTGGAGCTAGATGAGGACTAGGTCCCACAAGGACTTGGATTCTTGGGTTTGGTACAAAGCACATACTGTGGGTTGTGGGATGGCTGTGGGATGGCTCTGGCACATGCTGTGGTGCAGAGGGGCATCTGGCCTGTTGTGCTAATTATACAGAGGACAGCTTGGCTCACCATCAAGGCTGGTGCTGATGCCCCATAGGAAGAATAATCTCCTCTTGCTGTGCTTAGTGCTTTGCCCAGTGAAGGTTGTGTGGCCCAGTCTGCAGCATTAGCTGTGACTCAGGCATGCAGACCTCAGGCACTTGCTGAGAGCTGAGGTGACCCTCTCTGAGCTCACCAGATGCTGTAGCACACAAGGAGTTTTTCCTTGAAGTGTGGTCAGATCCCCCAGTCATCAGCAAAGTTCTGCAGACTGCAGGGCTCACCTGCCAGGACTTGTGGAAATATCTTCAGCACTGATCTGCCTGAATCAATTGAGTCTAGCTTGTAGCTAGAATAGCGTGCCAAGAACCAAAAAATACACTTAGCTGGAATTAGTCCATGGTCATCAATAGCAGTCCTTGCCAGTTTTCCCAGCTGTGTGGGCAGTAGGTTTGTGGCTTGCTTTGCTTGGTTTCATGGCACTAGTGCATTGTCTCTTGGAAGCAAAAGGTGTTCTTGCTCCTCTTTCCTCATCTGTGATGTGGTGGCTTGGGAAATAGGAAGTACAAATCTGGTCTAAGTCAGTGTTTGTGATGGTGATCAACCTCGGTTCAGGGTTATAAGGCCTATTCCGAAAAGGCAACAAATGCATCCAACCATAAAACATGCTCACAGCCTTTTTGACATGCATGAATCCATTTTTTACAAAGGTGATCATTCCTTTTGCATCTCTGGAGCAAAACATCAAGGCTTTGCACAGTGTACTGACATTACCTTGATTACTTTGTGCTAAGATGACAAGTCGTATATCCTGGAGACCAGGTTCACACTAGCAGCAAGTTAGTGAGTGGAAACCAAGTTCCTGAGTGGAACATATATATAGATATGCAGCTCACAGTCCTCTCTCATGGAGTTTAGTGAAAGCCCCAACATTCCTCAGAATCCAGGTTTCTATACAAACATAATGTAATACTTTATACACAGTGTAGTTTTATTAAAGACAATCTTAGCATTGGAGTTTTCCCCCTCCTCTCCTTTGTGCTGTGTATAAACTATCCTCTTTGGGCCAAGAAGGGTTGACAACCATTTGGGGCTCTGACTGTAGTAGTTCCTGTAGTTTATGGAGCTGCTGGTGTCTGCCTTTGAGGGTGTCTCGGGCAGATCCTTTCTGTGTCTCCAGGATGGAGGAAGGAGAATGGACTGTAGCGCTCTATCTTTGAGAACAAGCTCTGTTTAATTTCATGTGGTTTCAGTGTTGTTCTCTGTCATCAATGAGTGTGTAAGAGTGTACTTTACACAGAGGGATGACAGGAAGTGACAGGCCTTTTCCCAGCAGCAGGTGTGGCTTGTAAATGTTCAGCCTTTGAAAGGGATCGGGATATGGCTTGTTGCAGATTGTCCTGTTTATTCTAGTACAGCTCTTCAGCTTTAGTAGCTCTGAAGACCAATTTATCTGTGCAGTAAAGAGATCAGACAAATTTATGGATGCTCAGAATCCACCAGCTGGTATTGAGAGAGCTCATGATTTTGGCTTCTGTGGTAGAATAGATAGATTGCCGCTGTCCCTGCCGTGCTGCGGGGGTGCCCTCCAGCTTTTCAGACTGGTTGGACAGATTTATTTCCTCTGCCTGCCACAGAAGGCACTACTCTGATGCCCATCCTCACTGCAAAGGCAGTGCCTTCTGAGTAAGCACAGGTACAGCCATTCCTGAGCATGTCCAGGAGCTTCTGTTTTCTTGGAAGCACTGAAGGAATGATGCCTCCTAATAGTAGCCCAGTGTAATAGCACAGAGATCCAGAGAAAACCCTGTGTTCCAGTATTATTCACTCTGGTATGGATGACCTACATTTGCATCTTTTCCTGGAGGAAACAGGCAAATCTTGTGCATGGGGTCATGGGCACATTGCCAAAATCTCCCACTCATGAGGTGGATCTTCTTTCAACCACAGAATGGCAGATTCTCTGAGAGCAGGGTGTACAATCCCTGTCTCCATTACCTGATCTCCCCAAAGGTCAGTGTGTGAGACCACAGATTCCTTCAGGGATGTAGAACTCCTTCACAGTCCCTCCATACTTAATGCTGTAGCTGCCCTTGGAGCAGTAGAACTTTCTTCTCTGGCATGGGTGAAACTGTGGAGCGTTTCCTCAGCTGCACCCTGCTCTGCCAAGCTGTCTCTGGAGGGAGCAAGCAGTAAGAATCTCCTGCTTCAGCTGCTGGCCATGGCTCTGCTTTAATGTGCCATCTCTCTGAATCCCAGAAGTCACCAGAACTGCAAATGTTTTTCTTCTGTGGTAGTTCTGTCTTATCCTAGGGGAAAAAACACAAGTCAAGTGTTGTAGTGATGGTGAGGAAGCTCTCTGCCTAGGAGACTGCATTGCATCCATCTGCCCTGAGGCTGCTTGGCCCTACCTGGCAGATGCAGGAACCTCCACCACGCTGGCAGGTGGCCCAGCGCCCAGGTTAGTGTAGTGTCCTTTGGTGAGCTGTTACATGGAGTTACTTTAATGGCAGACCATCTTCTTGTCCCAGTGGAGAAGGAACATCTTTGTGTTGAACCAGAGCAGCCAGGGATTTGTCACAGTTGTTTTTACAAAGGCAGGTGATGGCTCCCCATAGACGTAAGGTGACCTCATGCCCTAAGCTTGTTAGGGCTGTGCAGGAGCACAACTGACTGCACACGTTCCTAGAATCAAGAGGCTGGGTCGCCTCTCAGATTGGCTGCCTTTGTCATGTTGCCATCCTGTCTTCTTTCTAGAACTATCTTTGCTTTGGCACAGGCAGGGTTGCTGTCACTACAGGATCTTTTCATTTGGTCTTCTAAAACTCCGGAGATATTTTTTTTTTGTCTTCACACTGCTTGCAGCCCCTATGAGAACAACATTATGGTTTTCCTTTATTTAGATCTTTGATATAACAAACTATGGTGAAGTAACACATTACTATGTGTCAGTTGCTCAGTAGAAACTGTGTCTGTATAGAGACAAGACTTATTTTAAATCTCAAGTCTTTGATCTCTATATCTGAAGCCAAAGAACAGTAATTTTAAGGCAGGCTTTCAGGATTTTTAGCCAAACTTACATGCTAGCAGGGACCCTCCATTTGCTATCAGAATTCACTTTGCTAAGACACGTCTGTTTCAGAGGCAGAATGTTCTTTATTCCAATGCTCGCAGAGCAGCTTCCTGGAGCTCTAAATGTGTCCCTACTCCTAAGTATTAAGCGTTTGTGCCATTTTCAGTGCAGAAGACAGCCGAGCATGCTTTGGGAGCATCCGTAAAGGATTGTGTATACATAGAAGTACTTAAGGGAAAGCACAAGTCCTTTGCAATCTATGTGCACACTCTCCTTGCATTCTGATTTCATCTGTCATACACAGCCTGTGGTACTGGAGACTTGCACAGCTGAAAGGAAGTAGCTAAATAAGGTACAAGAGTCCTTTTACACAGTTGACCTAAAACATGGGGGGAGATGAGGACATGCATGTTTTATGGCTGTGCTTGGGCCAAAATCTGGGCAAGTTCAAATGTTCCTGTTAGAAAGATCTTTTGGACAGTGTAGCTGTGCTGCAGCGTGCTCAGAGGTTGTGTGGGGGAAATACCACACAAGGATTTCTTTCCTTTTGACAGAGTTTATATTGATCATATATAGTTCTGCAAATCATTACTCCATTCTAATTTCTTATGCATCATGAAACTGTAATATTGTACTGATCAATAGGTGAAGAAGCCAGGATTTATATCTTCATGTGAAACTTTGCATGTGAAGTTAGCCCTCTTTGAGTCAAAAACCCCACACTGTTCTTCAGCAGTGGTTCTTCAGCAGCAAAGTTTGTTGGTTCGATTGCTTTGGTTTTACTGCTATGGCCTGAAAAAAAACAGAGGATATCCAAGAGCTCTCACTCACAGGGGAGCACTGGTTACCTTGGGATGCCTATGGAACCTGTTCCTGCCATTAGGTGCCTGTCCCTACTCCTCCATCAAAATCCCATGTCCTGCTTCTGGTAACAGCACCTAAATTGTTGGAATTCTGACAGGCAAACTGTGTGAAAGCTTCAGAAACAAAAATATCCAAGCTCAGCAGCTGCTACACAGAGCTGAACCAGCCCTATGGAGGAGGCAGGGAAGAGGCACAACAACAGTTGGTGGCAGGAGCCTCTGTAGTTGCTCCCCCTTAAGAACCAGCCTCAAGCCACTTGGTTTTGTTTCAAGTGTTGTCCTCTGGGTAATGTGATTGTCGCAGATGGTGGAAAAATCAGCAGCCATTGCGTTTTGAAGGTGGGGTGCCACTGTTCCACAGGCTTCCATTTCAGTCACCTCCCTGCCATGGCCTAAAATGGAAGGATGCTTTGGAGGAGCTGGGGGCAGGGGGACAGAGCAGGGGTGGCCTGCCACCCAAGGCTGATGTTACTCTGTAGTTCTCACATCCTGAGTGTGCTTGTCAGATCCATGCAAGGCTCTGGATCTGGGGGAGGGGAAAAATGTCAAGCCCCCACACATCTTCAGCAGTGGTTTTCAGCTAGTGGCTCCAGGCTGCTCTCTTCTTCCATCACTACTTCAGTGCTGTCTGTGCAAGGACAGCTTGTAGTGAATTCCAGAACGCTGCGTCCCTCTGCGAGCCGACCACAAGAGCTGAACATCTGGCCTGAAGCTGCATTTTGGCAGGATATGGGGCCCAGGGTTATTGTTTTTGTACGTATTATTGCTGCTATGTTTATGAGTTTGGTGGGGGAGAGCAGAGGTGGAGAAAGTGCAGAAGGAGAAATGTGCTGGGCTTCCCCTTAACTGTCTCCATGTAATGCTTGGAATGATCCTCTGGCGTACATTCCTCCAAGTGTCTGAGCTTTTGTATCACTGTATAACATTCAGCCTTGCATTCTCAGTTGTGTCATGCTGGATTAAATCCCTATCTAAACTACTCATTCCCTTCATGAGGACTGGGATGTAAACGTCCTCTTATTGCAGAGCAAATAGAATGAAAACTTCTGCAGTCTTGCTTTGTGTCTCTCATGAGGTCACCTACACATGGAAGTAAGATAGTGCTCTGATCTTGCCTTGCTGATTACAGCAAGCTTGCAAAAGTCGTCTCTGAAGGGGAATCAGGAGCCTTACGGGCTGACAAATATCATTCATGCAGTCCGTTCCTCAACAGGAGGGGAAGAAGTGACTCGAGAGTTCTGGATTTGAGTAAGGCTTTAAAATGTACCACGTGAGGCTGCACACTGTGCATGGAGTAGCAGAGGTGTCTGCCCGGAATGCAGAGCAGTCTCCCAGCAAGGGGCAGCACTGCTTCTGGAGAGCAGCTGCCTTCTGCAGAGAGGAGAACTCCTTCATTTTCAAAATGTGATCCGGTGTGGCTATACTGCAGAGCAGAATGGATGCTATGGGAACAGCTGAATCAATTTGGTTCCATCAATCCTGCCAGCTGAAACCACACCTCTAGTTCCAGGTGCCCACTTGATGTACGAGTGTCAAGTGGCTTTAGCTGCCTTCCACCACAGATGTTGTGCTGCTGGACTGCATCTTCCACTGAGCTGAACAACACACAGATTAATAAATTTCCATTTAGCATAATTATTTTGACTAAAATAATATGGGAAAGGGGAATAAATTCCTCTGTGAGGTGGAAGAGGTGCTAGGTTCAAATTGGAGTCTTGTTGTTAGAGGCAAAGGTGCAAAGTCAGGATTGTGTTGTTAGAACAGCATGCAAAGAGCTCCCAGAATAAAAATATATATATAAACCCAGTAGGGTTTGATGATGAAATAATTTTGTATGGTCCGGTCTTTGATGTGGTAAAGTACAAAGATGATGAAGTGAGAGAGAAGGAAAAACTAGAGGGTGCATCAAATGTTCTTAGGCAGAGGCTTGAGGGAGGAGATGGGGGCTGTTTTCCAGGAGGCTGGAATGCCTTGCCTGAGAGAAGCATGCATGGACTTACCTTTTCATGGAAGGTGAGGGGCTGAAGCAGCAGGAACCAGGTACATACCTGGGTTGAAAATACCAGAGTTGAGATGTGCATCTTTAGTGAGAGGGAAAATGTACTCTTTAGCAGGACAGCTAGGTGCCTAAAGTGGCACAGATCAGATGCAAACCAGCCTTCCTCTCACTCCAAACCAGCCAAAAGAGCAGCAGGAGGAGGGAGCCAAGCCCTCTCACTGCTTGTGGCCATGCAGGATCATCTCTGCCCATGATCATCTGGAAAGTACTGTTTTGGAGTGTGGTGGCCTTGACGCGTGAAGGGTGAGGTTGTGACTTTAGGTTGTTCCTCAGCGCTCCAGTTCTTGGAGATAGTTTCAACATCAGGAATGAATCTTGAGTTGGTCTTAGATTCCGTAGTGTTCACCCTGCACTTTACTTTGGGACATAATATTTCAGTGCAGGTAACTGGAGTACACAGTTAAATCAGTGGATCCCTTCTGCAGTGACGGAGATGACAGCCTTCCAAGGAGTGAGAAGAGTAAAGGCTCTATAGTTTCTTGACTCTAAACTTGAAGCTCCCACACCCTCTTATGTGTGCAGTGATATCTACACCAAAATGAGAAAGTTGGAGCTTCTCATTCCTGCTCAGCTGCACTTTTTCATAATGCAAGGGATTGGACTTCAAAAAGTAAGCAGGTGTTGAAAGAGAAATAGCAAAGGCAAAGGAATTGTGTTAGTTCTTTCTGAAATATTGCCCAATTAAAATGCTGGCTATTCGTGTAAAATACATCTGCAGCAAGGTACTTGGAAATGATTTATCAACACTTACTTTGGAGAGTGCTGCCTCCAAGGTAGCACAACATGTGAAACTGGCAATGGAAAGTCACTATGACTTAGAAAAAACAAACAGCAAAGCAATTATTTCTTGCCCTAAGAAAGGGTGTGACTGTCACTAGGTTGTGTGAGGGACAGTGGGAACACTACTATTAATGTTCATGGTAAACTGCACAGTTAATCATCATCCAGCTGGTGCCTGGTTTCTTTCTTTTTCATTCTGAGGTAGAGGGGTGGTGGTTAGCGGGCTTGTCATTGGAGGGAAAGGGAAATTGATTATTTAATGTGGCTTTCTGTATGACAAGGCACTAACATGACTCCCGTCTGTATTTAAATGCTGTCCCCAGGTTACGACTATGGCTATGTCTGCGTGGAGTTTTCACTCTTGGAAGAGGCCATCGGATGCATGGAAGCCAACCAGGTTGCTTTACAATTCGGTCAATGCTGCTAGAAGATTTTTAATTTTCTTTTTTGGTGGGGTGGTGGAAAGCCAATGAGGTTTTTGTGAAGGAAGATCTGTTCTTGTATAATACACAACACTGCGGTTTAAATGTTGTTGTTACCAGAATCTTGTATCAGGCTTAGAAATGCCGGTGGAAAGGAGCTGCTGGACACCGAGTGGTCTGCCCTTCTCCCTGGTGTGTGTCAGCACACTGGCTGCAGTCAGAGGCTGGTGACTGACAGACTCCTACTGCAGGTTTTTGACCCTGCTGTTTTTGTACTCACTGAAGTGCAGTTGGGAAGAGCTGTGCTGGCAGTAAACGCTTCCCCCAGTGTTCGTGCACACACACATGCACATGTGACTGTAGGTGCATACCCTCGTGTGCAGCTCTGAGTCAGCTGTGACTTGAGTGCTCCACTTTGCCATATGCCTTATGTGTGGGAGAGATGCTTAATTGTGCATCTCTCCCCATATCTATCCTGTCTTTTGGCAACCCGGAGCTTCAGACACAAGGACTACCCTTATGTGCAGTTGAGCCTGGTAAACCTGAACACTTCCAGCCCTTGCAAGGACAAAATGACTGAAATCCCCAGTAACTATTCAAGGAGGGGCCTTTACTCTGACCTGTTATTTGAAGCTAGAGCTGTTTTCCCCCATACAAGAGCAAGATGCATAAAATTTGTTAGATAAAACATAGATTCCCATCTCATACCGCCCTCCTTGTGCCTTGGAACTGCAAATGATGGATCCCTCAACAGAGCCAACTTCTGATCCCCCTTCCTTCACCATATCCCTTAAGTCTTCTCTTTGCTACTTTCTTCCTCCTAATTTGCTTGAGTAAGGATCCATATCAATTATCTTAAGCCTTTTTACCTGAATCCTGGGTCTTGCTGTCATGGGAGGAGAGTTATGAGTCAGATTCAGAGCTGTGCATCTGCAAAAATGTACTTAGAGTTAATGAGTCTTCACAGCTGGGGTTTCAAAGGTCCCACTAAGCACTCGCATTTGCCTCTATTTTCAGTTACAGAGGTATTGCAACTTACAAAAATGTTTTACAGAAATAATTCTGTTGCTGGGAAAGAGCCTGGCACATTCCCACCGAGGTGGTGGTGAGGAGCAGAGAGAGAGAAGGCTCCAGAAGTAATTATTACTTTTACCATCAGTGACATCTTTTATTTTCCCTTCAATGTTTCTACAATTCCCAATTTATTTTGTTGTCACTGGGGAATCTATAATTATAGATGACACTGCTTTTAACCGAATGCCTCTCCATATTCTCTCCACCATTCTGCTCATGTAAATTAACATCTTCCTATGCAAGAGCAATTCCCAAGTATCTGGGAATTTGGGAATCCCTCTTTTTCTGATTATTGATACCTGCTCTGTCCTTTCTCCCATTTGGAGCATATGGAGTTGGGCGGGTGTTTTAACTTGATCAGGTTTGGTCCATTGCTACAGCAGAGAGCCTGTAGGCACCAATCCTTAAACTGAACTGAGTGCCTGCAGGTGCCCAGTAAATCACTGCACAAACATGCATGGGAAGAAGCTGTGGCTGGTGTTCCACTGCTGCTTATACTGACCTCCCCAGCATCAGTTGCAGCAGCCATTCAGGCTGGGGAATGCTTTCCTGTGCTTCCCTTCCCTGCTGGTGATGGGAGTTGAGGTCCTAGCCTTACACACCTGGGATGTACTAAAAACAGACAGGGTATGAAAGTCTTCCAGTTTTCTTCCTGCTACACGTGGCTCTGTGTGTGTGCAAATGAAAGCTGGGAGATGGAGTACTTAGAAAGGATCATCTCCCAAGCTTCCATATGCCAATCTTCATCATGTTTTAGTAGACCTACAGTAGTTAGTAATTAGATAAGTTAAAAATTTGGGGTTTGGGATGACCCAAGCTACATGCATTTGGTCAGAAGAGCTGTAACTTCTGGATTGCCCCACATAGGTTAACTTGTCTAATCTGGTTTTGACTGAACATGAAAAAGAGCCCTTCTAATTACCTAAATTAAAAAAAAAAAACAAACCCTAGCAATATTTGTACCTGACATACTGCAAAGAAAATAGGTGACTTTAAAATTCTCAGTAAGAGACAGATAGAGATCTTCAGAAAGGGAGTTATGAATTTTCCCTAGAGAACAGATATTCCACTTCAATGACTTCCAGGGCAGAGTTGCAAGATCATCTCCTCAGACCGAGAGTCTGCATTTTTGCAAGCTGCAAAACCAAAAACCTGTGTTAACTAAGACACAGATTCTTTGATAGTTCAGTTATTTTCAGAAGGTTATCAACTGTCCCTGTCAAATTCAGTCATTTGTGAGAGCATAAATAGCAAGTGACATGCTGGTCCCTCACTAGTCAACCTGCCTCTTTCTCAGGCATCTAGAGGCTGGGAATAAATAGCTTGTGCAAAACCAGCATTTTTGATGCTGTTTAATGCCTGTTGAACTGCCCCTGCCTGAAGAACAATTTGCTGCATCCCTATATTGTATCATTCTGATATTGTGAAATCCTTTTGTTTTACTTGACACACACCAGCACCCACTTAAGATCATTGCCAGATTTGCAAACTACAGATTTACCAGGTTCAACTCCCTCCATTCAGTAAATCTTAGCATATATACGTGACTGCTGAGATTTGAGGGGGCTTTTCTGTTACATATATTGTGATAAGGAAGCACCCATATTCTGTGTTGCTCTAATTTTGCAGGAGAGTTTTATTCTATGTGAATTAACTACCACAGCTAAAGTAATGACAACAGGCCCCTTATTAATTGCTTTGACTTGTTGATTGTTGCATTGGCAACTTATTCCATTGCCAAGGTCCCACCTAACGTGCATGGAAGGTGCTGGGTCACTGTTATTGCCAATGTGGAGGTGCTGGGCACAGGGCTGGAGGAGTGAGGTGCCAGGTGCTGCCTCTCCCACTGGCTTTGTGGGGGCTCTGCCCTGGCAGGGCAGATGAGCTGTTGATTTGTTGTGCAGAGCCTAGATCCAGCCCCTGTAGCAGCCCCACGGTTGGTGATGCTCCTGGTGGCTTTTTGTTTCATGGTGGCTGTCACTTGAGTTGTGTGAGACCTTTTCTGTCTGCGATGAGCTGCTTTTCTGTTGGGGAGAAAGTTATTTTGAATGGAAAATGGGGTTTCTGTCTGCTAAGTCGCATGATTTCTCCTAAATAATTTCCACTCCCTTATTCTCGTTTTTGGAAGGGTGTGATATGGCATTTGGCATTTCTTTGGCGTAGCCCCTGGTGTAGTAGTGTTCTTGTCTGAGAGCACCAGGTTGGCTTCTTGGGAGTAGATCCCATACCTGCTCTTGTCCATAGGTATGGGATCTTTTTGCATTCCTCCTTCATGTGTAGAAAAGAACAGGCATAACGAGCATGTTCCTTGGTGTGAGAAATCAGGTGGGAAATGAAGTACCCTTTTGTGTACTGTTGTGTGTCATAAAGGCAGGAGGTGGAGAAATGGAAGGAGCCTATCTCTGCTGCTTGAATATTTTACTGTTTCCACTGAGATGAAGTTGGTTGTTATACATATGGAAGCAAGAGGGATTTTTTTTTGAGCTCAGGAGCAAATGGTTTGTCTCATCTGACTCTGTAGTATTGTCTCCAAATCCGCTCAGGCCTCAAACTTAGCAACACTGGCTGCATGAATATTTCCTAGCTTGTTGCTAGTAACTAACAACTTTGTAATCCTTTCCTCCTATTTCTTAAGAAGGAGGGCAAGAGGAGAGCTATAGCAAGAACTTGTAAAAATGTACATTATTGTGCAGGTCTCCAGGCTTGTGCTGGAGTGGTTGTTCAAGACTTGCTCTTGCGCCTTCCTGCAGTGAGACCAGCACTTTTCAGAGCAGTTTCCCTGCAGTTCTGTCCTGGTTCAGCTTGGTGAGCACACCAATGTCTCCACTCCCTGCTTGTTTTTTTACTGGAGAGAGTAAGAGGGATTCTTACTGGATTTGGTGGGTGCTCACTTGAGCATATCCCACTCCTGTGCAAATAGAAACATCAACTGTGTGTTTCTCCTGCTATTTCCGAGCCTATTCCCCTGTATCCATTCACTGCAGGGCCTTTCTGTATTCTGTGTGAACAGAGCTTCTGGTGCAGATCAGATTTCACAGGCTTTTCACTGTAGCTGTTGGTGTTAAAATCCACAAGATGCTGTGACAAGCAGGCAAAGCTTATGACTTTCTGTCCTGAAAACATTTGCAGTAACAAGCCACAACTCTGTGTGGCTTCCCAATTAAATAAAGAAGGAGCATGTGCTTATCCTGAGAATGGAACTTCTCCTGTGACCTGTAACCTTGGAGTATTTATTGAAGCCTGTGGTACAGGGAGTGTGTTGCAATTTGTAAGAGAAAATGTGTGTCCAAGCATCAAAACTAATTGCTTTCCTTTTGGTAGAATGTACCTAATTGTGGAGTGTGGAATTTTTTTTCTAGACTCTGCCAGGTTCCCCCTGTAATGGAAGATGACACCTGCCTCAAATGCATTTTCACGGGCTGTCTGGTATCCAGCATTTATTCACTTGACAATGTTACTCCTTCTCTTTAGCTTTAACCTGCAATTGAGGCTGGTGGTGGCATGTCCAGAAATACTCTGAAATCCATTTGTGTGTTAGGCTAAGGCTGTTGGAGATGGCCTTGCTTTTGATCTGTCCTCCTTGGATCCACAGGTGGCATTATCTTCTGCTTTTCTTGTTGCATATTAGGTGTGTGGATTTTGCTCATGTTGTATTATTAGCACACCTCCTTTTCCCCTGCCCTCCCTCACCCCCACAAAGCCTGTCCTGCTTTTGATTGTGGACTTCTAGAATCTGTTTTTGGAGTATTCCACTTTGAGTGAGGGAAAGGCTTGTATACCCAGGCAGTTTCTTCTGTAAACATCCTAATGTTTTGGGAAACATGCACATTGTGGAGGAATTTTTATGAACCACCTGACCTATGCAAAGTTCTCTCCACAGGCTAGTGAATGAGAGGATTTCCAGGCAACAGAGCTGATTTGGGTTTTTTTTTGTATCTGATTCAGTGTGTGACCTTGTCACGAGTTCACCCTGGTCTTAAATCACAGAAGCTTGACATGTTGAGTCAATCATTTTTTCATTCCCTCTTGTGTCTCACTAATCACTGCTTCATACTGGCGTTTAACTGGAGTTGTAAGCTTTTGAGATCAGGATGGAAGCCCACAGTGGGAAGCTCCTGGAGCTGGGCAGACTCTTGACTGTGAATAAGCAGTTGGATCTGCCTCAGTGACCTGTGACAGGGCTGGGTGCGTGGGTGTACATGTGTGTATCCTGCAATGAAGCTGTGATAAATGCACTGCCTGTTTGGAAGGACTGGCTTAATCTCTGCGTGCTGCAGAGACCTTCCATGTGCAGAGAAGGGTGGCTTTTGTTGTAAAATGTAACTGCCAAAAAGTACTGAAAATATTTCTCTGGACCTTTTTCTCTTCTGTCTTCTCAACATCTTCTGCTCATCTTCTCTTCATCTCAGCTCTCCAAGCTGTGTGAATCCTCTTAGTCCCTCTTCCTTTGGCACAAAAAGTTGTAAGACTTCTTCTGCCAGAGACTTCACACACTTTTCCTTTCAGCCAATAGTAGCTTCCCATCAATGTGTTTTCTCCAGCCCTACCCAGATAAAAAAACTACAACCTCTTTCTTGGCAGCTCTGTCCTGCCTTGCCTCAAGAAGCAAACCATGCTACCCAATGTGTTTTAAAATAAGCTTACTTTTCACTAGAAGTGTTGTGAAGCTGCATCTTCTTGCTCTACTTGTGTGATTCCCAGCTTGCCATGTCCCTCCACCTCCCTGCTCGTATTCCAAAATCCTGTCCTCCTTTTTCCTCCAGCCTCATCTTACCCATGTGGTGGGGACTGTATGTGTTTGCAGCTGCTGATCTGCTGCTCTGCAATGGGATTGTCCCAGAGGACAGCTTCTGGGTGAGCTGGCTGGAGCATGCAGCACATGCTTAAGTGGGACTTCCTCAATATCTCTGATTGCTGCTGGGGATGTGTGGCCCAGCAGGGTTATCTCAGGATTCAAATATTGCTGTATATTACAGAATTATCTATTCTCTGTGCTGAGGTTGGCTTGGGCTGCGATATAAATAGGTTGTTTCACATAAACCATCACTCCCTACCCTTCTCTAAAATGAAACAATGAAACTGCTCTCCCTCCTTTTTCCTGCATTTCTGTTCTGGTAATGGGTTTGTTGGAATTTTTTTGTCCATTGACATTAACAAATCTATGTGATGATGTAAGTCTGAAATAATCATTCTTTCCCTATAGATTATAAATGCCTTGTTAATCAAGTTGTTCTCTGTTGGATTAGATGTTCTGTTTACAATGCCAGGAGCTGGAGGGAATAATTGTGATTTCCTGAATTTTTTTTTTAAATAACTTGATCTATGAGTGATTGACAAGACAGGTGTCCAGTCCTCTCTGGTTGATTGGCTGTGTGGTCTGATATATCATTGCTTGTGCTGCATCACTCACAGCTGCTGGGCAGGAAAAGGTTGGATATTCCTTGCACTGGTGGCTCAAAGTGAGGAATCACCAAGGGACAGCCATACCTTTGGTCATGCCCAGCACTGATGTTGTAAAAGATGGGGGTACTTGAAAACTTCTGCTTGTGTGTGCAAAGTGCAGTGTGTACCATGGATAAGTCTGCCTCTGCCCCTTCCATAGGGCTAAAGTTGTGTTGTAGAGGGTCTCATTGCCAGAGCATTCCCTAAGAAATAGCTTTGGTTTGGGCATTTTCAGTACACATAGCATTTTCCTGAGTGATGAGGCATCTGGAGCACTCATCCTTTGAATTTGTTTCTAGGTGAGATCTTGCCTTGAGCTAGGAAAGATTTGAAGCAATCTTTGGATGCATGGGCAGGATACAGATGGCACCCTGTCTCTGTAGCTGTCAGGTCCTCTCTTCCTAATGTGTTAATGGAATAGTTGTGCGCCAGTGGGGGAATCTTAGTCATAGATTATGCTATGTATGCTACATATAGGTGCATTTTCACCTTAAAACAGAGCCATGGTTTAATGCTGGCTGCTCTTTCTCACAGACTGTATGTTTTTTTATTGAATTTGCATTCATCATTAGTTGATTTTCTGTGAAGATCTGTAGAAACTCTAAATATATCCCTGTGTAACCATGTAGAAGGTATGTACCTCGTAGCCTCAGAATGCTTCAAAGGAACATGGTAAATCAGGTGTAGGACAGATTGTGTGGTGCTGCAGTTAATAGATTTGTGTAAATGGTCAGAAGGGGATTTTGGATTAGGATGTAAAATCCCTTGATCAAGCGCCTATATGAAGGTAGTAGGACTCATGCCACTAATTTGCTTTGATGCTTTTAAGGTCATCCTTTAAGTAAGCTGGTGACTAACCAAACTTCAGCTGCCCTCTCAGAAATTCCCTCTGTACTCTTAGAAGTGGACGGTGCTGATGATATGACTGAAGTGTCTTAGGGGAGATGAGCAGGCAGTGAGAGGGAAATGTCTGGACGGGTTCAGTCATGAAACAAGATATCTCAATGAATGCACTGCAACTTTCATTTCCAGAGTGAGACCATTTTCTATCACGGTTTTGCCATAATGATTTGCACAGGACCCGTCACTGAGAATGAGGTGACATAAATTGTTGGACTGAGTTCAGTGAGTCCTCAGCCTAATTCCAACAATGTCGAGGGGAACACCAGAAATGTTTTACAAGCATATGAGCCAGATTATAATGCTAGGACTCCATCTGGACTGTTTTGATAAGTGGGAGCACATCAAAATGTTGCAAATTTCATTTGATGAGTCGTTGTTGTGAGCTTCAGCCTCAGAACTGTTTGTTCATGCTTTTGTGCTATCTTAGCAGAGATTGCTTTTCTATTATTTGATGCACTGTTGGTGTTGGATTGCTGGAACAGGAAGGAAAAATGTTGACTCTAGAGGTGGAAAAAAAAATGTTGAACTGCACGCTTCCTAGGGTTAAGGAAGAAGGCCAGAACCACTGTTTCCTTCTCTTCAAAGAAGTGGTCTGCCTACCCTTTTGTAAAAATCATGTATGTTTTTTGTGTATCTATGGTTTTGATAGTGAGAGAGAGCTGGAATTCCCTTCAGATGTGGATTTTAGTCTGTTTTCTTCCCAGCTGAGCTTGTACTGGACCTTTTCAGTTTAAATAACGGAAGTTTGGCTGTCTGGAATTGGGGTTCATTCCAAAGGAGTACATTGCATTTTGCTGTTTCCTCTTCGGGTTGTGAGACTCATGCGAGTGAAATATTAAATTTAGATTCAAGTTTGAAGATGCAAGATCAAAGCTCTGGCAGTCAGCAACTTTTATTTGTGAGTTTCTGTTTCCATTTGACTGTAACTGGGTTGTTAATGTTCTTGTCTAGAAATAAAATTATTACAGTGGAAAATGGGGGCGGCACGCCTAAGCGGGCTATTGTGTCATTATCCATCAATCACAGGCAACAAGGAAACAGGTATTTAACACAGGAGGACATGGAGTTATTATCCGCCCCAGTCCCCTGCAAGCCACAGGGCACCTTCTAGACTCTTATTAAAGCTTTAATACCTACAGAGAGCTCAAGAAACACTGTGTGCTACAAGATCAGAGATCAGGAGTTTTCCTGTCATTCTGCATCTATGCAGGACCAGGAAACACATGAGGTGGAAGAGCACTGAGAGTGCTGGCAGGCAAAATCCTCTGCACTGCTGAGGAGAGGCACCAACTTCCCCAGTCCTCTCACATAAGGGGGAGAATTTCTTCTTCCATCATATCAGGGAATCTGTGAATGGGACAGCCACTGACAGGTTCTCAGTAGCACTGTGACCAACTTACTGAATCCTGGCTACAATTGCTCCCAGAAGAGGGTTGTGTGGGAAAATCTTGGAGCTGTTTTGTACAAGGAGACGTAGGATGGAGGTGGAAAGTTCTTCCTGGCTTCTGCAGAACAAAAACTATCAGATGTAAAGGAGCATTCTGCCTGAAGGTTTATTCTGTGGTGCTGTCACACTGTGTGTATGTGTTGACAGCTACCAGATGTTGCATCCAAGTGTCCTCCTGCATCTCCATCGCTTCAGGCCACCTCTAAGTTCAGTTAGTTATGCCTTCCACAGGATGAACAAACAGCTTCTGAAGGACAGGGGTCTAAAATCAAGTCTGTCATGTAAGGAATTACGTTTTTAATGAGGGTCAAAGCTCTAAAGCTGTAAAGATAAGATTTAAATATTTAAAACTCTGAAACTGTCTTTATAAAAAGAGAATGAAAGTAATTTTCTCCTGTTTTCATAGACAACAGGGGAAATCTTCTTTTTTTCTTATGTACAGTCCATGTCTAACAAGGAAATTAACAATATTCAGATGGGCTTCATGAACCAGATTTGAGCCAGGATGGCATTTAAAGCCCAAGCAAACATTTGATGTACTTTTCCATCAAGGATCTCAGGAGCAGAGTTAACAGAGAAAGTAATTTTAAGTCTTAAGAATCCCAAGATGTATTTTCATACACTTAATACCAGGTTGAGAAGTCTCACTAAGAAGCTTTCTCATGGTGCAAAGCTGTACATTAATGATATGATGACTAAGGTATTTTACTGTTTATAGCCCTAAGTTTTTGAAAGCCTGATTGATTCTTCCCAGCCTGTGATATCACTGGAGAGGAGTGCTGAGGTGGTTTGGATTTTTTTTTCCCTGACAAGCTGTTGTTCTGGGCCTGGTTCATGTGGAAGTGGTGTGTCCACTGCCACTGCTGCCTTCTCTGTCCATTCCATTAACTCAGCTCATCTCTTTTTCTTCCTTCCGCTGTGTACTGGGCACATCACTAAATGTAAGAAGTGAATTCCAGAAAGTTTCACAGACACCTCCTGATGGCAGGCAAATGATTGATCCATCTGGCTCTAAGAGGAGCAGCTGAAAGGATCACCTCTCTGGTGCTCCAGTGCTTGCTGCAGAGAGGTGAGCAGCACACAGGGAGCTGCAGGCAGTACCCTGTGCTTGGCTGCCGTCAGTCTGCACGGGCCAGTCTCTGTCCTGAGGCACCAGGTAGTAAATCCCCAGGTATTAAAGTCCCACAGGGGGTTCAAGTCGCAATATCTGACCCACCCACTACTGTGCAGTTTATATGACAGTTTAAAGAAATTGTGCATGCTGTTTCCCCCTTTCCAGTCCCTTAGGAATTCAGCCATGCTGAGGCACTTGTGACACAACAGGGAACTGTGTTCTTTTCCTGCCTTGGTGTCAGGGTTATCAGAGGAACTGCTGTCCTGCGCACTCATCTCTGGCTCTACTCTCCCAAAGAGCTGAGGTCAGCCACCAGAGCCTTGGAGCCTGGAGTCACTACTTCTGCACCCTGACAAGGCACTAAATTCCTTTCTTCAGCAGTTCTGGGAACTGATCAGGAAGGAATGATCTGAATTGACCTCTGGACTTTGTGCAGTGCAGTTGCCTGAATGAACCTCTTAAACCTCAGTGCCCTGAAAAAGGAAGAGGTCCTGGGTGCCACAGAGAACTATGACACCCACTAGTGTTATGCCTAGCCAAGCCAGGCTGAGAGGGAAAAATAATATCCCTGCAAAAGGCTTGGGTAACTTGTAATGCTGTGTCAGGTTTCTTGGCAAATACTGAGCCAAGAAGTTAAAGCAGCTGTTTTCCAAATCAGCTCCTAAGAAGAGCTCTCAGAAGGCAGCATCTGCTCAGACACAGAAATCTGTACAGGTGCCAGCCTGAAGGCAGGCCAGCTTGCCTTGAGGTTCTGTCCAGGTGTGACCATTAAGGACCTGGATATAGGTTTTGGACAGGCCACCTCAAGGTCACAATGATGTGCTGGGAATCATCATTGGGATGACACAGGTAAGTGTTGCAAAGCTGATAGCAAATGGCAGGGATCTTATCCTGTGGGAGTCAGTATCAGACACCCACTTTTGTCATTAACTGGGAATGTAGGAATATTGAGAAATGATGTCTCTAAGGATAAAACCCTCTTTTCTTCAGAGGTACTTCCTCTTCCCAGGGTTTTTGGGTCCTTTCCTTTCAAGGGAGACTGTCTTGCAGGGAGCTTGTCTGAACACTGGCTGCAGAGAAGGCACTGCCAGGGAAGGCTCCGAGTGCCTAGGAATGAAGTTTGGAGTAGCCTCTGGAGCACATCCTTCCCCATCACTGTTGGTGTGTTCTTAGCCAATGTTTGCTGCTGCACAGAACACCCTGAATTCTGGTCACTATGCAGGTGTTGGAATTGGTGTGTAATCCCATAGGTACATGCTCCAGTGGAAGAACATGTGTTGTTTGTGTGGGGAGGTCTTCAAATGCTTAATTGAATTGTCTAGCAATAAATTTACCCCTTTAAGGCAGAGCTTTCCAGCCTTTTTTTTCCACTGTGATTTTGCATTGGGATTGCTCTTTAGGGTTTTGATATTTGTGTTTCAAACCTATGATTAAGGTGCTGGGTGTTTCCTCATTGTTTCCCAGCTTCCTTATGGCCATTGCTAATTGTAAAGTATCCCTGAGGGAGGTGCACAGGAAGGTCCTGGATTGGATTAGTGCATTGTGTTAATGTGTTTAAGCTTTATATTGTTTAACAGTGAGATGGGAGGAGATGACCTTTGAGGAAAAAGGTGGCCATGTAAAAAAAAAAAAAAAAAGCCAGTGAGAAATATGTCCAGACAGTAGAGCAGCATTTTGGAGAGAGAAGGGAAGTCCCTGTGTTGGGAGAGAAGGGGGTCTTTGAAGCAGCTGTTGTTCAAGACATTGTCCATGCAGTAGCCCGTGATAAGTCAAGAGATATTGATGAGTCAGAGCCATGTGGATCCTTCCTTAGAGCCATCTATGAATAGTGATACTAATGAATAATGATAATATGGTAAATATTTAAATACTCTTAAGTTCTGATAGTTTAAGTATATTTCTCAAGTAGAGGATTCAACCTGATCGATACTTTTCTGAGCATGAAAGTGAGTGTTTGACTTAGAATCATTTAGGTTAGAAAAGACCTTTAAGATCAAGTCCAACTGTTAAAAGAAACTCACATGCATGGCCTCCCACACTTACCTCATTATATGGCCTTAACCATCCATGCTTCTCTTTAGCTGTGGAGTGGAAGCACAGCCACTAATGCCAAAGCACAGAACTTGTCCCTGTTTGAGCTGTTGTCCCCAGATCCTCACTGTCTGGACTCTAAAAATCTTCTTTGACTCCTTCATGCTGTAAAGGAAGGGCTTTCATTTTAAAATTTCCACTTTTTTCCCAGTGATCCTATAAGCTGATCTGCAAAGGGGCCCTCTTCAGAGGAGTGAGGGAAGCTGGGGATCGGCATTAGCCAGGAAGAGATGCATTAAGGCCTTGAGTGGCACGTGAAAGTCCACTTGGCTTCACTGGATCAAAGAAAACTTTCAGATGTGTTGAAATCTACTTAAAGGGTGAAATGCAGAAGCTATTCATATCACCTGCTGCCCAAAGCTGGCCCTTGAGCATGTGAGGTGCTGAGCATATTGTGTGTTTTTCCCAGCTGTGGCACATCACTGTTATCCTTCCTGGAGCTGGAATTGGGAGCTTGCCTGTGCCCACCGTTCTGCTGCTCTCAGAGCAGGGCTGAGAGTGCTGACAAGGGAAACAAATGCTGTGTTTGAAAGCTAAGCACTTAGAGAGTCCTAACTTGTAACTGAATTGGAGTTCAAAATTCAGGCATTAAAATGTAGAGAGCTGGCATAGTCTGAAAAGCAATTTCTGTGTGTATTTGTAAAAAGGATATTGGTGGGGGGAGGTGAGCTGCAGAAAGATGCTGGGACTTGCTTAAAAAGGGGATGGCTGGTATCCAGGGAATTTAGAAGCCGTAGGAAGAAAACTGGAGGTGTCTCAGCAGGCTAGCTGGGGTGTCTGTGGAAATAAGGTACTTAAAGGATGCAGACTGGCACCTTCTACTAAAGGACAAATGACCTGGATAACCAGGCAGGAGGAGGCCTGAGGGGGGAGCAAGTAGATATGGAAGCTTGTGGGGCAGGGTGGGTGGTCCCAGTGCTAGTGGGTAATGGGTTTTGAATAGAAGGACTTTGAAAAAGCGATACCAGGAGCTATCTGGGATAAAACAATCCTTATATAGCATCTTAATCTGTTACATTTAGCTACTGAATCTTTAGGACTCTCTCAGTTATCTTCCGAATGCCTCAGTTCTGTGTTAGCGCCAGTTTTGTTTAACATGCCCATCAGTGGTGTGCCTGAAGCAGTGTTCTGTCAGCTCAGGATGGATGGTGACAGCTTTGGGCTCTCACTCTCAGGCCTCCCCTGACCTTGAAGACCAGGAGCCCTGAGCATGCCAAGCTGGTTAGCCTTGGATCACTGTTGAAATAAATGCCTTACTGCTAAATGCTTCAAGGTGATGCCACGTGCTCTTCAGCTCTGTAGCATCTCTGATGCCCAAGAGCCAAATATCCTGCTCTTTGGGTGACCACTAACACAAGTGCTTATGTTGTCAGTTGTCATCTCAGTGTTACTCTTGATGGAAATCTGTAATAATAGCACACAGCAAAATTGTTTGGATCCATTTGGTGATGTCACAGTTCCTCAGGGATCCACCACTTTTCAAACCATCCTTTTGCTCTGTATATCTTGAGTCTTCTGCCTTGGCTGTCAGCCACTCAGCAGTAGAGTGCTGGATGCACTGCTTGATCCGGCCAATAAAAAGCAGTCCCTGAGCTGCAACTGGTTTGAGAGCTCAAGAAAGAGGCTGAGAGCCCTGGGGGAATTCCCACCTCATGAGGAATTTGCTTGTAGTTACTCTTGCTGTAGGAAATGCCAGATTGCTGCAGTACCCTGCAGCAGCCTGGATTGCTCTTGTTTCTTCAGCTCCATGTCACATTCCATTTTCTAACTGTTTAATTACAGATGGATTGTGGTTTGTGAGTTCACAGCTTTTCTCATCTGCTTTTTATCAGAGGTAAGCAGATGTACTGCTTGTTGCTCTGTGCAGTTGAGTCCCTTGTACAGCAGCTGCTGATGAGTTCAGGGATAAAAACTCCAGCATATGGAAAACGGGACGAGAAGCCAGTTTCTGTGGCTGAGATGATCTTCTGAAATATATCCAGCTGGTCTCTTACTCTCCCAGGTGTTGGCCCTCTGCTTTATCCCAGGAAGATGCTGCCTCCTCAATTCCACAAGCAGCTGGGGATAGTTAGGGATACCTTTGGTGTTTGACCTCACTTGCCTGCCTAATTTGAAGGTGAATGCTGTCAGGGAGAGAACCCTGTGCTCTCTCTGCCAGCTCCCACTCAGCCTCTGCATGGTGCATGCCAGTGGAATAGGATGCCATTACATAACTTGCACTGTGTGGTGGTTGGGGGTTGTTAAATCTGCATTTCTAATCCATATTCAAATAGGAGCAGAACCTGAAAGCGTTCTGATTTGCAGTTCCAATTAGATAACTTGGCTTGTGCTGTCAGCCCCTTGCCTCCTGTGCTGTCCCATCCAGTGCATTTGGAGGCCAGGGCTGGAATATACCCTGAGGATGGCAAGAACTTTTTATTCTGGGAAGTGCTGCTGGGACCAGGGGCATCCACTCCATTCCCAGACTGCCTCCTGGGATAGTGTCTGAGCATTCCCAAGGCAATAAACACTTGTCATTAGTCGTTTTAAATAATTTTTGAATGACAGATATATACTGATTTTTGAATAACCATCCTAATTATAGTAAATATGCTGAAGAGGGCTGAATTAACATCGTATAAACAAGGTTAGTTCTGGTATTTTAATGTGACTGCTTTACTGTGCTGCCCAGAAGCATTCTTTTGTCATAATCTTCATACACAGTTTTTTATCTGTTTACAAATGGTAATTTCAGTTAATTTTTATCATGTTGAACCACATAACCTGTCTTCCAGCTTGGTTATTACTCAGCAAGAAGGACACCTGAACCTTTCAGTTAATGGTACAGATATTTTCCATTTAATTAGACCGCAAACAATATTAGGAAATAATTATCTGACGTGGTGTTTGGTTTGTGCATGAGCCAGCTGCTAAAGGGGGTCTGAAGAATGGTTCACTTGTGGTGGAGGCACCTACTGCACTGCCTTGGGGTTGTAGCCAAGAAGAAAAGTTTGGCTTACTAATCCTTGGGGATTTGGGTGCTTGGTAGCTGAGCCTTGGTTCTGTTCCAAAACTGATGTGTGCCACCCCAGGTGTGTTGTCTGTCAAGGTGAGACTGACAACTGCTGGTTCCACTAAGTCAGACTCGTGGTCTTCCTTGTGACCAGGGATGGTGGCATCCTGGATGCATGGCTATTGCCATCCCTCTGGAAAAGCTGGAGCATGTTGCTCCACAGCAGTCCATGGTGGTGTTGGTTGCTGCGTCCACATGTCCGTGCAGTTTCACAGACCCAGTTGTAGCTGTCAAAGCCTGACCTGTGGGGTGAAATACTTGGAATCCTGTCAGCTCATTGTTTGGAGGGTCCAAAGCGAAATTTTACTGAAGGTTTCAGTGTTTGGATAGATTCAGTGAAAGGAGAAGCCTGGTTTGATTCGAGGGAGTGGCCGCGTTCCGAGAGCTCTCCTTCTACATTTCCAGTTTTCTAGGTCACTCTTGGATGCTCTAATTTTTTTTCAGAGAAACAGTTAGCAAAAGCTTTGACACTGATGATTTGTATTCTGTCATCTCGGTCTTCAGAGCAAAGAGATACTATTTTGGCAAGTTCTCCCCCTCGTCAACCTCCAGTCATCATCATTAAAAGGCTGTCAACAAGCATGAAAAATCCCGGCGTGCTAACTGTAAATGCTAATTGACAGACAAGCAGCTGAAGTGGTGGCTTGTGCAGTGGCTGACCTGCAGCAGGCTGTCTCCTAGCCCTGGCAGTGGCTCCAGAGGTTCCCTAGGAAGTGGGATCAGAGTGCTCAGTGCTCGTGTACTTGCAGAGCCAGGCTGGGCTCTGTGCACAGCAGTGCTGTTGCAAACAGGGTAAACTAGAGGTGAGCTAAACCCAACCTCAAAAGTGGGCATGATGTCTCCTAGGGTGTGGTCTGGCTTTTTTCTCACAGGTAGGTAGGCCTATCTTCCTGGTATTCTTTAATGCTTCTTTTGGGAACAAAAAGCTTGGAAACTGCTTTAGTGAAACTAGCTTTGTTGCTGAAGCCCTGTGCCCTGCTGACACTACAAAGTGCTTTCAGAAGGATTGCATCATCTGTGGATATCATGGCTAAGGGATTTTCTCCTTTTTCTTTTCCTCTGTTAAAGCAACCTGTTCCTGTGGGGTTTGTCCCTGCTCAATGAGTGCTTTGAGACATGGCTGCACTGTTTGTGCTCTCTGCAAACAGGCTTTATGGTTTCCTGGCACAGCTCTCTAGGACCATCTCATGGTAGGGTTGCTCCATGGATCAGTCTGCTGACAAGAGTATTTACATACTTGGTCATAGGGTAGATTTTTTAGTAGCTGAACTGGCTGGGACTGAATTGTATCACTTAGATTAGAATTCAGTGTTGCATCTCCAATGACCTCTAAGTAAAAAATCCATGTATAACTGTATTTGAAAGGTATCAAACAGTAGCACAGATCATTGCTCCCAGCAGTAAAGTCCTGATGCTCTGTTTTGATGAATTTGGCAATTCAGAAAACAGTAGAGTCTGTTCATGCCCTTGGAAATCTGGGCATTTCCATGGCTGAGAGCTTGCTGTCCTAGTACTGCAAAGCTGTGCTGCCTTTTAAACCCTTCACTGGTGAGTCAACTCTGTGTTTACTGCTAGTTATGAGGGGGAGGTTCCTGACTGGGAAGACCAGAGAGACATTTTTGTTTCACTCTGACTTAGAAAAAGCCAAGCTGCTCCAAAGTACAGGGTATTAAAAGTACAGAGGAATTAACAGACATAGTGCAGGTTAGTGAAAAAGTCCAGGATAAAATGCCTGAATGTGGAAGAGGTATGGTGCCAGACACAATATGTGGCATACTTTAAGCTTACCCTTTTTTTCCCACCCCTAGCCCTGTTCCCTGAAATTTTCAGAAAATCTTTGTCATTTCACCAAGATTTGCTCAATTGAAATCTGCTCAATTGGACTGAAATTTTGAGTAATACCCAAAAATTTTTAGCACAGTAAAAAATGTAGAGGAAGAAGAGTAAGCAGAGACAGGCACTAGAGGAAATAAAGGTTCTGAAAATATTTGTGGTGGAATCTAGTAACAAAATGGGAGAATGAAGAATTCAAAGCCACTGAATCTTGACAATGTGTGTCCTAAGTGAAAGACTCATTTTGGAGAGTTAAATGTTGATTGCAACCTTGAAAATTACTTTATCAAGAAGAAATCGGTAAGAGAGAGCTTGCTGAAAAAGTGAGCAGGCAATCAGCAGGGTGTAGGGAAATCAGGGAGTAATTATGCAAGTGACACTTTCTGCAGCCTCCGAAAATGGAATTAGCGGAAGGGACCAGCACCACCAGCACAACGTGCACTTAAATACCATTTTCCATAAAACCAAAAATAATCTTAAGGCTTTCTGGCGAGGTTTGTCCTCAGTGGCTGGTGGAAGGATGAAGCTCTGTGATGTATTTCCCCTGCCAGAGGAGATGTGCTCTAATGGAGTTTTTTGTTTCCTGAGCTCTTAGGCAGGGCTGCAGCTGCCTGGTGAGGGGCTGCTGTTCCCCAGGACTTCCCTGGGCTCATGAGGATGTGCACCCTGCCTTCTCCTCCTGCCTCTGCTTGGTGTGTCCTGAGGCACCCACAGGCATTTCTAGCCTGCTCCTGGCACTGCCCATCTCTTGAGTGTGTGCTGGGACCTCTTGAGTGTGTGTTGGGTGCCCTGCTTGGGAGAAGGGAACATGTCTGTCTCAGGGACCAACATTTCCAGTGGGACAGCTGTGATTACTGCTTGCCTTTCTCACTTGTGTTTGCTCCTGTGCCTTAAAAAGGTACAAAGCCTCTTGAAGACAGTGAGCAGTGCTCCTTGCTGTGAATAGCCCCTGAGCAGATTCTCCGAAGATGCAGCAGTGTGCTCTGAGTGCACACACCAGCCTTCAGCAAGATCCAGGAATGGCTCAGCTTTCTGTCAAGCAAAGGCAGATCCATGTTGGAAAGCAGTGCCTGAGCAGTTGGGTGGCAGAAAGGAACCTGTGCACTATGTCAAAGTGTTCAACATAGGCCTGGTAGGAAAAGATGGCTTTGGTTCATAAAAGGCAGGATGTGAAGAGGGGAGGTGGTGGAACCCTGCTGTGTTCTTTCGTAGGAGTTAAAGGATTGTTGTACTGCCACTCAGTGATTCCCTCCTATGAACTCTTCACTCCCACTTTGCATATTCCCTAGCATCTCCCTCACGTTCTGCAGAGCAGTTTATGCATGGGTGTATCATGACTTCTGAATAATAACTCTGGGAACTTGTTTTCTCGTGCTCATGGTTTGCACTGGGGGTTTTTGCATGGTGAAGGCTACTGGGTCAGAGTACCTGGGAAACTTCTGACTCGGCAGAGGTCCCTAAAATAGGCTGGGACCATTTACAGCTCCCTGACATCTGTCTGTGCTGTCAGGCAGCTGCTCTCCAGGGACTTGAGAGATCTGACTCTGGGTCTCTTTATTGATACCAAGTCTCAAACTATGGTATTGGGGAATCCAGGTCTGGCAGTGCCTCCAGTGACAGGAGTTGTTTCATGGCTCTGTGCATCTGTGACTTGGCCTGCCTGCATCCTATGTGCCTGGGCATGGCTGTTGTCCCTGGCAGATGGGAGCCACCAGGGATCATTGCTGCTCCAGGCAGGAACCAGGGGACTTGTACCTACGGCCCATTTTATCTGCATTTCAGCAGAGCTTGTGGGTGTGTTGGCACAGCTCCAAAGCATCACTTGAGGATCTGGAAGCAGTGTATCTGTGGGCAGTGGAGTCCCTCAGGGGCTGCTGCTCAGGTGCTCCAGGCCGGCCTCAGCAAGGAAGGGCTAGCTGCAGAGTGGTGGCTCTGCTGGCTGCAGGGCCAGTGGCAGATTTCTGGTGTATTTCTCTGAAAAAAAGCCATGGTTTCATGACTGGCATGAAGACTAACCCAAGTATGAAAATTCTCTCACCTGAGAGGATTTTTCCACGCATTCCTCCTCGAGTAGCTGCCTTGAGGCCAGCCTGGTGGTGGCTGGTGTGATGGAGTCTGTCCAGCTGCCCCTTGCCAGCACCTGGACTAAAGCAGGTTCCAGCAGTTTCCCACTCTAGTTACTTGTCTCTGCTCTTCCTGAGAGGTGGCAAGGCCTCTCCTGCCTGGTTCCTCTATTGCTAGCTAACACAGCCTTGTAGCCCCATGCTAGAGCAGGGCACAGGCTGTTTCCCTCCCACTTCCATGGCAAAGCTCCAGCTAACTGAACTGGGAGACTTTCTCCCCCTTTCACCCTGTTTCACTTGCAAAACCTTTAGGAACCAGAGCTTTCACCCCTTTCTTTGCCTCTGAGTAACCTGCGTGTGCTGGGCATGTTCGTCATTTACCCCCTTGTCTCAACAGGGAACTCTTACGATCGGTGGCAAAGAGGTGACCCTTGAATACACTCCATGCCCAGAGTTTTGGCGCTGCAAACGTGTAAGTATATCCTCAGAGCTGTCTTGTGCTTCCCCTGCTGGCACTCGTGGCAGTGGCAGCTCAGAGGAGTCTTAGATATTTGCTTGGTGGCCAAAGTGCCTCAGAGTAATTAATACCTGCCCTGAAGCTCTTGCCCCTTCTAAACTGTGCTTTTGCCTGCCTTGTTTTAGGTCTCACCTCTGCATGCATGTTGCTGTGGTACAGGTAGCCAGATTTTTTATGCACAGAGCAGCCTTGTCCCTATGCAGTGGTTCCTTTTTAAAATGTGGGGAAAATAGCATGTGGATCCTTTCTCCTGAAAAACCACAATGAGACAGTGATTTTGCCAGCCAGAATGGAACAGGCTTTGCTCTGGTTCATGTGTGTAACCACCCCTGTGCCTCACACAGGAACCTGTGGTATGGCTGTGACTGTAGTAAGTGCAGCAGGGAAGGAAGCATGGAAATGGATCCAAGTCTGGGCAGCATGAGCCAAGTCTAGTGCATGCTGGAACTGGTCCATTTCTGGGAAGGCACAGTTGCCCAAGGGTCATTTTGTTCCTGTGGCTTCCCCAAGGTTCTCTCAGTACAGGAACTTGTGGCTGCAGCAGGCTGGAGGTGATTGCTGGAGAAAGGACAGGATTGTTGCCTGCATTCCCACTGCCTACAGGCTGTGAGGTTGCAGCAGGACTTGAAAGGATTAGTTCTAGTTAGAGTCCCACCTTGACCACTGGATCACCCTGGGCTACAGAGACCCTCACCCAGCTGACTGGATGTACTCGGCTGCAGGCAGAGCTGTTGCTCCGTGTCTCATCTCTGCTTGCAGCACTCCAGAGGTGGAGACACAAGTTTCAAGCAGTAGTTTCAAACCACTGAGGTGGCTGAACTGTATGTCCCCACTGTTGCTGTGTGTAGCCATGGCTTGAAGGAGCTGTCTTGTGCCCCAGAGCCTCCATAAGGCTTCAGTCATAGGAAGAAATTGCTATGAAACAAAAGCAATGCGTTTGCAAAGAGCTTAAGGAGGAAGTCAGGGATGCTGTGTTTGGAGAGAGCTGTGAAAATGGGGCAGTTGGCTCTCCCCACAGTGGCTCTAGGTGGGATAACCACCCAAGCCTGTACAACTCTGCCCCTTGGTTAGCAGACACCTCATTATTAGCTCTCCAAATTACATCAGTATCTACAGTTCAGCTCAGATAAGGACTTCAGCACTGCCTGAGGGGTGAATTCAGGTTAGAGGATGCCAAGGTAACTTTGGATCCTTTGAATCAACATTGTGCCTAGCAGGGAGCTTTTGATCCAGCATCACTTGAGAGGGGGAAGAGTCCCATCTCAAGGACTAGTGGATAAATGTGTGCTCCATAGTTGTGAAAGCCCCGTTCCCAAGGCAAACCCATCTGTGAGTCATATGAGCATTTACCTGCAATTCCAGCAAAGGCCCCTGCTGCCATTCCCCATCACTGTAACTTTTTCATGGCTGCTACTTTCTGAAAGCACGCTGCAGAGTCTGGAAATCTGGAGCAGGTTGTACCTGCTGCCTTCAAAACACGACTTCCTCATGCTGTCCATCTTCCATTGCAGTGTAAGGTGTGTACTGTGGGCTACAGATCTTCTTGTTCCTATTGCAAGCTCCCAAGAGATGGTGAGTATGTCTGGTCCCCTGAGCTTAAAAGATTAAAAGTTTCATCTAACCTGGCAAGTAAGTTTCTCTTCTGGTTTCCCATGCATCCCTGTTGGTGGACTAGCTGAGCACTGTGTGGGAGGATTGTTAGTTTTGCTTCACTTAGACCCTTTTTGCCTGTCCACACTAAAGATGTTACATGCAGTGGGTTACTGTCAGGTTCTCTGCTGCTGTGAGGCTTGGTGGAGAGGTGTCTTACTGCCCACAGCCTTTCCTTCCTGCTGTCTGGTATTGTCCTATCATGCAGGGAGTTACAGTTGTGTGTCCTCTGGGACTGTGAGCTGGCACTGCTCTACAGGTGAGATGGCTTCCTCTCGACCCGCCTTCCTTGGGACATGCAGCTGCATGGTTTTAGTGTCACTTAGAGACTCTCAGATTTGCCTCACTTTTGAGACTCTCAGATTAGCTTCACAGAATCATGGAATCATTAAGGTTGGAAAAGACCTCTGGAATCAAGTCCAACCATTAACCCATCATTGCCAAGCCCACCCAAGTAACCCATGTCTCTAAGCACCATACCCACACGTTTTTTGAACACTTCCAGAGATGGTAATTCTACCACTTTCCAGGGTAGCCTGTTCCAATGCTTGACCACCTTTTGGTCAAGAAATTTTCCCTCATATCTGATCTAAACCTCCTCCAGGGCAACTTGAGACTATTTCCATTTGTCCTATTACTTGTTCTTGGGAGAGGAGGTTAGAGGTGAATCCAGGACTGGAATTGCTGAACTCACCTTGGTGGCTGTAAAAAATGCATGAGAGGAGTTCTCCAGGATCTTCTCCTCATCCCACCAACACCTCTGATTTCTGGGGTGGGAGGGTACAAGAGCCAAAACACACTTCCTTGAGGAACTGATTTCTTTGGAATGATGGCTGTGCCCACCCTCACCATCCCTGGGTGCAGTACCAGGGGCTGCAGTGCCACAAGTGTGTGCTCCACCCTCCTCTGGCACTGCCTTTGCATTCCAGCCACTGTGTAGGCCTTGACTCTGGATCTTTGAGTAGACTTCTATGCATTGCCCTGGTGCCCCAGGCAGAAGGGCAGTACATCCACTGCTGGTGCACAGATCTCTTTACTGAAGCACTGTCCCTGTGGTTGTGTTTTCTGTGCTCTGTGGTTGCTCCATCAGTGTTGTGAAGGTAAAATTCATACAGCTGGCCCAATGCAGCTGTGGGTTGTAATGAAACTGTCCAGGAGCAAATTAAACAGAGCCTTTAAGCTGCTATGAAGACAGATTGTGGGGAATGCTTCTTGCTGACTTGCTTTTCTTGTGAGAGGGTGCAATAAGATAACCTCTCTATGACTGGGTGAAACAAAGCAACTCTCTAGGCATTTACAGTGGTTACTGCAGCTTTGTTTGAGTTCTGACAGGCTTTGTGACTGATGGGTGTGAAGTGGACTTAAGTGTGCCTCTCTTACAGGGAGCAGAACAGGCCCAGAGTCCAGAGGTGGTGCTGAAGGAGAGGACACGTCGGCTGAGCAAGAATTCAGTAAGAGTTGCCCTCCCCCTCTCTAGGGTTGTGCTCATGTCTGTGTGATTTGCACAGGCAGTTTTCACAGCTGCAGTTGCAAACTGGTTTCATGTGCAAATTTTACATGAGGTTCTGTAGCCAAAACTCTGCACTCTACAAACTGCAGACAAATGAGTACAAGCCTGTCCAAGGTGAGCTGTGCTGGCAGCCAAGCAAGGCACTGTGCAGCTTTCCCATCAGTTGTGTGCAAAATCTTTGTGTGTTCTGCCATGCCGCCCACTGCCCAAACAGAGTGAGAGCAGGGACTGACTGACTCTCAGGGACATTAAAGAGGAAAGCTTCACTCTGCCACATCTTGCACCTTCATTTGCTTCTCTTTGTGGGAAGAGGCTTCAGCAGCAGGTGCTGGGCTGGTGGTATCTGCCTTTGCAGCCTCACAGATCTAGCTTCCCTTTCCAGCAATGTTAGAAGCTCAGGTAGAGATCTCTTTTGCAGTGAAGCCAGGCTATTCAGAAGCCTTCAAGCACAGAAACTTGTTGGGATTTATGTTCTCTGAATGGTATAGACTGGGGGGCAGGGTGTTCCCACATTGTTTCTGCCTCAGCTGTGGTCAGTAGGCACCTGATAAAATCTGTGACAGGATTATGGGTGTGTTTCACTCAGTGGTCTCAGGGGGGTCTGATCTCAGTTTTCCTCTAGCATATAAACATGGTGACAATTACTAGTTGATACTGCTTGGCTGTGGATGATTGGGAATACGTCATGGATAGTAAGGATATCCGTGCCATATAGGTTGTCCTGGATGTGGAAGGAATGTGTCTAAATCCATCCCTGATTCTTGTTTGTTCAGGCAAGAGCCAATCCTAAAAGGAGGCCAAAAAACCTCTTGTTTCTGACTAGAAAATTTGTGTAAAACAGCCCAACACAAAACAAGGCAATGGAAGGATGACAGTACCTGAACAAACCTTTTGTCTGCCAAGTGTTAAGACAGTGGATATGCAATAGGCAGTACAGGTTAGCCTTTTATAAGGAGCACTGCTGCAAGGGCCAGAAAATAGAAGGAAAAAAAAAAAAAAACATACTGAAGCATTCTTATGTGGAACCAGTTCATTTCTCCTCTCTAATAGCAGAGACAAAGCTTGAAACACCTGAGCAAAAATTGTCAAGTCAACCAGGATCTCCAAAGCAGCTTCTCCAGCCCTCAGTTCCTGCTCCACAGCAGGAATGTCAGCCTCAAGAACAGGAGCCAAGGAAGAGAGATGAAGGGAGAGAGCGTTGGCCCTCACAGGAGAAGAGAAGGGACATGGACCGGCACCAGGAGCTGCCCTCTCAGAGGGAAGCAGAGGAAGCCACCCCACCAGATGGTGGAGGAAGCAGAAGTGAGTGACACAAAGACCAGTTTTGGATTCCTCTTGCTTGCACTCCATGAGGTTGTCTGCAGAAAGGGCAGCATTTCACTAAAACCTCTGGAGGCTATTTCTATGTTGTGCAAATCTATGGCATAGAGTAATGGAGGGCTGTCCAGCTCCAAAGGTGCTGACAAATTGCCTTCAGGAAAATTAATTCAGGCTGAGCTGGCTTTAGGGTGGTGCAGTTAACTTGGCACAGCTTCAAAAGTCTTTTGGGCCAGCAGTTACCCTGGGCTGAACTTGAGAAGGGGCTACTTTCTCCTCTGTTTTCTGGGAAGGAAAGGTCAGCAATTGGAGGCAGTAACTGGAGCGTCTTGCAAAGTGGAGAGAAAAAAGCAGTGTATTTGAGACTTGACTGCAAGAAGCCGTGCTTTTGCTTTGAGTGGTTTAGTCACAGTGAACTTGGTTCTAAATTGTCTTTTTTTCACTACTTTTTCTTCCCGGGCCACCTCCCTGATGGTGTCTCTCAGCAATTATGCTGAAGCGAATCACTCGGTTCACACCCCCGGAGGTGATTGTGGGGCTCCTGGCCCCATACGTGCGCCTGTCCACGTCCAGTGTGCGCATCATGAAGAACAAGGCTGGGCGCATGGGGCAGACCTATGGCTTCATCGAACTGGAATCTCATGCTGTAAGTAGTTTCCTGCTTTCACCTGCTCCCTCTGTTGGCATCTGATATCTCCAAAGTAGAGAAACCCCAGAAATACAAGAAATCTCTGTACTTGTGAGGCTGCTGTGCTGGAGCGAGTCCTCTCTTCTCCTTGTCTGACCAGTTACAGGAATTAGCTGGTACAGCTGTTGTTCTCTGGCTTCAGGAGATTAACTGTTGTCACAAGCTGTGACACTGATTGAGTTTCTCACCTCAGTACATTTCTTTTTAGACACTCTAAACTTGAACACTTCTTGCATAGGTATTTGGTTTGCAGAGAACTTGAATCCAGTTGGTTTTGTTTGTAGAAGGCAAGAATCTCAATTAACAGACCCTCCCATGCTGGAGGGTTCACATTTTCTGTGTCTGGGTGGCTCCCAGACTCCATAGCTGTTCTTTGATGTTGGTCCAGAGAGTGTTTACCAAAACACTTTGGGGCAGCAGCAGCCACAGTGCTGCACTGTCTGGCAGCCCTAGGAGAATGCTGTCCCCAGCTGGCGGCTGTAAGTGGTTATAGGTCAAGCAGAGAACCTCACGTTGCATTTGTCCCTTTTGTTGCATCCTAAATACCCTTCACTGACACTTGAACTAATATTTAGTGTTGTGTTTCATGTCCTACTGAGCACAGAACATTCCTTTCAGGCAGACTGGATTTGGAAAATGTGCTGTTTCCTTCTCATGGAAAAGAACATTCTTTTTCCTTTTACAGGAGGCGCTGAGGTTGCTAAAGATACTGCAGAACCTGGATCCCCCAATCTGCATTGATGGGCGTATGTTGGAAGTGAATCTTGCTACAGGGAGGAGAAGGTACTGACAGATGAGGCAGTGGGATTATCCTTTACGTGCTGTGCAGTGAGACTAAAGCACTGTTGTCAGAGCAGGTGCTTAAAGTTTGGCATGGGAATTAGCACAGATGTTCCTACAACCAAAAAATGTGTTGGAGAAGTGAAGGCATTGAAGCTTGAAGAAGCTTCAGTGATTGAGCAGAATGGGATTAGGGATCATAATGCATCTTGTTGTCCAGCCATCAAATCCTGTTCTGCAGGAATTAGTGGGTTCAGCTTTTTAAAAAACATGCGGAGAGATTCATCTTTGTAGACACAGCAGAGTGGAGTCATATTTCTTGTGGAGACAGTGGTTTGCCAAGTCTGTCTCCTGGGATGGACACAGTCCAACATGTGGCCAGAAAATACGGTCTTTCTGCTTTTATTGGTCCTGATGATCATTTTGAATATACTGACGTTAATGTTAAACCAAATTGCCATTAACTTGCAACCTTTATCTCAACAGGAATGACTATGGGGAGCACGGTGATAATTCTTACTATGGCCCGGTAGGTCTGCACAACTTCCCTGCAGGTTGCTTAAAGGGAGGGAGCACTGTGGGGTGATGGGCCTGGCTGTGTTAGGCTTTTTCTCTTTGGGCTGCTGAAATACTGCAGAACATGTTTGAAGATGGGGTGATAATACTCAAATGTGCCCACTGCTGCTCTGCCCCTCATGCTGTTTATCATTGCATAGAAGTGCAAGTCAGTGCTGCTGGAGGAAGTTCTGGGCTGGGTTGTTTGATACCACACTTTACAGAGCGATTTCACTGATTACTGATCTCAGTTCCCAGAGTGAATGTCTCTTTAGTGTTTGTTACTAGACTGCAGGACTTTTCCCATATACTGGATGGGGTGAAGGCTTCCGTAGGGATTGCTGTGAGCGCCTCTCATGGAAGCTGCACAGAACTTGTGCTTTGTGACACTGTCCATTGCTCTGTAGATGAAAAGCTATGTCTGCTGGTGCTCTGTTTAGAATGGCTAAATGAGCCCTTCTCCCGAACTTTGGGCCTGTCAGAGGGGTAGGAAGCAATATGATGTTTGTTAAAGAGTCTCTGATCTGTTTGTGTTGTTCACTTACTCCAGGGCAGAAGGGGCATGAGAGACAGGAGGGGTGGCGAATCACAGAGACGCACCAGAGCACAGTGTAAGTTAAACTCTGCTTCACTCCTACTGTGGAGACTTTTCTTCCTTAAAAGGGCACTGACATGTAGAAATCAGCCCAAAAATATTTTTAAAGGCTAAGAGTAGGTTTGTTTGCTACACCCACTTGTGAGTTCCTTTGCCAACTTTGTTTAGTCACATTTTCCTATCTGATGATGTGTTTCTCTCTATTCTCACTGTGTGAAACTACATGCAGATAAAGGAAACTTGCTGCCTATTTTTCCTTGTTGTGGAAAACCGATGGGATAAAATCAGCCTGGCAGTTACTAGAGAAGACAGAAGAAAATACACTTGATGCAGCAATGCCAGTAGCTGGAAGAGCACCCCTGATTGTTTTACTGATTTATATATAGCATTTCTGAGGTCTGTCAAAGGCCACTTTGGAAATGAGAAGCATTCCTGACATTATGGGCCTACTACCCTTAAGGCCTTTGGCTTTTCCTGTAGAAATAGTTCACTCCCTTTTCTTGGGAGCTTTCATGCACTGATGGGGTGGAAGGGATGTGGGGAGTGTCATCACTTTAAACAGGATTGAGAGAGAACAGCTTTTCCTTGTTCACAGGAGTGGGTGGATGTAGATACTCATTACCCCATTCTTAGGGAAATTACTGAATTTCATGACCAAGTGTTGTGGTCTTGTGATCTCAGCACAGCTCCTGTAAATTTGTTTTGATATGGAAGTTTTGCCAGAGTCCTAACCAGAATTGTGAAAACTTATCATCCCTCTTACTCCTTAAAGAAAAGATTATGTAGGTGAAGTGATGTGAAGATACTCGCCAGGAGAAAAAAATAATTCTTTCCCATTCTTGATCCTTTCACCAGTGTAATGTTTGTTCGTGCTTTTGTCTTTGTAAAAGGTAAGTTCTGCTTTTGGAAGCCTCTGGTGCTAACTCCTGTCTCTCCCTTCAGCACCATCAGATGTGTCCACATACATTTATGATCCTGACACTGGGAATTACTATGATCCTATAGCTGGGACATACTATGACCCCAGAACTCAGGTAAGTGTGTGGGAAGGAAGCTTTACATGCAATATGTTCTTACAAACTGCTCTTCTCTGGGGGGAGTTTGCATGCATGTCCTGAAGGCAAGCCAGTGTAGGGCAGAACAGAGGCAGCTTTGTGTTTTTCACTCTGTCTTCTGACCTGTGTGAAAGGGATGCACGTTGCAAAATGTCTATTTAATGAGAGGCTAGGAACCCATTAGCTGTGTGTTGAACCAGCTGTAGCCTCCTCTTGCTTCTGAAGCCCTGCCTTTGGAGAGTTTTTGTTCTGCTTTTCCTTGGGTAGACTTACAGGCAAAGCATCATAGCTAAACTTTGCTGTAGACATGTGATATGTGACTGTCTGTAAGAAAGAATGGACAGTAGAGCTCTGTTTTCATCTGTGGTCTCTTTGCTTCTCAACCCTAGCACAGATAGCTGTAAGGATGCCAAAAAAGAGCCATCAGCAGAGATTTTCTGGAAATATAATCTTGTTTTCATGATCCTGGGGATGTCCATGTTGTGGGAGAGCAGGGCAGGGCTTTGGTGACCTGGCTGTGCTCAGCTGTCTTCTGCCCCAGCAAAGTTCTGAAGCCTTTGCCCTCTGCACTCCCTTCTTACTGTGCTGGTCTCCCCAGCTCAGCAAGGACAAGAAGCCCAGTAAGGAGACTGCAGGGGTTGGGCTAAGCCTGCTCCAAATGCCTCTTTCAGAGGGAAGTCACAATAGACCGGGAGCCCTCCCCACCTCCGACGGAGAGCAGAAGGCGGCGGCATGGGAGCCAAGAGTGGACAAGTGACAGGAAGGAGCCACACATCAGGGACAACAGGGACAAAAAGGACAAAGGGAAAAGTATTTCTGCTAAGGTAACTCCCTCCCAGCATCAGAATGACCTGAGGCCAGGAGGCTGAGGGAAGAGAGGTTAGAAAATAGAGAGTAATTGGAGTATTCAAAAAGGAAGGGACAGTGAGAGAAGACTCACTGTGGGGTCACAGTGGGGTCAGCAGCCGGAAAGGAACATGGTGGTTGTCCAGCCAGGGAGTAAGTTCCCAAAATTTTTCTCTCCTTACATTAAATCCAGGGCTTCTCATCCCTTCCTTATGGTGAAGGATTCAGACACATCTAGGTAACTGAGACATGTTTCATTCATGCTGCTGAAAGCACCCATTTATTTTAATAGACAACAAAAAACTGGCAGAGACATTTAAACACACCAAGTCAGATGATGACAGATACTCAGCTCTCCCCTAACTGCAGTTTCTGCCCCACCCAGTCCCAGGACAGTGCCCTTCACTGCTGTTCCCAGTCAGCAAATGCCAGTGTGGGAGCTGCTGGTTGGGAGTAGCTGCCCAAAGCAGTGTTTGAGCACAGCCCAGGGCTGTGATACTGGCAGGGCCTGAGGAATGCCAGCAGAATTGCTGGAAGTGATTTAGCCACCAGTGCGGAAACTTTGTGTTCTTCCTTGCCTCTTGCTCCGAATGTACTCAGTGGCATGACCAGTCCTGGGCACCTGGGACTTGAGGGCTGTAACTGCCCCTGACGCTGGTCACAAGCCAGCCAAGAGTCAAGGGGTATGGAGGCTTTCAGGGACACTGACCTAGGAGAAGCATGGTCCTGTCTTAAATGGAGGGTAAAAGCATCTTCAGTAGAAATCATTCTGTCATTTTTCCCACTTGCCTGTTTCCCATGGATGCTCAGAAGTGTCTTCCTGGCTGCACTGTGCTCTCTGACACCTGTGTTATTGCTGGCCTAATGCCCACTCTTGGATTTTTCAGAATGAGCCTGGAGAGGAGAGATTCTTTGCAGAAGATGTCTTCAAAAAGCCATTGCCTCCCTCTGTGAAGAAGGATGAGAGCACAGGCCTGGTAAGGTGTTACACTTGTCTTCCCTGGTCAAGTATGAGTAACTCATGAGCCACTAAATTGGAGCCTGTCCAGGGCTCCAGCCCAGTTCTCTGTAAAATGTGTGAAAGTGAAGCTTCATCCCAGCCTACTGTCTGTGCTGCTGAGCACACAGCTGAGTATCACAGGCTCATCCTGTGCAGTGCTGACTGCAGTCTCTGGTGCCCTTTGTCCAGGATAAAGAAGATCCTGGAAACCGCACCATGCTGGCTGAGCCTGGCCATATGTTGTGCCACAGTCACAGCAGAGAAAATTGTTGTTGTCTGGCATTGGGGGTGGCTTTGAACCTGGTCTTCATGTCCTTTGTGCACACACAGAGGTGCTCACATGCGACCTGGCCCTGCTCCAGCTCCCTCACTGATAGGAAGCAAGAGTGGGACCACTGTCAGCATTACAGTGTAGCAGAGAATGAGAGTGGGGTGGGCTGGGACAGCATGGTGAGCTGCTGCAGCTGTCTCTGAAATCATGAGTATGACTCCAGGAGAGCTCTGGATTCCCCAGAATGGGAATGTCTCCCACCAAAACCACCACCTCGTTTCTGCCAACCACATGATTTCCTTGGAGGCCTGTTTGAATGAGTGCTTAGCTATTGTGTGCTCTGAGTCCATGCTATGGCAGTCTCAACACCTGACCTTGACTGTTTCAGACTGAGACTGGAGAGGAGAAGTTCTCTGCAGAAGATGTCTTTAAAAAGCCTTTACCTCCTTCTGTGAAAAAGGAGGAGAGTGCAGCCCCAGTAAGTATCTCCATAGGATTGTATTTTGACCTGTTTGAGCCTGGATACAGTTCTAGGGAGGCTTAGCACAGCCTGGCTGCAACTGTGAGTGCCAGAGGTGCCAGAGATGTTTCTCATGCCAGAGGAGGGAGTGCTGAGGATGGAAGGCAGTTTGTTTTTTAAGTCTGACCTTGTTTGTGGGCTTCTAGCATGAGGACATTTGTTACCTGCATTCAAGCAGGATCTCACTCAACCAGTCCTAAGGCAGAAAACTCTTCCAGCCACCTCCAGTCTGAGGAAGGCCAAATCTCACTGATCTCTATTTCTAGAGGAAGTGAGTGACAGCAGCTCACTGCCAAACAGCCACTGCCTCGGTTGGCTTCTTGTGCTCTCAGGTGTGTGGCAAGTTGGAAAAGCCTGGCATGAAAGCACAGCCTGTCTAGAGAGCAGAAGGGCTTCCACCCTGTGGTGTGAAGGGAAAGAAGCCAGCCATCTCCTCTCTGTTCCCTGCCTGTGCTGCTGGGAAGCAGCTCTCTACCTCTTGGACTGGAACAGAGACAGGAGTCACAGGGAGATGGGTTGGGGAAGCAAAGCCCCACTGGCCTGGCAAGCTTGATGCTACAAATTGTCACACTTTCTCCACTTCCCTCAGCCCAAGGTGGTGAACCCTCTGATAGGACTGCTGGGAGAGTATGGAGGAGACAGTGACAATGAAGAGGAGGAGGAAGAGGAGGAGCAGTCCCAGGCTCAGTGGATGCCGCCTCCCCCGCACCCGCCGACACCGCGCGAGGAGCAGCCACGGAAGGCCAAGGCCAGTGATGACAAACTGACTGACTGGAACAAGCTGGCCTGCCTGCTGTGCAGGAGGCAGTTTCCCAACAAGGAAGTGCTCATCAAGCACCAGCAGCTTTCCAACCTGCACAAGGTACGGGGAAGCTGGGGGCTGCCGTTGGCTCAATGGCTTTGTGAGCTGCATGGAAAATGCAGTGGTTGGGTGGGAAGAGCTGTGCTGAAATTGACACAGTAGCAGGCAAAGATTCCCCAAAGCTCTGTTCAAAGCATTGTGTGAACTGCTTGTTCCTGCCATGGGAGTGCTGTAACATCAAGGTGTGACTTTGTAAGCTGTAGTGAGATAGCTAAGGCTTGGGGAGAGTGGGGTGCTGGCACACACGAGTGTGAGAGCGTTAAGAAGTTGGCACGTGCACCCCCATGTTCTGTGCTGCCTTTGAGCTCTTGCTTTTAGGAAAGCCAAGCTGCACATGGGTTAAAATAGGACTGGTTGCCTTCCTTACTGCAGGGAGGAAAGGCTCCAGGCCTCTGTGGGGGAGCAGGTAGTCTGGGCTGCAGGAGAGGCTGCTGTGCCTGGTATAGTGCAGGTACAAAAGCATGCTGCTTTACCTGTGCTCCTTATGAGTGGAGCAGATGACCCTGACAGCTTGTGTTCTCTGCTTGACACTGCCTTCTGTCTTCCTCCTTCCAGCAAAACCTAGAGATTCATATGAAGATTAAACGATCTGAGCAGGAACTGGCATATTTGGAGAAGAGAGAGCGTGAGGTGTGTCTGTGGTGGTGGGCAGGCAGCTGCTTGTGCTTCTGCACTGGGGGGGGTGGTGGTCCCAGGAGGACCCTCCACTCATGCTTCAGGTGTCAGCAGACATCCACTTAGGCATCAGGCATCGGATGCCTCCCAAAAGTGAACCATGGGCTCACTCTGCATGGAATCCTGTAGGTAATTCCATGACTTCCAAGAGCAGATCTCGCTCCTCACAGAAGGGTCTGAGTTTAATTTTGTTGTCCTGCAAGCCAGCACTGGGTTCTGGACTAAGTGGGACACAAATGTCCATCTAAAGCTGATTGGGTGTATGGGCTGGTGCTGCCTGGCCAGGGACAGGAGAGCTGTACCTGTCCATTGTTGGGAAGGTCAAAGAACTAATCCTGGTGCGGTAGCTGGAAAGCTGCAACAACAGGTCTGGGTCAGCCCAACAGATGGCTTCTGAACAGAGCAAGTGTACTGTGGGATGTGAGCATTCAGTATTTTTGAGTCCCAGGACAGCCTTCCAGCCAGCTGAGAATAAGATGAGACCTGGATGCAGAGCAGTCTCCTGCAGTGTTGAATCCTTCATAGCTCCCATACTTACTTTGCCCTTTCTGTTGTGAAGGGGAGGCATAAAGACAAAGGAAATGACCGGAGAGAGAAATTCCAGCAGATGGATTCACCAGAGAGGAAGCGACTCAGATATGACCGGGACTCAGAGAGGTAATGGCTCTTCTGGGTTAGATCTCTTTGGGGATGCTGATGCCAGGATGGGATGTGTGCTGCTGGCAGACCAAGGCTGGGAATTGTCCAGTGGGGTAGATCTGCAAAGTAACAGCCAGACAGACTGAGACAGAGTTCCTCAAAGTGTGAGCCTGTTGTACTGCAGGACATGTTGTAGAGGTCAGAAAGGGGCTGGGGTGGAAACAAGGGTTTAGGGCAGAGCAGAGCAAAGCTGCCTGGTGCTGGAGGGGTGAGATGGGGGTCTGAGCGTGTCTGGCTGGACACAGAGAGCAGAATGCAGCCTGTTTGCATCCACCTCGTCCTTAAGGCACTTGCTGCCCTCCTGTCCTGGCATGTAGCCATTGAAAGAAAGAGCAAAGCTGTGTTTCATCTGTTCCCTGACTCAGAGGAATGCTGGGAGCTGTTTCCATCTCGTTGGGAGTAGGTGGAGGAAGAAAGTGCATGCTGTGTGAAGTTCTCGACAGGCCTGCCTGCTGTGAGCTCGCGTGTTCAGTGGGCTGAGGAACAGCCAGGCATGCATTGAAGATGGCACCGGTTATGTGCCTGTTTTCTTCTGGCATGGCACCTCAGAAGGAGACCTGTCCTCTGTGTCTTGCAGTTTAAACATCCACATCTTCTCCTCCCTCTGTTTTCCTGGAATAGCTGTAGACAAACTAAAACAGTTTGTGTGCAGTGTCACCAGCAGCCAGAAAGTAGAAATTGTCTGAAGGAAGAGTCTTTTATGCTGAGAGGTTTTCAAAACTGTGGCTTTTGGTTAATGGTCTTGGATAAATAATGAGGTAGGAGGAAGAGTGTCCGAATCAACACTGCATCTGTTGAGCTCCATGACCACAGTACTGGGAGAAAGGAAAGATCTAACAGAGCAGCAGGGATTAGAATTTGCTTTCTTGCTATTGCTAAGACTTTAATTAAGAAATACAAGCACAGAAGGCTCCTGGCTCGCTTACACTGTAAATATTTTGAAGTCTGAGCTCATTTCCTGTGCCCTGGTGTATTTCCCCAGGTGGGACAAGAAATTGTGCAGTCAGAGGTGTGTGAGCCCAGCACACAGAATCCGCCGTGGTGGTTTCCTTGGGCATTGTGCTTCTGGCAAGAAACTTGGATATCCCTCATGACAGACTGAAATGTCAATGAAGGTTCTATTAGCAGAACTAAAAATCCCTGGCATGTGTTCGAAGCATTGTGAGACTGGACAATTGATTATGGTTCTTTTGCAGTGACTATGACCCAAGGCTTGACAGTAACAACAAGGGGAACCGAATGGTGCAGTCTCCGGGGTGGAAAAAGGGCTTTGGCTACAACCAGCAGGGCACAGCATCACCAGTGGAGGTGAGTCTTCCCTGCCTTTCAGAGCACACCACTGTCCTGCAGCCCATAATGTTTCCCAGGACAGCTGGAGGGAGTTCAAGTCAGGCTGCAAATCTCAGCACCTGCTTAATGGAATAACATGTGTGCACTGATGAACTTTGCAGGCTGGGAGGGGCTGCAAGTATGTTGGCTGTAGAACAAGGTTAGAATTTATACGGATCTGGAGGTGTTGAAAGTAGAGTAACAGTGAGCAGGAAGGGTGTGAGCATCTCATTAGTACCTGCTCAAAGTCAGGCTGGGGTTTGAACTGGTCACCATCTCGGTTCTCTGCAGCCACGTGAGCTGGGGAAAAAGGTGAGCTTCCCCTGTGGAGGTGTGAGCATAGTCACAGCCACAGGGCCCAAGATGCTCTTTGTCTGCTCTGCTTAGCACTTGTGAAACTCTTGCTGCCATTGCAGACTCTGGACATGAGAAGATAATACCAAGATACAGCACCTGACAAGGAGCAGAGGCCCATCGGCAAAGGATGTCAGGGACAGGCAGGGTCAGGTAGATCCTGCCTTCTGCGACAGCCTGGTCTCTCAGCGGACCTTAATTTACTGCAGAGGGTTGATCAGAGAAGCAGCCTGGGGCAGGGTCTGCTCTGCCTTGCCCAGGGCCACACGAGCAGCGCCGTGCTCTGGTGACAAGTTCGTGGCTGGCCAGATGCTGTGGTGTCCAGGGTCTCTGCTGAGGGACAGGCAGCTTGGAGCAGGGCTCACAGGGTCACGTTCAGCCTGCAGTCAAGTAGATCATTAAAGCAAATATTTGAGGCTTCGTGACGCATGTTTGCTTGAGCCCATATACATGAGGCAGTAGTCCCTCTTCAGTGCAGACAGCAGGAACCGGCCCCAGCTGCTGTTCAGTCCTCGTGGTGAGGTCCCCATGCCCATAAAACAGGCTCTGCCCAGAGCCAGCTCCAGCGCCGCACTCTGGGAGGTCTGGGCTCCCGTCAGGGCTCCCATCTGGATGGGGAGCTGATGGCAAAGCACAGCCCTCCTACAGTTCATAGAAAGGCCAGAAGAGATGAGCTTGCCTTTCACTTCCAAGTGATGATGGGCAGTCATGTGACCATGCCAGCCCCACACAGCTCTGATCTCTTGGCCCAACTGGTGAGATCTCTGGTATTCAGGTAGGCTGGACTGAAAAGCCAGAGAAACCTCCAGCCTTGGGCCTGCCCTCCTGGGCTAACTCCAGGCAGGTATTGCTGAAAAATGCAGGTGCTGGCTGCAGAAGCCAGTCCTTGAAAACTGGTTGAAATTCCAAGTGAGGTACCAGTGCCCATGGGAGTTCAGTTAGAGAGAACAGCTGAGCTCGTGCCAATGCAGGCAAACTGCAAACAGCTCCCCAGGAGCCCAGCTCTCGCCAGTGCTTTCCTTTGCTCACTTTCAGTCCTGGCTCGCCCGTGGCTGCCTCTTGGCTGCCCACCTTTGTCTGCCCACTGCTCTGTATGCTCCTCCACAGCTGATCCCTGGGGTTTGATTCCCACCGGGCATTTGCTGGCTGCCTTTATTGCCCACAGAGGGTCTGTAGCTTTTCCCAAACAGCTTTTGGAAGAACACAGAGCGCTTGCTCTTCCTCTGCTTGCGTATCCACACGGGAGCAGTCAGCACTCCTGAAGCAGCCCAGGGAAGCTTTTTATTTATGGGAGGAGAAATCACTAACACAAGCTGTGTCTGTTTGCAGGCAGAAAACAGGAGGAAGGGTCCTGGGCTGGGGGCCCCAGGGAAGCCCCCCAAGAGGCAGTCCAACGAGACCTACCGCGACGCCGTCCGCAGGGTCATGTTTGCCCGCTATAAGGAACTTGAGTGAATGGTGGAGGAACCCCAGATCCCTCTCTCTCCATCTTGTCTCTTTTTCTCTGTGTCATGTTCTTTTGAAGGCTTCGGGGGGTTTTTTTGGGTTTTTTTTGGTTTTTTTTTTTTTGGTGGTTTTTTGTTTTGTTTTGTTAGGGTTCTTTGGTGGTTTTGTTTTTGGGTTTTTTGGGGGTTTGTTTTTTTTGGGGGGGGGATTTGTTTTGTTTTTTGGGGGTTTTGTTTTTTGTGGGTTTTTTTTTTGGGGGGGGGTTGTTTTTTGAATTGTTACAGGTTTTGCTGCTAGAATTTTTTTAATAAAACTGAAAATTTGTCAGTGCTTGTCTTGTGGCTAAAATGGTGTGTTTTAAAAGCATGGTAAAAGATTCCCATTGTGTTTTGCTCCCTGCTGATGAGGTCACTGGGAGTTGCTGCTGTGTCAGTGGGACTGGAACAGGTTTGGTAGCTTGGAGACCCTACCAGTGGTGCCACTGTCCTGCGGCATGTTCCCTGTCATCTCAGGGACAGATACCCCTGGTGCCATGTACTCCTGGGTCAGGATGGGAGCTGGGAGCAGGAGATGGCCCCAAGGCCTGGGAGGAATTCAGGAGCAGCAGTGATCTCTGTGGGATTTATCCTGGCACCTGATGAGGTCAGTAGGGTTCAATTAATAGCAGGAGCTTAGTGGCTGAAGGTGACCTCATTAATGCTGGGTGTTGTCTGGGCATCCCAGCCAGGGCAGAACATTCCACATGGGCTGCGTCTGGTGACACTGTTGTGTGGGGATATAATCATGCTGGCCCAGGGTGTCAGGGGAGAAGAGTAAAAGCCAAGTAGGTGCTGCTGGCCTGTTCTGGGGAGGTGTGGAGGCAGCTCCTGGGCAGGAATTTGTAGCAGGAGCAGTTTGACCAAAGCACAGGAAGGTTTGTGTGTGTGGGCACAGCAGGGGACAAGGGTGAGCGTGGCCTGCAGGGATGAGGATGATGCCAATGGCCATGGCTGGTGGGAGCAGATCTCATGCCCCGATGGGGAGCTGGTACCCACCCCCACCTTCCTGTTCACGTGGCAGAGAGCAGGGCCTGACACTGCTTTCAAACACTTCGAAGAAGGGAAAGCAGGAGATGTGGAAGCTGAAGACAGCAGGATTTGGAGGTGAAGAGCCACCTGCAAGAGATGACCATTTCCAAAGGCAGCAGAAGACCTGTCCAAGCTGTTTCCTTGTCTCTGGCACAGGCAGTGCCAGAGGAGCGTGGAGGACTCGTTTGCAGTATTGTGGCCCTGGTGCTGCATCCAGGAGTGGTGGAGGTGTGCATGGTGCTGGTGAGTACATGGGGGCATGAGGGCCTTCAGTCTTCCTGGGAGCCCCAGGCATGTAAGAGATGAGTGAGGAAGGTGATGAGCTGGGGATGCACTCCCCCACAGGGAGAAATGGTGGATAACAAGCTGGTGCTGTCAAGTCTGGAAATTATCCATGCACAAAGGGGGAAAAATATGACTGTGGTGGGGCATCATTTTCAGGGAGGGAAGAGGGGAATCTGGGTGCAGATTGGGAGCTGCAGCACAGGCTGTCCTGCACCTGGGTGTGCCAAAAATGAGCACCCACAGAGCATCATTCCCAAGACAACCAGAGGGAGCCTTTACAGCTGCCAAATGTGGGAACTCATTAGCTGATTTTATTAATTTGCTAAGTGGGTACATGCATCTTAGTGAAAGAATGTTAACGACTGATAATACGTGATTAATTAGAAGATAATAAACCAGATAAATGTAAGAGCAGCTTCTTTTGGACAGATGGACCACACTAAATAATGTATGTTCCTTGGCTTAGTCGTGTGCTTGCTTGCTTCTAATCTGTGATGTGTGTGTCTGAAAGGAGAAGCAGCACAACACTTTCCTTGCAGGCCCATTGCCAGGGCTTAAGTCAGGAACAGAAGAGGAGCAGGAACAGACTGCTGTGAAAATGAGAAAAAAATTAATTAAAAATATCTACTTGCAGGATGTATCCGTCTCCAATCGAGAGAAATCCTTTTTCTGTCTGTGGTGGTAGATCTACCTCCCATTAGTTGTATTAATCATAGGAATACTTGGTGTGTTTGCTTCTACTATTCTGACGATCATAGTAAGTGTTTATGGGAAATCAGGAATATTTATTGTGTGTGTGTAAGAGGTCAGAGCAACACAGTGTTACTCCCACAAGTGTGGGATTTCTGGGGATGTGCTGTGTGTGGCTTGGGAAGCCTGAACTGTAGGAAGTATTCTGGTGCCAGCCCATGGAAAATCAAGGGATCCCCTGGATAGATACTGACTTAATTTCTGGAAATTCCACTTCCCCAGGGTAACCCAGAGTGAGCTCCTGTGCATTCCCTCGAAAATGTATGTGTGTAGACTGTACATACATCTCTCCATAGGCATGGCATCTACCCGTGCTGTGCATCTGCAGGGGACATGGAAGCCTCCTCTGGGGCTGGATTGAGGTGACTGGAACGAGGTTATTCACAAACTGGAGCAGACACATAGAGTAAGAAGCTAAAAGCATTACAAAGAAGCAACAAACCAGAAAACATCATGTTCTTTTGGGGAAACAGCAGCATAGTTGGTGATGCAGAAACCCCAGCTATTTACCCTTGGTGCAGTGGTTTTGATGTCTTTAATATTTTTTAAAGGATGGTGACCCAAAGCCGTAGCTGAATTGCAGCTACTTTTACATCTTATAACTCTTTTGCTTTTGTTTCAGAGATTACTCACACTATGCTTCTGCTGTGGCTGTGTTCAGCACATTGCCTTGTGTGCCATCCTGTGGTGACGGGGATGGCTCAAGTTACAATTTATTTTTATTTTTGGAAGGTCCTAATAAGAGAATTGAAACAACTCACAGGGTGAGTCGTGTGGGCAGTTGCTTGGTGTGCAGGTGTTACACACAGGAGGAGGACTGGGGTGACCCATAAACAGCACTAAGGTTGGGATGAATGGAAAAGCCCAGGGAGAAAAGGCAGAACAAGGGGGTTAAAGGGACTATTTAATTTAAAAGGAACAGGCAACAGGACCCTTGGACTGTGAGTGGAACCAAAGGGGAGGTTAAATCCACCATTTAGAGGTTTGGAGGCACTGCTGCCTGGACCCCTCCCCAAGGGAGTGTTGATCTCTGAGCTCTATCAGTCACACAGGTTAGTATGCAGGAGGCTGCTTCAGATATCTGAGAGGTTCTGGAGCAAGAGCTGCTTTTTTCCACCCTTTTCCAATGTAAAGCAAGTAGATAGTCTTAGATTTCCAATATTTATTCATATTAATATTGGCACAGCAGTGACTCAGGCCCTTTTCAGTGAAACATGTTTAAGTAAAGAGCTGGAGCTGTGCTTTGTAAATAGAAAAAAACACTACGTTAGGCTGAGGGAAGTGTTTGTAAAAGAGAATAAGAGAGAGAAGCCAGGGAATGCACTTCCCTCTGCAGCAGTGACCTGCCTCAGGGAGAGGGGGGCTGCTGGAAGGAGGACGAGGCTGGGGGTCACCCCTCAGACACCAGATGAATATGATGAATAATTTTGCTCATTTCACGTTTTAAGACTTGAGAAAAAGGAGTTCAGTGTTCAGAGGAGGTTATTGCTCAAATCATGCCCCCATTTTAATGTAGGTTTTCCATTTCCTTATTTATCCATATCCGTACAAAGACCATTCTGTTCTTTGTTCCTGTACTGGGGGCGTTAATGCTTTCAAATGTCACCAAGTATAATCAAGTGAGGCTGCACTTTAAGGGACTTCCTTCAGGTAGCACAAAACTTCAAAGTGTTATAGGTGATAAAATGATACAGCCGAATTAATAATAAAAAATTTGAGATTTTGTTTCACGATCTGAATACAATTTGATAGCCACAATGAATAGGGACAGCGCCGAGCCCGGGATCGGCGTTGGGTGAACTCTGGTCCGACCTCTATCGCATCAGAGCCCCTCTGTTCACGCCTGCCGCCTCCATCGGGTCGGTTTTTATACAGTTTTTTCTGCCTGAGGCAGAGGTTCTCCTATTCCTTTGTTGCTTCACGTATTCAGGAGGTCTCCTTTCTCTGCGCTGGACTTGGACAAAGCCGTTTTTGGGAAGTGATGAGATCAGATGCAGAGTTACAGGAACCTGGCATTCAGATGCGAGGGGCGAACGACCCTGGTTATCTCCATCCTGGGCACTTGTCAGCTCAGTCCCAGGAAGGGATTCATCTCTGTTGGAGCCACATCTTTTAGTTTGTAAATCAGTTTTCCCCTCCACTGCCATCCGCGGTTTCTTATTCTGTGAAGAAATCTTTCCCCAGCCGCTGCTTGTGGGTTTAAAACTTTCAGAGATTTTTCCATACATGCACAACTTATTATATCTATTTTCACATGAGCATGAATTATTCCATAACATATATCACAAAAGGAAGATGAATGACTCTACAGTCAGTCACACAGTGCCCAGAATAGCTGGGATAAGCATGGACACAATTGTCCAAGCTTCATGTGGATTTTTCTTGCCAGCAAATTTTGAAGGGGTTATGGTCTGGTCAAACTACTGCTGGTGGGTGTGTGGGTCTGTGCAAGTGCTGCTCTGCCCTTTCTGCAGCCTGAGGGGGGGGAGGGGACAGTCCTGTCCAGCTGTTAAAGTGCCCCTCTTTCCCTGTGGAGTGCTTGGGAGTGCTGTGAGGAAGTTGGGAATGTGAGCACTGCCCCCCAGGGACAGAGTCCATCGTCCCACACAATGGAAGGATGGGCTGGTCCAGAAAAGGCAAAGGGCTGGATAACAGCTTGAAGCTCACCCCTGGAGCTGCCCCAGCCATCATCCCACAGGCACTGCTGCTGCTGCAGACACCCGGTGAGCATCTCCCACCCCAGGACATCCCTCTGCCCACCTACAGCAGGATTCCACACTGCTCCATGCTGGGCTCAGCACCAGGGAAGGAGAGGATCAGCCTGAGGAGATGGAGTACCTGTGTTAGGGTGATTTGGACTTCTGTCAAGGAGGGGCAGCAGGAGCAGGGTCACCCCAGCTTGTCACAACAAGGTGGCAACAAAGCTGCCTGTACCAAGGTCCATCCATGGCATGGGGCTGCCCACCTCAGCCTGAATCTGGCCAGGAGAGAAGGCTGGAGCTGCAGCACAGCTTGAGAGAGAGTGCTCACAGCTCTGACCTAGCCTTAAATGGCATCCCCAGTCCACTGGGCAGCAGATGGGTGCATGGGGCTCATCTGAGGCCACTTAGCATCCTCAGTGTCTCAGGGTCTTAGTAACTCCCTTGGGTCCTTCTGTTGCTGGGCATAGGAGAGGGCAGCTCTCTTGCAGCTCTCTTGCAGCTCTCTTGCAGCTCTCTTGCAAAGACAGGAAACTCCCTTTTCAAAAGTTCTGTTGGGCTGTGCCTGATCCATTAATTTGGCTCTGGGGTGCACTTCTGAAATCCATCTCACAACTTCCCCCACTTTTGGATTTTGTCCTGGAGCAGCTCAGGAGAGGTTTGGCTTGGGCCAGTATCAACCAGATTCCTTTCAGATGAAACCAAACCCAATATGCTCCAGGAATGCACCTCATGCTCCCCAGCCACTGATGGGCGTTCAGGCTGCAGGATCAGCCTGGAGCCTGTCTGGAGCTAAAAAACACCTTGTAAATTACAGAATCATTTCGACTGGAAATGACCTCTAAGATCACTGAGCCCAGCTGTTAACACTGCCAAGTCCATCACTAAACCATGTCCCCAAGTGCCACTTCTACATGACTTCTAAATCCCTCTAGGGATGGTGACTCCACCACTTTCCTGAAGAGCCTGTTCCAATGCTTGACAACCCTTTCATGAAGAAATTTTTCCTAATATCCCATCTAAACCTTCTCTGGCAAAACTTGAGGCCATTTCCTCTTGTCCTGTCCTCTTGTTCTGATTAAAGCACAACACATTTGTTGCCTGGGAGAAGAGTCTGAACACCACCACCCCCCGACCCCCTGCCTCCAACCTGCTGCCAGGGAGTTGCAGAGAGTAATAAAAACTCCTTGTACCCCCTTTTCTCCAGGCTGAACCTCCCAGTACCCCCAACCCCTTCTCATCAGACTGTGCTCCAGCTCCATTGCCCTTCTCTGGACATTCTCCAGCACCTCAATGTCCTTCTTGTAGCGGGGGGCCCAAAACTGAACACAGGACTCAAGGGGAAATACATATTTAATACATCAGGTCCTTGGATATCTGTGTCTGCTCCTGCTGCACTCTGCTTGTGCACTGGAGCCCAAATCCTCCCAGATTTGCCTTTCCATCACATTTTGCTCTGGAGTTGCCTGAGGACCAGAGCTTTCCTTTCTAACCCTGATGCCCGTGTCCACGAGCCTCTCCCATCCTCCGCGCTGCTCTTTGCCTTCCCAATCCACAACATGAGCTGCATCCGGTGCTTTCCTATCCCCCTCCATGAGCTGGGCCTCGAGCTGCAGGGACGGAACTTCCCGGGAAAAGGCGAATATTCCCCTGTGGCTCCAGGGAAGCCCGGCCCCAGCAGCCCCGCACCGCTAGATGGCAACTGCGGTGTGCGCATGGAGGGGAAGAGGATCCCCGCGGCCGGGGCCGGCTGAGAATGAGGGGCTGCCCCCGGCTGTCCTCCCCACCTCCGGCTCCTCCTGCCGCCTGCAGCCTCCAGGTGCTCTGGCTTCGCTGGGAGAAGAGGCTGGAGCCGCTGGGCCGGCGGCAGGGTGGGCATCGCCGCTGGGATCCCGCTCCGGTGAGTGAACAGCCATGGGTTTGATTGCTGGGCTGCCTCGGATCGCTCCGTGCGAGCTGCCAGGGGCAGGGCCCAGGGGAAGCGGGAGCCGGGGTTAATCACTCCTGGGGTCGCTTGCTTTCGCTGTCAGCTTCGTTGTGTTTTACAGCCTCGTGCAGAGGAACTCACCAGTGACTGGGCTTATCCCAGCCCCAGGGGAGGGAGCAGAGCTCACTCTGCCTCTGTTTGCCCTAGCATGGCGTGAAAAGTTCTGATAATCTTTATAGAATCACGGAATGGTTTGAGTTGGAAGGGACCCTAAAGATTACCTTGTTCCCATCCCCTGATCTTCTTCATTTGTGTTGTATCTTTTAATGCTGTAACTTGGGTCCCAGGAGGTTTTGTGCTTTTTTACTGCACTGAAGCTGTTTCCAGAGCTAGTTTTTCTAGGGTTTCTCAGCTTCAGTGCTCTGCTTTGCTGCTGAAGTTTAACAGCCCAAAAACCCATACTGGGCTAATTGTCACTAGCCCATGCTGGGGGCTTTGCCACTGCTCAGAGATAACTTTGTCAGATTTCTCCTTCCTCACAAGATAAAAATCAATAATTTTCCTTCAAAACAATTGTGTCATTCTTAATCTAAGGAGAAAAAAATACCAAAACCAGCCTCCCTGATCAGTGAGGGAATTGTCCTCTGCTTGGGCTTTATAAAATCTGTTGGGACAGGGAAACTGTGTTTCTTCAACCTCCTCTGCAATGGCTCAGCTCTCAGAAACTTGGGTCAAATGATACAGCAGGCAGAAAAGAAACAGAGCCTGAGAAATGCTGAGTGCTTTCCAAAGGAGTCCCTTAACTAATGATCCCTCTGCTTGGAAGCATGACAGATCTTGGGGATGGATGGCCGGGAGTCAGGAGCCCTGCACGCCTGAGTGTCCTGAGAATGATGGGTTCTGGTGGGTTTTGGTGTGAGGGGCTGGTACTCAGGGTGAGGGAGGAAGGAGAAGGCTGAATGGTTGGTTATGCCCACAAACAAATAACAAAACACTTAAAGAACTTAAATTAAGACAAAGAGGATAATTTCTTTCTTTCTATCCTTGAAACAAGACCACCCTTGGCACAAATCACAGCTCCTGAGTGTGTGGCAACCCTAAAAGCAGCTGGGCCATGGGATGCACTGCCCACTGGAAATCAGCTCCAGTGAGCCTGCCCTTAGTTAAGAAGTTTATTGCCTTTAAAGAACCATTGCTTTGATCCAGCTGCTGAGCACTGTCAGGAAAATACTGCTAAACTGGAAAGCAGCATTTTTCCTGCAGCCACGTGCCCAAGGGAAGGCGGGGAGTGCAGCAGATCTGTCCCAGAATTGTGGCTGTCCCTCACATATGCTGGCCACGCGCCCCGAGCGTGAGCCATGGGCAGCTTTCTCTTCGCCAAGTGGAGCATGTCCCAGCTTTCTGCCGGCCACTCTTCACTCAGCCTTCAAAGGGAGGGGTCAGGCAGCCCTGACGGGTCACTGGCTTGACACGATGGGCTGCTGGAACAGACAGATTAGCCCTGCTGAGTTAACAGTGCTGGGAACGACAGAGACACCAAGACCCCGGTGATTAATGAGCCGGGGATGGGGAAGTCAATCTGAAAGCCAGGGCAGAGATATCAGCCCTATAAGAAATATGGGAAGAATTCACCCCTAATCTAATCTCACTGCATTCCACAAGCGTGTAAAACAGGGATCATTTGCTGCAGTTCCTTAGGTTGAGAATTAAACAGGAAACCCCCAAGGATGTAAGATGTTCTCCCAAATATCATCATGCCTGTGCACAGAGGATGGAGAGTGGCTGCCACAGTCTGAGCCATCTCATCTGGCTGGACAAGAGGTGATGTCCAGGCTGTGGTGCTGCCAGCAGCAGCATCCAGCAGCACCCAGCTCCAGGACAGAGAGCTGGAGCCAAATCTGGGGCCCTTGGCAACTCTTGTTCCTTGCCAAGCCCAGCCCAAGGGCTGGCAGAGGTTGCAGATGGGGGTTCTGCTGCCTGGCTCTCTGCCATGCTCCCGTGACACCCTCTCAGGGGCTGTTTACAGCAAGCATGAAGATTGATTGTAAATTTTGGCTCCCAGACTCTTGGAGCTGCCTCTTCCTCCAAGTTTGGTCTCTCCCCAGTCTGTCTGGGATTACAGCGAGAGGTGGTTCAGAGAGCACAGGGCTATTTGATCCTTACAGGCACTCGCTCACATGGTTACATGCAGAGACACAGAGATCAGTCAGCTGAGTCACCTCCTGGCCCGGGGGGGCAGCCAGGAAAGGCTTTTGGATGGGGAATAGGGGGACACACCCAGCCTCACCTGCCCTTTTTGAGGAGCCTCCCATTTGGAAGAGGTCAGATCAGGCAATCGTGCTCCCCACTGCTTGGAGCAGGGAGCAAAGAGGGGAGTGGGAACAGGGAGAGAAGATGAAAACAGTGTTACCTGCCCTGGACTGTGTCTCCATCCTTGGTCTTCTCTGATCCTTGCAAGCCACCTGACACCTCCCTGCTCCTGCCCTGCTCACAGGAGCTGGCTGTACCTTCTCCAGCACATTTTACCTGGGGAAACTGAAACACAGGATGGTGGAAGAACCTGTGTAAGTGATAGGACTGGACTCACAGTACAGGACACCTAGTCATTCTCCCTCCCTAAAGACTAGATTATCCCAAATCACAGCCATAAACCCCCAGCACCTCCTTGCAGGTAGATGCTGTGAATGACAGAGGTTCTGTGGTAACCAGAAGGGAGCACTCTGTACTCCTGGCCTTTATTACTCCCCAATGTAGCTGCTGTAGGATATTTGGGCTCTGCCACCTCCATGCTTCATGTTCCCCCTGATCTCCCCTGGCTCCACTGTACCTGCAGGCATGCCACACATGTGCTCCAGCCCAGCACAACCCCTTCTCCACCGTCAGCATGACATGACACGGAGCATGGAGCACAACTGCTGCCAGCATCAGCCCCCGTTGACTTGGGAGCCTGCCCAGGGTCTGGTTTCCCTGGAACGACACCGTTCACAAGCACTCAGCCGTGTGGGGTTATTGTTCTGCTCTCGTGGGCTGGCCAGCTGCCATTTATTGTGTGCAGGAACTCCCCTGCTTCTCCCACCATCGGGCCCAGGTTTATTTCCCCCTTTTCTAGGAGGAGGCCACTGATGTCAGCTAACTTGGCCTGAGCTCTTTGTAGTGTGAAAAGGAAAACAAGGGCTTTAGGTTTCAATCTGTCCCTTGCTTGTCCTCGGAGGGGGGATCTGGCCTTCCCAAGGTGTGTGCTCCCACAGGCGGGCAGTGGCACGGTGACAGCTCTGCCACCATGTGCCAAGGCCACCTGCATGGAGTCGGGCTCAGTGCTGAGCTGCTCTGTGCTCTAGGAGGATGAGCTGCTCTTCAGGGGAAGATGAGACACTTGGGGTCAATTCCTGCCCTACTGTGCTTCCCATTTGGCCATGAGCAGGTCACTTAGTCCATCTGTGCCTCAGCCCCACGCTAGAGTGATGACAGCCACGGTGGCCTTCCATGGTGGAACCCCATGCAGATGAGTTCATGGGGGGCAGAGAGGCCTTCATATGAGGTCAGGATTGGGCAGGGGGGCATGGCACATGGTGCTGCCTGCTTCTGACCCTCTGGAGACACTGGCACAGGAGCCGTGTTGGGAGCGGGTACCCGCATTTGTGTTCATGCTCTGGGCTGGCTTCTCCCTGTCTTTGCAGGGCAGGGAAATGACAAAAGCAGGGGAGCCGTGTGCTTTGGAGCATCCTGCTGCGGCTGCCCTGGTTACCCCAGAGCAGCGCTGTGACAGCTGCCCAGCGCCTGGCCCGTCCCAGCCCCTCCCGGCCGCGCTGCACCTCCAGCTCCGCCCGGAGCCCGCCTGGGCACAGCGACCGAGCCGCTGCCGGGGTGAACGGCCCGGCTCCATCCCCGCGTCCCTGCTGGTCGCTGATCCTGGGAAATACCCGGCACAGGAGCCGCAGCCTCGGTGCAGGCAGCTCCCCAGGCCGCTGCCGGGATTCTGGGGTGGATGACAGGGCTGCCAGAGCCTCGGGAGCCAGCAGAGCCCGTCCCGGCTCCGGGCAGCCCGGCTGGAGGCTGCCGGACCGCGCTGCCCTGCAGGGCTCCAAGGCTTGCGAGCCAGAGACCTTACCCGGCAATCCAGGCCGTAACTCCCGAGGAGCCCGGCCAAGAGGCTCTGAGAAGAAGCAGATAGGAGGTCAGGCACCCTCCATCCTCATTAAAATACTTTCTCCGGCGGAGTCCCCCACGCCTGCCCAGCCTGTTCCAATTAGCGCGGCGGGCAGAGCGCCGGGAGCAGGGCTCCCTCTGATGAAAGCAAAACACTGCCGAGCTTCCAAGCGTCGGGGAGGCGGGCGGCCCCAGCTGGGACAGGGTGGCCCCGGGAGTGTGAGCAGTAGCCGTGTCACTGGCTGGCAGTGGTTATGAGCCGGGTCACCGAGCAGCAGAGCAGGTGTTTCATGGCCAGCTCCTGCCTGGAATGGGGAGATGTGGCCAAGCTAAAAGCACTCTGAGTGGTGCTGAGCATCCCTGCCCAATAGGTTTGGAGGTGAGAAGCGATAATCCCAACGTGAATGAAGAAAATCAGTGTTGCAGATCCTGTGGACTTGCTGCAGAAAGCCTCGGCATCTTCAGGGAGCAATCAGTGCTGTCTTGGGAGTGCTGGGACAGGCTGCAGCCTCCCCAGGGAACATGGGTATTCCCCAGGAATTCTTTTCCCAGGGCCGGCTCTCCCTGGAGACACCCCTGGGGATGGAGTTGTCCCTCCCAGCCTTTGGGTCTCTGCTGGAATTCTTTGCAGGGGTTCCACCAGGACCCAGCCAAGCCCACCACCTCTTTTCCAGAGGCCACCAAAGGAGCAGCAGCCTGTGGCACTGGTTCCAGCTGGTGACCCAGGGCTGGCGAGCTCTGTGCTGGAAACCCCGGGTGTCACTCAGTCCTCCTCCCAGCAGAGGATTTACAGCCAGACCAGGCAAGGAGCACGGGCAAACCTGCCCCTTGCTGATCCCTGGAACCCTGCCAGGTTTTAGCACACGTGGGATTCACCCAGGCTGAGCCTGGAAAATCTGGAGCCCAGAGAACAACTCCAGTGTGGGGCAGGGCTCCTGAGTCTCCCCAGGGCTGTGCTGAGGGTCAGGCCATGTGGCAGACAGGTGACAAGAGTGGGTTTCAGCACTGGGGTATAAATGGCTCTCAGGAATTCAGTGCTGCCTCTGAGGACCCCCAAGGCTTTGGGGACCTGGCCTGGCAGCTCAGCAGGCAGTACACAGCCTCTTCTCTGCCTTACTTGGGTACTTTAGCACAGCATTAAAGCATGGCCAGCTCCCTCCAATGCAGTGTCTCTTCTGAGGAGAGACTGCAGGAGTTGGGCCTGTTTAGTCTAGGGAAGAGAGGACTGAGAGGGAACCTCATTAATGCATATAAATATCTCAAAAGTGGGTGCCAAGAGGATGATGCCAGACTTTCTTCAGTGGTGCTCAGCAACAGGATGAGCAGTAATGGCCAGGAAGCAAAACACAAGAAGTTTCACCTCAACGTGAGGAAGAACTTTTCACTGAGGGTAGCAGAGTACTGGAAGAGCTCCCCAGGGCTGTTGTGGAGTTTCCCTCTCTGGAGACATTCCAAACCCACCTGGACTCATTCCTGTGTAACTTGGTCCAGGTGACCCTGCCTTGACCAGGGGGGGTGGACTGGATGATCTCCAGAGGTCCCTTCCAACCCCTACAATTCTGTTATTCTGTGAAAGAAATTTAAGCTTCTCAATTGCACTAGAAGGCAAATTGGGAATTTAGTATGCCAAGTCAGCCCAGAGTTTAATACACCAAGTTAACCCACACTTGTTGCACCTCTGCCTTGTCCATGGAGGAACCCAATCCTCCATGAATTTGCCACTTCCCACTGTGTCCTAGTGTGGTTTGCCCATTCCAGGAGCCCTGGGCTGGGCAACAGGACTGTGGCAGTGCTCTGTGCTGGAAGCTGCCTGGGCTCTGGCAGCATTTTAGGTGAGAGCAGACCTGCAAGGTGCAATAAATGCTGTGTCTCCATTCAGCTTTCTCTGTACACTGGACTTGCTGCCTCCCTGGAGTTGGATGCCCTTGGGGTAAATTAGGAGGCGGATCAGTGGATGTCCTGTTCAAGCAGCACATTCAGGAACATCTAAAAGTCCTGCAGGGGCTGAAAGCAGGGGCTGATCCAGCCCTTCACTGTGCCTGTCACTGTGCCCTGAGACAAGCCCACTGCTGGACCACCTTCCCAGCCAGATGCCCAAGAGCCAGGCCAGGTCAGGTTTCACCTCGCAGTAGCAAGGGAAAGGTGGGGACTGAGCCAGCAGCCTCTCAAGAAAGGGATTAGCAGGATGTTAAGGGAAGCCAGCTCTTTATCCCTTCATAAACAGTTATTAATACCCTGGCCAGCCTCAGGCTTGGCAATTCCCCATTTGCTTTTGGAGGATGTGGTCCCAACTGAAGCGTGCCTGCAGCTACTGTAACTTCAGAGAGACAAATACTGTGCTGTGCTCTTGCTCTGAGATGTCACCACAGGCAGCCAGGTCCCTCTGGTAATACCCAGACCCCAGGGCTGTCCCTGCCCCACTGCCATTGTCACCCAGTACCCATGGGCAGGGATCCCCCCTGCCTGGCAGGGGTGACATACCCAGGGTCTGCAGGGTGCCAGCAGCAGCTGGGCACCTTCATCCCCACCCATGGTGCTTGGCACACTCCAGCAGTGCTGTCTGGCAAGGAAGGGTGGTCTGGGGCTAACTGCAGCCAGAGGACTTCAATCTCTGGAGGTGGCAGTGGGGGAAGTGTCCCGGCTGGATTCTGCTGGCCCCTGGCTGTGTGATGAGAGACACGGCTGAACCTGGAGCAGCCCCAGCCTCCTGCTGCTGCCCAGCAATCCCTTCAGCCAACCCCTCCAAAAATCTTCTCCCTTCGATCTCTGCGGATCTGTGTGGGCACCTGTGACCTTGTTACTGAGGTTTCACTGGGGCCCCGGTACTTCACAAGGCACACCGTGCTGTCCCAAAGCCGCACAAGCTCTGGCACTTGGTTTTGCGGTCCCAGCTTTGATGTCACGGAGCGGGACCGTCACGTCCTCCTCCCACAAATCACTGAGAACCACAGGCTCACTCAGGGGTTGGCTCTGCCCCAGCCTGGCAGCTCAGGGGGAAGGCAGGGAGGGCTCACCCTTGTGCTTTTGTCCTTCCACTGGAGAAAGTCGACAGCTGCCTCTCCCCGCAGCTGCCAGGGTATCCATCATCCGTATCCGTCATCCCGCACGGGATGGAGAGGGACAAACCCAGCCCTGTGCTGAGCAGGGAGGGCTCGGTTCCTGCGCGGGCAGGGAGGGGGCAGGCGGTGATTTAGCACAGGGACAGCTGCGGGCAGGGGTGCTCGCCAAGGCACAGGGCCAGCAGCTCCGGCTGTGCACGCTCCCCTCGCTCACACGTGGCTGCACATTCCCACGGCACAGAGCATGCGGCAGGCACGGAGCTGACCGCAGGTGTGTGTGCAGGATGGGCACCCGGGCTGAGTCCCCTGCACCTCCTGCCCTGGCTTTGCCCCTCAGTTTCCTTACCAGGGTGCGACTCCTTTGTCCCAGCTCCCAAAAGCGGCAGAGAGGGAACCACCCACACTTATGCTGGGAGAGGCAGGACAGTCTCGGGAGCGTGGGGCTCAGGTCTGGGAGCCAGGGCTTGGGAACCTTGGGAAGCACCAGCCCCATGGAGGGGCTCTTGGCTCCCTGAGGCTCCCCCCTCTCACGGCGAGTTCTACCCAGCGCTTCTGTCCCCTCGTGCGGATGATCCCCGTGGATGGATGCTGACAATGTGCAGTGCCTCTTCTCCCCCCGTTCCTCTCCCTTGTGGTCCCCCAGCTGCTGGGGAGCAGCATTTCGGCTCCTGGCCCTGGCCCTGCCGTGTAACCGGAGCAGGCAGCAGGCTGCCAGCGGCGCCTGGGGATTATCCGGGACAGTCGGGGCTGTGACACCGCGGAGCACATGGCAGCACCGCTGTTCGTGCTGCGGGATCGCTGCGAGCCGAGTTCAGCGTGCTCTTCCCTCTCAGAGATAATCTACAGCCTGATAAACCCGCTGCCAGGGCCCTTCCCCCTCTGAAATTCGGGCTGCTTTAAACTATTCACGGCATCGCAACACAAAGGAGTTGTCAGGAGGAAATTGGTGCTTTCGTGGATAAATTATTCCCTCCTGTACCCACCTCTCAAACAGAAGGGATTTGTCTTTTCTCTGGGCTGCTCACTCTCTGGCAAGGCTTTCCAGAGGATTTTGTGTGACAGACCAGAACCTCAGACCTGCTGGTCTTCTGTTCTGTGGAGAACTCAATGCAGCCTTACAGTAATTAAAGGAAGCTTGTAAAAATGAGGGAGAGTGACTTTCTACACAGCCAGATAGTGATAGGTCGAGGGGGAAATGGTTTCTAACTAAAAGAGGAGAGATTTAGATTAGATGTAAGAAAAATTCTTTACTGTGAAGGTGGTGAGGCCCTGGCATGGGCTGCCCAGAGAAGTGGTGGATGCCCCATCCTGGAAGTGTTCACAGCCAGGTTAGATGGGCTCTGAGTAACCTGACTCAGTGGGTGGCATCCCTGCCTGTGATCATCTGGAACAAAATGATCTTTAAGGTCCCTTGCAACTCAAACCCTTCCGTGATTCTGTCACTTCTGCAGATCTGCAGTAGAAGAGGAGGGAGCGAGGGCACAGGTGGACTGCTCAGCCCAGCACCGTGGTGTCACCTGGGCCTGGCACTCCTGGTGACTGCCAACCCCCAAAACAGGGCTGCCATCCCCCAAGTCCTCCCCTGCAGGTCCTGTGGTGCCTGGAGTATGAAATGTCTCCCCTCCCCGCTCCCCCCCCTTCCCCTTCTCTCGGCAGCCCAACCCTCATCAGCACTTCCCTCTCAAACTGAGATGGAAAGAGTTGCAGCTCTGGGCAGTTGATTATTTAAAGCTGTTGGGAGTGTTTAATTTAACCCTGGGTTCATCATACCCAGCTTGTTTCCATCCACCAAGCACCCGAGCTCCCCCTCTCTGTGTAAACCCTGCCGAGCTCTTCACCTCCAGCTGATGTTTCTCATGTTCCGCCCTGACTGGCACAGTGAGGGATGTCCTTGTGCCAGGGGCTGTGGGCACAGGCTCAGGGGGCTGTGCCAGGATTTTAGCTGGGTGTCAGGAGGTGGATGTGCCTCACCACTGCCTGGGCACCATGGGGGGAGCCCCTAAACACTCCTGAAAAGATGACACCCGTGGGAAGTGCTTCTTACTGGAGGTTATCCTCTGGTAGTTCTTTTATTTCCTTATCTGCTGCCAAACCCTCGCTTCCCTAAGCCCGTGCCCAGCTCTGACAGGGCTCTGGGATCCTCCTGGGCATGGCTGTGGCTCCTGCTGCCATCAGCCCTGCTTTTGGCATACCCAGGGCAGGACACAGAGCACTGGCATAACTGAGCTGTTCGTGGGACCGCACGCCTGGCCCCGAAGTTCAGCGTGTGTGAACGTGTCCTGAGGCAGGAGCAGTGCCCTGCCTGCCATCCGCAGAATCCCAGCCTGCCCTGCCATCCCCTCGGTCATGAAAGATTCCTCCAAGTCTGCCTTAGCCCAAAGTTAAACCTAGCACAGACTCGGCTCCATTTATAGAAACCTTCAATTAGGGGACAGCATTTTCCCAAGTCCTGCAGCAACACAACACAGTTTGTCAAAGGAGAAAAAAAATCCCTGCCAGATCCCAGCCCCATCCTTGTGATGACCCTTGGGACAGCAGTGCTTGCTCGGGGCCTGGCTGGGAGTGCACAGGGCAGCTCTGAGAGGGCAGTGCTGGGCGGAGGAAGGGCTGAGGTGCAGCTCGTCACTGCTGCCTGCTGGGGAGGTGTTTGTGGCAGCAAGGGCAGCACCGCCCGTGAATCCCAATGTGGCTGATGAGCTCCTAACAGAGAACCCCACCCCTCCACAATCCACCAGTAGTTTGAGCCTGGTTAAACCCATCATGCTTACAGGGTGGTTTATTTCCCCTCCCTAGGCAATGGTTGGTTAATGTGGAAAAGTGCCCAGGAAGGGCTGGCAGGGTGGAGAGAGCAGCTCCAATCTAAAGAGAGACAGAGCACAGCACAGCCACCACCCTGAGGTCACACCCATGTCCCAGCGTGGTGCCAGGTCCCCTGGTACAGGGGAAGGACCTGGAGCAGCTGCAGGTTGTGCTGACCAGAGCGAGATCCAGGCGGTAGTGAAGGCAGGGAAGGGGCAAGAAAGGAGCTGCACCCCAGCCCAACCACAGAGAGCTGCTGGGAGGGAGAGAAAGCCCAACTCCACCAGCCCAAAACCCCCTCCCTAGGCAGAGCTGAGCTCTCCTTCTTGTGCAAGGCAGTTGGAATGACTTGTCTCCACCATCCCTCCCACATCCCATTGCTTGGATGGCAGGAATCCCCTGCTCCTTGTGCCAAGAGCCTCTGGCCAGGGATGAGCCAAAAACCTCATTTTCAATCTTTCAGTCATGGGACTGGAAGAAGTTAATATGCAGCAAGAGGGAGAGTTAGAGCTGCCATGTAGGGACCGGGTTTTTTATTAAATGGAGAAAAAGCATCTAAGTAGCCTGGATTAACTGGTTAGAGCTGGCAGGCTCTGGCCTGGCAGGGGCTGTGAGAGCTGCTGTGCAGGGCTGTGAACCCCTGTACACCTCCAAAGAGGGGTATGTGTTACACAGCCCTTCCAACCCACAGCACCCTGGAGCCAGTGGATGCTGGTGGCCTCAGAGAGCTCTGTGGTGACAAGGAATTTGCAGAGATCCTAGCCAGAGATGTGTCATGCACACACAGAGCCCCAGATGATATTGGGGTGATCACAGAAATGGAATTTATGGATGGTGCTCCAAAACATGAATTCCCCTTTCTGTGAAAGGGATGAGATTTAGCCCCAAGCTGAGAACAGATGAATATTAGGGATCCTTCACCAGGCTCTGCCAAGCACTGGAGTGTGAGCAGATACTGAGCCAAGTTCAGAGGATGGCCAAGCTCTGAGAGCCTGTTGGAGGGCTGGAGGGTACTACTGCCCTCAGGACAGGGACCTCCAGGATGCCCAAATCCCAGTTCTCCCAGGTTCCTCAGCATCACCCCACACACCTCCCCTACGGGGGCTGCAGGAGCTGGCCTGTCAACTCCCTGGGTATGGAATGTGCTGGAGCCCCCAGGGGGGTGGAAGGTAAGAGGGTCCCAGCTACAGTTGCCTTCCCAGTGGCCACACTGGCCTAGTGCCCACAGCTGCAGCCTTCCCCCTTCTCTGCTTGCAGCCGGCGTTGGAGGTGGCATCTCAGCGCGGGACCATGGTGCTGTGAGGGCGAGCAGACCCTGCCCACTGCCCTGTGCCAGCATGTGGGCTGCCCCTGGCCACTGGCTGCCCCTGGCCACACTCCTGCTCTGCCTCCTCCTGCAGCAGCTGGGCAGCAGCAGGGCATGGAAGCAGCACGCCCCACGCCTCCGCCTTACCTACAAAGGTAAGGGGTTCCTGGGGGTCTGCACCTTGCCTGGGAGGGCTGGGGAAGGTGTGTCCTGGGCTGGGACTGAACTGGGTACCCCTGGGGAATGTCCCCTGCCTCCAGCTCACAGGGACACCGAGCCCCGGGACAGTCTCACCAGCCTCTTCCTCTGCCTCCCACCACCACAGTCCTAGCCAAGCTCAGCCCTTCTGCTTTTGACCCTCCTCTTCTGCCAGGAGAGATTGATTCCCTGTGCAGATCAACTCCTTGCTGCACTTCTCCCTTCCTCCCTGCATCTGTCTCTCTGGATGATGAGTTCTTCAGGGGAAGCTCAGTCTGCTGATGCAGAGAGGGGACTGCTTTGGTGACCTGAAGGTGCACCCAGGGCAGACTGACAGGAGCACAAAACACAGCCTGGAGAAATGTGGAAAGGGAGTACCTAGAGAATGTCTACAGGGGAATGGCCTGAGCAGCTAGAGCAGAACCCTGCCAGCTTGGTAGCTTCTCACCCTGCCATGAATCTGAAGCATGGATGTGGCCAATTGAGCTGCTTTCAGCTACTCCTGTGTGAAAACCAGCAAGTTTCTTTGGAGGATGGCAGCTCAGCACACCCCCGGTGATGCCCTGGATGTGGCTATCAGAAGGGCTGGCCCAGCCCTCTCCACACCTGAGAGAGGGTGGAGCAGCTTTCCCATGGGCACAGCACTCCAGGCTCCAGGGCCATCCCCTTGGCTCACTCCATCACCCTGAGAAGCTGCTCTCCAGGCAGGGACATGCAGCACAGTGAAAGATGCCCCCTTTTGTGGCTGGAGAGGGCTGGACCTCCGAGGGATGCAGGATATCTGTGTGAGGAGATGGCCCTGCTGATAGCCCAGCTCAGAAACAGCTCAGCTCTGCCTTTCCTTGCAGCCAGAGGAGGCAGACGGGGCTGCAGGGGCAGCTGGAAAGAACGGGGACTGCTGACTTCAAAGCCCCACATGTCCCGGGGCCAGGCACGCAAAAAGCCCTCAGGCCTTGGGCAGAGGCAGGAGAGGAAGCTCCCAGCATCAGGAGGGCTCAAGCACGAAGTGAACAATGGCCAAAGGATGTGACTCATGGACAGCACGGGGCAGGTTCAAGGGCACAACGCCTTGAGAAGTTTAGGTTTAAAAACCCCTAGGAAAAAAAATAAATAAAAGGAGGCCTTTGAGAGTCCATCCACAGGATCAGATCCCAGCATGAGGGTGGCGGGCAGAGCCCTCGGTGGGGCGGGGGGAGGAGATGTAAGCAGGGTCGGGAGAAGGAAATGACAGCAGCGAGGGCAGGGAGAGCACAGGAAGGATGGGGCACAGGGCACGGGGCCAGGAACAACAGCAGCGTCTCCCACCCTGCCAGGAGGTGAGCAGGAGGTTTATAATAATAGCACACGGGGCGCCTGGGCTCAGCTGCATCAGGCTGGGTCAGCCCCAGTGCTGCCTCATTCAGCCTCTCTCCTCAGGCTGTGCAGCAGCGAAACTCAGCACGGCTGCCAGCTCCTCCTGCGGGAATATCCCGGGAACTGGCACACGGCTCCTCTGCCAGCCTTTGATCGGCAGCCAGGCAGGACTCAGAGGCCATCAGCACACAGCAGGTGCTCCGGAGCACGGGGAGGCCACGGGGCTCTGGTTATCACTCCAAGGGCTGCCCTGGCCCGTCCCTTATCAGCCAACAGCAGTGAGGGGCCAGAGCCCGATTTAACACCAAGCTTGCCTTGGGCTCCAGGGATCTCCTCCGTGGGCTGCTGTGCCTGTGAGGGGGAAGGGGAGAAGGCACAGACGGGCTGTGACCCCAGGAAGCTCAGGGTCACCCTGCACGGGGGATGCTGTGCCTGAGGGGCAGGCAGAGATGATGGATGGGGCAAGGTGCTTACAGTGATCCCGGCAATAAAGACAAACACCATGGCCTTGGGAGATAGTGAACACAAAGGAGAGGATGTTTCTCCGGGCTCACCCATAGATTTGGCCATGGCACGGCGGCTGCAGAGCCCCCCTGGTTCCCTTTCTCCAGCACCGGGTTTGGATCTAATGACCCAAGGTTGAGAAGAGACTGGGTTTTGTGCAGCAGCTTCCTGGGTCTGGATCCCAGCACTCGATGTCCCTTTAGTGAGGGAGCAGAGCCACGGGGTCAGGCTTAGGCCCTCCTGGTCATTAACCTGCCAGAGGGTGCAAGTGCAGGGCAGTGAGTCCTTCCAGGGCTCTCCCAAGCACTACCAGAGGCAGCAGAGAGGGCTCTTCCATCACCCTGCCTGACCTCGTCCTCAGACAGGGCTGACAGTGACCAGCAAGTGACATTCACTGGGACCAGGCTTGTTCCCATTCCTCTTAATTACACCCATGTACTGGATGAGCCTTTGCCCTCCCACCCCAACCCCTCTCCCCAGAGCCCTGCCTGACATTTCCCCCGGATCAGGCAGGTCCTGGGAGCGTTGGCAGACACAGGAGGGTGAAGGATGCACCGCACCCTGTTGGAGATCCAGCAGGGACAATGGCCTGCACGTAGGGACAGGAATTCAGCTGTAAATCCCATTCAGCTGGTGGCAAATGGCTTGGAAGCCTTCTGCCCTGTATCTCTGGTACCCAGAGAGAGCCCTTGGGCAGGCGAGGGAAGGCAGGGAGCGCAGCAGGGCTGTGTGGTTTTTGTGGCAGCAGGAGGAGAGCCAGGAGTTCCCTGATGTGGCTTGGAGCTGCTGCTGGCAGAGGAGGATTTGTGTCCCCCCCTAACGGGAGCTGCCTGGAGAAGGGGAGAGGGAAGCTGGGAGCCAGCCCGGCAGCTGGATCCGGGCAGCGACTGGCAGACATCAGTGGCGTCTCTAGCCCACAGGCTCTGGCCTCGCTTCCCCTCTGCCCTGGAAAAGGAGTGGAAGGAAGTGACACAACCTCCCGGGTCAGCCGGTTCCCTTCGGATGGAGCCGTGCCTGCGCCCACGTCCACCCCACCCGCACCCGGAGCCGCACGTCCCCCCTCACTGCACCCCCCTGGCCAGCACCGGCTGCCAGCACCTCCTTCCCTCTGCTCCTCACACACCGCTTCACTCCATGCGGCTTTGGGCAGACTTTCAGCCCGGATCTTACAGGTTTCCCTGAGTTTCCAGCCACATTCCACCTCCATTCAGCCACCATCTGGTGCAGCCCATCTCCATCTCCCCCTCCCACGGCCCCACTTTTGCCCGTTACCCTGCACTACACCAAAGCCAGGAGCGGGCTTGCCAGAGGAGCCAGCCCTCTATCCCCAGCCACGTCCTGTCACTTTTGGAGAGGGAAGAGATGTGTTATGACTTCTGGAAGCTCCAAGGACTGCCTCAATGCTGGTTTGTCCCGTCTTGATCCCTGGGAGCAGGGCTGGGGGGTGGCAGCTGCTGCAGTCCCGTGTCAGTGCAGCCGCCGTTCCGCCCCACAGACAGCCCCCAAACCTGGCACTGCACATCACGGAACAACGCTGGCCCCAGGGATGTGGTTTCCGGAGTTTTGACCAAGACACAACAGCTTATTGTCCTCCTCACACACCCACATGGCCACAACTGTAGGCCAGAAGGGCCAGGCGAGCCGCCCTGGCTGCTGCATGGGAGGAGCTGCAGCCAGAGCAGCAGAGCCTTTCCCACTGCCCTGTCTCAGCTCCCAAAGGAGTGCACTGAGTCTATGGCACCCTTGGATCTTTCCCTGAGCCAGTCTAATGCTGGGTTTAGGCTGTGCCTCAGGACACAGAGTGGCAAATGTGGGCTGCTGGGTTGGGGTGGCACTGGAGGTACAAATGGGGACTTCCCCTACAAGGATCAGTCTCAGTGCATCCATCTGCCTGCCTGACCCTGTGCGTGGGGGAGAGCCCAGCAGCCACTTCACAGACTCAGAGGCTTAGCGGTGGGTGCAGAGGGTGTTCAGAGCAGGTTGTGTTGGCTCTGTTTCCATACAGCCTTTCCTTGGAGGGATGCTTTGCCCCAGCAAACAGCAAAAACCTTTTTTATGTAAACTCCCTTGGTCTGAAGCCCGGGGAAAACACGCCAGGAGTCACAGAAACTGAGTCACCTCTCTGCTCCATCCTCTGCCCACAGTTTCGGGGTGGCTGTGGGGCTCCAGGAGCTCCTCTGGAAGGCAGGCTGGAAGCTGAGCACTCTGAGCTACCGGGGCTGAACCCCTGTCCTACCCTGTGCCTGCAAATCAGCCCAACCAGGCAAGGTCAGCGCAGTTCTGCTCTCTGTAGGAGTGACTCTTCCCCTCAGCTACGCACGTGAAGGAGGCTCCATGATGAGCTCAGGGGCATCAGCGGGGGTGGGTTTTGCCAAGGCAGTGGCAGGAATGTTGTGTACCCTCGGAGCAAGGATAGGCAACCAGAGCTGTCCCAGAGTGGGAGGCATGTGGCCTCTGGCTGCTGGTTGTGTCAAGGTGGGTTTCTCTTTCTTCCACCTTGTTTGTGCTCCTCAGACCTGCTGAAATCCAACAGCTCTCGGCTGCTGCTGGCCTCAGGAGATGGCATGGATTTCCAAGCCCTCTTGGTGGATGAAGACAGGGCTTGGCTGATGGTGGGAGGAAAAAACCATATCTTCCTTCTCCACCTGGACCATCCCAGCAGAGAGCCTGAGAAGGTCAGTGCTGGGAGTATGGTGGCCCTGGCCAGGCTGGCCTGTTCCTCCCTGGGAACCACTCCTTGTCCCAGTGCCAGGGCGTGGAGGTGGATGTGCTTTGAACTGGGCTGTTCTAACCTCACCAGGGACACATTTACACCAGGATGTCTCAATCAGTGGGGTCAGCCCATCCCTGGTGAAGCCGAGCCCTGCTGGGAAGGGCTGGCGCCAGAGGGACAGGGTGGTTTGGCCAGGAGATGACCTGGGTGGACTGCAGGCAGTGCCCAGAGCCCTGCTGTCACACCTAGTCCCTGCTGCTGTCTCAAGAGTGAGTCCACTAATGTCATCCCAAGACATCCTGCTGGCCGGGTGTACGGCCAGAGCCCAACAAAGGAAAATCCCATTAAGGCGCTGCAGCCTGGTGTTCCCACAGGCTGGGATCCAGGAGAGCTTGACCACAGCCTGGGTGGGCCATGGCACGCCCAGGCTCTGTCCCCACGCCAGGTTCACTCCGAGCTGATTTGGCAGGCTGCCTACTGGGCCCTGGGGACTTTGGGGGGTGTCAGACCTGTGCCCTGTGGGGCCAGAGCAACCCCACATCCTCGCCGTCCACCTGAGCCTGGCGGCGCCTGCTGGCTGAGCCTGTTTCCACTGGTGCCACGGGAGGCTGAGGGAAGCAGGGGCTGCATCCGTGGGGTCTTTGTCTTTCAGATTTTCTGGCCAGCCCCCAGGGAGCAGGTCGAGCACTGCCAGCTGGCAGGGAAGAACGTGGAGGTAAGTAGGGCTGGCAGCCCCCACCCGTCGCCTTTGGCAGCTCAGCACTGATATTAAACAACCCCATCCCTCCGAAAGGGAGCCCGGGGGTCTGCCTGGAATGGCGTTGTGGAGCCAGCCGGAGCCGAGCCCAGCTGAACAGCTGCCAGGACAGGGTCTGGCCAGGCTCTGCACCCCCAGCAGTCCCCACGGCTCAGCCCTGACAAACATCTCCCCTGCGCAGACCGAGTGTGCCAACTTCATCCGCCTCCTCCAGCCCTTCAACCAGAGCCATGTGTTTGCCTGCGGCACCGGCTCCTACCAGCCTGTCTGTGCCTTCATCCAGCTGGGAGCCCAGGGGAAGGTGAGGGACACCCTGGACACACATACCCTTATGGCAGAAGGTGCCAAGAGACCCCTGTCCCTGGGAGCAGTGGGAGAGGCAGCCCCAGAGCCTCGGGAGGGTGGCCAGCCTTGTGCAGTCCCTGGCATTCCCATGGAGAGAGTAACTCTGGCTTGGGAGTGTCAGGGTGTCCCAATGGGGATGGGACCAGATTCTGGCATCCCCCTTGAGGAGCCCACTCATCACAGACACACCAACCTCCTTCCCACTCTTTCCCCCAAGTTCCAGCTTGTTCCCAGACTCCCCCTGGGCTGACATCTCCCCCTTGGCTCCGGCAGGGTGGCAGGGCTCCCCGCATGCAGTTGGTGACCCACTCCTTGGAATCGGGGCGAGGACGGTGCCCGTACAGCCCCCACGAACCCTTCACAGGACTCCTCATCGGTAAGAGGGAGTGAGGAGCAGAGGGGATGTTGGGAGGGGGAGTGCTGGGAATAATCTGTGTTGGGAGGTGCTGCTTCCCACCCACACCCCCTGACCCTGCAGGTGGGGAGCTGTATTCAGGCACCTCCAGTGACTTCATGGGCAGCAGTGCTGCCTTCTTCCGGACCTGGGTCCACGGGGCCGAGCAGAGCTACATCCGCACGGAGCAGAACCAGGACCACTGGCTACACGGTAGGAGCAGGGGGACCTGTGGGGAGTGGGGGCCTCTCCTTCCATGTGGGGAGAGGCTGGAGCCAGCACTGGGGCCAGAGCTTTGATCTGGGCCCTCTCTCCTTCCTGGTGAGAAGCACTGATGAAGCCCCTGGTGGGACCCATGCTCCAGCACCTGTTCCATAGCCTGAGCACTGGGAATGGTGCTCTGCCTCCTGGGAAGCCAGGTCTCCATGGGCCCTGTGTCCCCTCAGCATGTCACACTGTTCCCAAGGGCTTTCAGGGCAGTACCACAGGGTGGGATAAGGGCACAGGGACACATCGTGCTGCCCCTTCCCCCTCAGAGCCCGCGTTCGTTGGCGCCTACGCCATCCCTGACACCCACAACCCCCACGATGACAAAGTCTACATCTTCTTCCGTGAGACGGCCATGGACGCTGGGCAGTGGGAGCAGCAGCACATCCACGCCAGGGTGGCTAGGGTCTGCAAGGTCAGTTGCCAAGGCCAACACCCTGTGGCCATTTGTCCCACCAGGTGGGCTTTTACCTGCTCTGGACCAAGGAGCGTCCCAGGCAGAGGAAGGTGAGGGTGTCACTGCACACCTACCACACGCAGAAGGCTCAGGGCTGGGGGTGTCCCTCTGTGGGAATGAGGAGGGCACAGCAGTGGAGGAGGCTCAGAGAGGCTGGACTGATCTTGGCCCTTGGTGCCTGGCAGAACGATGTTGGAGGGAAGCGCAGCCTCATCAACCGCTGGAGCACCTTCCTGAAGGCCCGCCTGGTGTGCTCCATCCCCGGGCCTCAGGGCACTGAGACCCACTTCGACCAATTGGGTGAGTGCCCAGCCCTGTAATGCAGCTCCACCGCGGCTGCTCCCTCCAGCACGCCCCCGGGATGCCCATCTGCATCCTGGGCTTCACCTCCACCCCTCTCTTTGCAGAGGATGTTTTCCTCCTGCGCACCCGGGACCCCCAGAACCCCCTTGTCTTTGGGCTCTTCACGGTCTCCAGGTGAGCAAGACCCTCATCAGCCCCTGTGTGGGACAGTCCAGCCCCTGCCAGTGCTGCCCCCCAGGGAGCTCTGTGAGGAGAAGGGCAGCACCACCACCCAGCTGGCTGAGGAAGGGCCACCAGCATTTATTTCCCTGCTTTCCCTGGTGCTGGGTCACCAGCACATCGTTAAACCGCAGTTTTGGCATCGGCACAGTCGGCGATCCCCAGGCTGCTCTGGCTGTGTCGAAGCGATTCCTGTCAACCCCGGGGTGCTGTGCGTGACTCCAGGGCTGACAGGGACAGCGTGGGCTCGGGGGGTGGGTGTGCATCCACCTGGTCCCCGTGGAGCAGCCCCCGTGGGACACTGAGAGCCCCGTGCCTCCCGACAGCGGTGTCTTCAGCGGCTCTGCCGTCTGCATCTACTCCATGGCTGCCGTGAGAGCTGCCTTCAGCGGCCCCTTCGCACACAAGGAGGGATTCGACTACCGCTGGGTGGAATACAAGGGACGGGTCCCCTACCCCCGCCCCGGCACGGTAAGGGAATGGGGAGCAGCTGGAGGGGGAGTGGGACGGACAGGCCCGGCCCTAACGCAGCCCTTGTGTCACACAGTGCCCCAGTGAGACGTACGACCCGCTCCTGCAGTCCACCAAGGACTTCCCCGACGAGCTGATCAGCTTCATGCGCAGCCACCAGCTGATGTGGGAGCCCGTGTACCCGCAGGGCCGGCAGCCCGTGCTGGTCCGGGTCAATGTGCCGTACCGGCTGCGGCGGCTGCTGGTGCACCGGCTGGACACGGAGAGCCGGGACTACGACGTGCTCTTCCTCGGCACAGGTGGGAGCTCACCCCGGCTCTGGGAGCGCTGCCACCCCGGGGACAGCGCTCTTGCGTGACACGCTGGTCCCGCCAGCCCGGGGGGGCTCCCAGCCCTGATGGCTCCTCCGCCCACTGCCTTCACAGATGACGGCAAAGTCCTGAAGGTGGCCCTGGCCGGTGGGATGAGCGGTGGCCCCGAGGTGATCAGCCTGGAGGAGATCAGCGTCACTAAGGTACCGGCAGCCAGGGTGGCACCACGGGGGCTGAAATGAGAGAGTTGGACCACACAGCCTCCCGTGGCCCTGGCACCCTCTCTGCAGGCTCTGCAGGAAGTCACTGGCCACTCTCAGGAAGGTTCTCACCTCACTGCTGGGGGCTGGGCAGAAAAACACTGAGGGATGCCAGTGGGACTGGAGCCAAGTCATCTTCCAGCTCCCCATCCAGTCCCTGAGGGGACATGTGGGTTGCACTTCGGAGCCCACGCTGAAACGGGAGGGCTGAGCCCAGCTTTGAAAGCAGGGCTGCTGGGCAGAGCTGTCCTGGGCTGCCCATGCCAGGGGGCCAGCCCAGGGCCCAGGCTCCTTGCATGGAGCAGGTGACCAGGGACCTGGCATCCTGTAACCCCTGGGGTCACTCAGTAGGCTGGGGCACCCAGGAGGGACTGAATGTGGCTGCAGCACCCTCTTGTTCCCCTCCAGGTACCTTCTCCCATCCTGGACATGAAGTTATCACCAAAGCAGGTGAGTGTCCCTTCTGCTTCTCCCTAAAGCAGTCCGTGGACAGGGACAGAGGTCAGCTGGTCCCAGCCACTCTTCCGGGTCCCTCGGCCCCAGGGGGTGCACACTACGGGAACGGGATCCTGCCAGGGCTTTAAGGGACCAGCAGGCTCTGTCTCACACTCCTACTGTCGCCCAGCATCTCCCCCCCAGCACGGGGCAGGGCTCTGTTCCCTGCCAGCCCCGATTTCCAGCCGTGGGTGCTGACTGCCCCTGTCCCGCTTGCCCGAGCAGCAGGAGCTGTTTGTGAGCAGTACCCACGGGTTGCTCCAGCTCTCCCTGTACCGTTGCGAGCTCTACGGCAAAACCTGTACCGACTGCTGCCTGGCCAGGGATCCCTACTGTACCTGGGACAGCAAGACCTGCACCCCACACCTGCTCACCGAGAAGAGGTGAGTGTGTGCCCGCACCAGCCCTGCATCCCCCTGCAAGGTGATGCTGTTCAGAGCAGGGAAGGGCAAGCGGCAGCCCTGGAGCTTTACCCATCAGCCAGATCCCTACTGCCGCTCTGCTGGCCTGCCACCCACGCTTTCCTGGTCCCCCTTCTTAAGGCATTGCCACGGTGGGATCCCACAGCCCCCTCTGCTCTCCCACAGGCGTTCCCGCTGCCAGGACGTGCTGAAAGCTGACCCGCTCAGCCAGTGCCAGGACACGGCAGAGGGTGAGCGCCAGCTCCGGTGGGGGCAGCCAGGTGTGCCCAGGAGGGCGGGGGACACCGCGCTGGGAAACCAGTGCCCCCGCCGCGGGCTGGCTGCTCCGTGCTGCCCTCCCTCCCTCGGGTCACACAGCCCTCACTCAGGGCACTCACCCCCTCCCCTGCACAGGGACTGCCGCGGTGGAGAAGGTGGTTTTTGGGGTGGAGAAGAACTCGACCTTCCTCGAGTGCCTGGCGCGCTCCCCGCAGACCATGATCCGCTGGCTGGTGCGGCGCGGCGAGGAGACAGCCCCGAGCGAGGTACGGGCACAGGGCAGCAGCCTGACGAGGAGCAGGGGTGGCTTTTATCCCCAGGGACTGACCCACGAGCTCTGTCTTTGCCCCAGGTCAGGAACAACGGACATTTCTTGGTGCTGGAACAAGGGCTGCTGATCCGCCAGCTGGCGAGGGAGGACGTGGGCACCTACGAGTGCCAGGCGGTGGAGCGCTCCTTCTCCCGGCTCCTCACCCGGTACAGCCTCCGCGTCATCAGGCATGAGGCCACGGAGCTGCCACCGTACAAACGGAGCAAGGGGCTTGAGTCGGGAGGGACCCACCAGAGCCCCCGGCCCCGGACTGACCTGTCCCCGGGCTCCAAGGGCTTCCCGCGGGCCCTGGGGGCACCGGGCAGCAGCCTGGACGCCTACTGCAATGCCCTGCGGCTGCAGGAACGGCAGCGGCAGCGAGCCTGGCACAAGTGGCAGCACCCGTCTCCGGACAGCAAGAACGGCCGGGTGCGGAGGCACCCGCAGCGCCTGTGAGGGGCGGAGGGAGCCAGGGCTGCCCACAGCTCCCTCCCGGCTCTCTGCAGGGCCCTCCTCGCACGTCGGCACCAGCCCCGGGATATCTCTCGCCTTCCCGTGCAGAACCACTTTGCTGTTACTACCTCAGCCCCCGCCAGCCCCGCGGCCTCTCCGCGCCCCACGGGGCACCAGGGCCAGGGCACGCAGCCCCTGCCACCTCTCCGAGACTCAAAGCGATTTACCTGCAGAATATTTATTTTCCTTGCTTTCCCCTGGCCTTAATTGACGATCAGCAGCAGCAATAATATGCACAGAGGACAGGGAAGGGCAAGGGCCAGCTGTCCGAACGGTTCCCTGACTCCCGCAGCACCCAGCCCAAGCAGGGCCAGCTGTGTGATGCCTCCCTCTGCTCTGGAGGCAGGATGCTCACCTGGGTGGCTGCCGAGGTGTGGATGGAGCCCAGGTGCTGCTGGAAGCAGCAAGACACAGTTACTGGCTGAGGCTGGGCTCCAGATGTGCAGAGATCCTCATGCCCAGCCCAGCTCCAACCCACTTCAAATGACACCACTTTCCTTTTTTCATTTTGACATTTATTTTACTGGGAAAAAAAAAAGAAAAGAAAAAAAAAAAAAGAGAAGCAACAGGCAGTTATACCAACTTACAATTTATTATTTTTTTAAAAATGACATGAAACACAAGTAAAAATAAATACATCATATAAACAACAAATTGTTCAAAGTCTCTGTTCTGGGAGATCAGGCGAGCACATCCCGTTCGACAGAGAGAAGAGGGAAGCACATGATCATGCGTGGGGCCAACCAACCGACCCACCTGGCTAGCAATACTCTTTCCAACCACAACAAGACAGGCCACAAACTAAGGCGGTAGTAAAAAAACGAAAATGAAAGAAAAAAAAGAAACCCAAACCAACAGAAAACCCCAAATGAGACTCAGTGATGGATTCCTTCAGGCTCCCATGGACGTGCCAGACTCCAGCTCCAAGCTGGGCACCATGAAGCAGCCAAGGCAGTGGTGGTGGTCTGGGAGGTGGCAGAGGTTGCTCTCCCTCACTTGCCCCAACATCCCTTCACAGGGAGAGCTTGCTCCAAGGTGCAAGGAGCCATCCCTCACTGTAATCTAGCTGGACTATGGTCCCTGTTCAACCTCTGGCCCCCACCCCAGCCCTCCCCCACCCCTGGTCCTTCCAAGACTGGATCAACAAAATTTATTCCAGGGTGGTGAGAAATACCAGCTGTGAAGGTATTTGCTGCACTTATCCCTGTTGGCCTGGAAGCCACCCCCAAACCAGCAGCAATCCTTACACATTCAGCCTCTTGAGTTTGTTGCCCAGAGAAGCTGTGGCTGCCCCATCCCTGGAAGTGTCCAAAGCCAGGCTGGACAGGGCTTGGAGCAACCTGGTCTAGTGGAAGGTGTCCCTGCCCCTGGCAGAGGGGCTGGAACAAGACAATCTTTAAGGTCCCTTCCAGCCCAAACCATTCTATGATTCACTGACATCATTAAGTCAAAATACACATCATTTCTAGTGAAGGCCCCATGCAAATCCCACCCTTTGCTTACCAGAATATTTGGTTTCTCCAAGTAGCTGCACCCAACCACCCCACCCTCTCAGACACTCCAGGACAACGTGCAGCAGATCCTGCCCAACATGGGCCAGGCTGGGCTGTGTTGTGCCCACCCCGCAGTCCCCCAGGAAGCCCCAAGAGCCACAGCAGCAGTAGGGGCAACAAGCCCACCAAGCCCAGGGCACAAAGCAGCAGCAGCCACCCCGTGCCCATGGCACTGTCCCACAGCAGTACCCAGCCTTCATCCAACTGCCCCCAGGAGAGCAAACCTCCCACCAAAGGTGAGGGCCAAGGGCTGGGTGCCAGCATAGAGGCCAGCTGACCATTCCTGAGGCCCCCACAGATCTGCCCTGGCCTTGGGCTGTGCTCAGAAATCTTCCCTACTGTCCAAAACCCTCTGCAGAGAGTCCTGTGCTGCTGTCCTTAGTGTCACCCGCATCCCCCCTGAGAACCAGCAGCTGCTTCCCATCAGGTCATTTGGAGACAGAAATTCAGCAGCAAAAGAACAATTAACCCATGCAGGCAAAGCCCCTGTTCCAAGCTCCAGAAAACCAAGAGAGAACCCTCTGCAGCAGAGTCACATGCTGGAGAGAAGAAACCTCTGGGGACAGCAGATGAGGGAGAAGAGCAGGCGCCATGAGAGGGGAGTTTTAGAGCTTAGAGAGCTCCCCCCCTGGGGATAACCCACACCCTCCTGTGGCCTCTGTGGGGCAGAGGAAATCCTTCCCATGGCACTGGGGGAGGGCAGGTGCCTTGGAGCAGCTCCAGCCACTGCCAGCTCCCATGCAAGCCCTGCGGTCAGGGCATCTCTGTGACCACCTCAGCCGAGGCTCTGCCAGGGCCCGTCCCCTCCCTAAGGGGGGGCCCAGGGCTGGTGGCTGGGGCAGAGCTGGGGCTGGGGCTGCCCTTGGGCACTTGCTGAGCAGGGCCCCTGTGCTGCAGCTGCCCGGGGCTGTGGATGTTTGCCAGCAGCAGGTCATGCACAGGGCAGCCACACCACAGGAGGGTGCCAAGGTGTGTACAAGCCATGGCCACACAGAAGTGCAACAGCCCTCACACCTCGCCCTGGTGTTGGGTTAACAGCCAGCCCAGAGCACATCCTGCACCCTGTGTCAGCAGAATGCCAGTCATCCTCAGCTCCTACAGCCACAGGGCTCAGGTTCTGCTGGGGGACCACTGGAGAACATCAGGTGGCAGCACAGGGATGTGCCAGGGCCTGCTCTGGAAGCCCTGGGAGCTCTCCTGGAGAGGCAAGGAGCAGAGAGGTGTGCAGTCACCAGTACCACATCCAGACCACGGTGTTAACTGCCTCCAGCCACATCTTCACACCTTGTCCCAGCACAGGCCCCATTCAGAGGTGACGTGGGAGGGTCCCTCGGATGAGCCCCATGACCCTGACCCCCACAGGAAGGGCTGGGGCAGCCACAGGGCTCTGGGGGTCTGCTCATGTTCCCACCTCCCACATGCGCCCACAGGTCCCAACACTTGCTACTCTCGACAAGGAAAGCCCTTGCCTAAGTCCATTCCCCAAATCCACAGGAAAACTGACAGCCTCACAGGGATGCAACGGACATCTGGGCAAGCTGGTCATACAATCAGTGTCACAGGGTAGTGCATGAGGTGGACACACAGAGCACAGGAGGGCATGACTCACAGATGCAGCACTGTCAACTCTTTGGAGAAACTTGCATGAACACCATCAGTTAATTTGCTTTGTTACTTTTGTGGGGGGGTTTGATTTTTATTTCCATGGTGCATCCAAAGACAAGTTGTCCAGCAGTTTGCTCAGAACCCCTCGGTTTTCAACTCCTAGGATATGTTAAAGAAGAAAGCACTATTTTAATGTTTGTTTTTTTAAAAAAATAATTAAAATAATTTGCATAGCTAAACTGTTGATCTAAGGCTTCTATGAATGGCGTGGTTATGTTTGACAGACAATGTCCATTAAACAGAGAAAGACACTAGGAAAGCCCCATAACATTTTTTATTGTGTTTCCGTAACACACGCGTGCACACACGACCCTCTCTCTAAGAAAGGGAGGTCCCCATCTTCCAGCACCCCTTCGGTGGAGGATGTCAGGACATCCTGCCCTTTTCTACACCTAGTTGGTCCCAGTAAGCACCAGTGACTGCAGCCTCCACGGCCTAGGGGTCCCCTACAGGCTACCACCAGCTCCAGGGACATCCAAGGCAGGCGAACACAGCTCCTGCATGGTGATACCCACATGTGACACGGAGGCTCCTGGATTTCAAGTGTCCATCCCGGTGCGGTCACACACACACGCTCCGAGTCCAGCTGCACCTGGGTACCCCAGTCTCTCCCTAGGAGCCCTGGCCCTGAGAAGCAGCCGGGGTGCTCGCTGGCAGGGCCAGGACCAGGCTCCCCACTCCTGGGGCCGAGCAGGAAGGTGACTCCCTGCGTGGGGAAAGGCACTTCCCCAGCAAGAGCTCTGTTTTCCCAGCTCCACACACCTCACAGCTCCCCTCCTTCTCACTGGGAATGAGCACAGGAGGCTTCCACATGTGCTCCTCCACCTGTCGCATGACAAAAGGATTCCATCCTCCCTCCAGCTGCTCAGCACCCAGAGCAGCTCCTGCTCTGGCACAATGTCCTGATGGAACACATCCAACCGGTGCCACCTGGGTCAGCCGCAGGCCACCTACACAGCAGGCCCTGCTCCTAGGCTAGGCTTTGGTCAACCATCTGTTTCTGTCCCCACACAGACAACCCAGCAAGCGACCACTGCATGATGGAGGCTAGCTTTTTATTTTTTTAATATGGAAATTAATTTAAAAGTAGAAAGAAAGACTCCCCCAGACAATAAATATTATGCCTTCATGAAATAAATTAATGTAGAGATTCTGTGCAGGGGAAAGTCTCTCCAGTCACAGATTCAACAGCAACTGGCACTGGTCCAGTGTCCCCTCCCAGCCTTCTCCACTGCCTGGTGCTGTTCAGAAGCAGCAGCAAGCCCACCCACACCTGGATCTGGTGGGCCACAGCAGGGTTAGATGTGGCCTTCATACAGCCTGGCAGGATACAGGGAAGTCAGCAGGATTCCCCTCTGATGGCCACCAAGACATGTGGCATTGCTCCACTCATCTGGCCTAGCACACAGAGGTGGCATCAGACTCGCAGGGCCAACCTACCTTGGGCGGGACCCTCCAGAAGGGCCTGGGGGAACCCCCCACCAGAGCACTGGCACAGGGGCTTGCCTGGAGCCCTCACACTAGTCTCATGTGAATTTGAAGAGGGTGACAAACTGTGGGGTATTTTCTTTTTTTTCATAATTTTTTTTTCTTTTTTTCTTCTTTTATTTGACATCAATCCCCTCCCTCCCTGCCCCAACATACACAATGTAGATGCCTCCCCATTCCCTCCCCATTAAAAACACTTTGTCCCCAACCTCTGGTGGAGTCACCCCTGGCCCACCCCTCTTGCAGTGAGAGAAGTTCACAGATAAGGCAGTTCATGTGAGAGGGAGCTCGGCCCTGCCAGCGGTCAAGCCCGCATCTCCACGCCTGAGAAGGGCAGTGACTCACAACACCAAGCCTCCACGGCCAGACAAGACAGAGAACAGAGACAGACAGACAGACAGAGCGTGAGGGGAGGCACTCCTATAGTTTGCATTGCTGCTTCCCTCCTCCCCGGCTCTTAAAGGTCCACTCTATCCCTCTCCCATCTCCCAGCTCCTAATACAATTTTTACCCTTGACAGCTAAAAAACAACAAAACCAAACAAAAAGAACAAAACCACCCCCACGCCACACCCTTCGCATCCTTCTCCACCCACTGCCATGGCCCAGAGGGAAAATCCTGACTCCCAAAAAGTTCCTGCAACTTTTGCCTCCTGGCGGAGCTGAGACCGAGCAGGAGCTGGGCCTTTTTATTTCCCTGTGATCTCTATGACATCGTCGTCTTTGTCCTCGTCATTAGAGCTGCATCCCACCTCTGGGACCTCCTGGGGTTCAAACTGAGGCACCTGGGACCGAAGGAGACCCCCAGCTGGGTAGCCCGAGTGAGGGGACATGTAGCCAGGGTAGGCAGACGCCATGCTCCTGGGAAGGCTGCTAGGCAAGACGGGGGCTGGGAAAGGAGCGAACATCCTGGGCTCGGGCAGGAGTGACTGCGTGAAGGAAAGCGAGTAATTGGGCAGCACCCCTGTCAGAGAAGGGTTTAGCATGAATGAGGGGACGCTGGCGGTGGCTGAGGTAGCAGCAGAAGAGGTGGCGGTGCCGGCTGTCAGCAGAGGGTCAGTAGTCACAGGGAACACCAGATGAGGGTCTGGGAGTAAATTGGGCAGCTGGTAATAAGAGGAGCCAGTGCCCATGTACAAGGAGTTTCCTGGCTGGGAGGCAAATGGATGGGTTAGGTTGTGGTTTAAAGAGACAGGAGGCATGGTGAACCCACCAGAGACGGGGTACCCGTGTTCATATGGCTGCACGGATGATGGCAACTGGCGCTTCTTCTGCTGCCTCCGGGATTGCTCCTCCGGAGCCGACGGTGACGTTGACTTGCGCTTGTTGCCCCTTAAGTCCAACACCGGGTGGGCATCGCCATGCTGGCTGGTGGCTGGCAGGGCCGAGGACACAGAGGGAGCCATGCAGTGAACCCCCATGCGCTGTTCGGCTCCCCGGGTGGCGGCGCCCGGCGCGGTGTCCGTGTGGGCGGCGTGGCCCTGTGCCGCGGTGGTGCTGGGAGAGCTGTGGCGGGACTCGCGCGCCGCCGCCGCCTCCGCGTACTGCTGCAGCTCGCTGATGATCTCGGGGCTGTCGGGGGAGATGGGTCGAGTGAGCTCCTCCGTGCTGGGGAGCTGCGGGGATGAGGCACTGTGTCTGCCATTGCTCGTGGACTCCAGGGAAGAGGTCTGGGAGCCTGCAAACAAGGAGATGGGGCAGGTGAGAAATATGACCTCAGAGAAAAACCTGCAGGCAAGAGGCAACAGTGGAAAGGAAGGTGGAAATATCTTGGGGATATGGCAGGGGCAGCTCTAAACACAGATGTGATGGAATACACCAGGGAATGCTGCCCCAGACACTCCAGTAGGAAAGCACATGTGCAAGCCCCACACAGCACTCACAAGCCCCTACCTGAGGCAGCTGCCCGACGGTCTTCACTGCCCTTTGGCTTCCCAGTGGTCCGTATGGCAAAAATCCGACCGTCGCTGGTCCGGATATACGTCCCTGGAACAGGAGAAGGACAACTTCATTCAACAACTTTCTTACAACTTCATTCAACAACTTTCTTACAACTCCAGTCTCAGCTCAGAACCTGGATCTATGAGCCTGAAAGGTTCCTTTGGCAAGAATAGGACAACAGTGTTGCATAGGCCCAGTGGAGGGCTTTTACTCCCTTCCTCACCCTCCACTTTCACCCCTTCCGCTGGACTGGAGATCATCCCCTCCCAGTGTGCTGCCAGTGGGAAATGTGGAACTTCACACTTGAAATAGTTTGCTCTGGGAGAACCAGGAAGTGTGTGGCTGCCTCAGGACTTGTAGTGAGTGTTGTGAGAAGGAAGAACTGAGCCACAAAGTTCAATAGTTCCTCTCAGGGACAGGAGCAGCCACAGCTGCAACAGCCATGCAGCATCAGCACACCTAGAGCATGGGCTGCAACAGAGTCACTGCAAACTCAAGACCTCCTTCCCTTCTTGTTTCTTTTTTTCTCAAGGGATTGATTCATCCCTTTACATCATTTTCTTTGCTAATTAGCACTGGCTAGGACCCTATCCACAAGTCTTAGCAGGACAGAATTACCTTTTGTCCCTCGGATGATGTGGATGCTCTCGCCAGCACTGATTCTAGCTTGTACATCAGTGGATGTGTTTGTACCCGGAATCACAATATCTGGCAATGGGAAAAGAAACAGAATAGTGCCCATTAAACTACACGTCAGCCACAGCCAGGAGAGGGCAGGTGCACCACCAACCCATTTTTTTTCAGTGCAGTTGTCCCTCCTGTGTACTGTGCTATAAGCAAGCCCTGGGTTTATTTCTACACAGCGCAAGAAGGCAGCAGAGGCTCCAAGGAAGCTAAAGCCATGCTGTCCTGGCACATCTCCAGAGCCACCAGCAACAGTATTGCAGGTCCTATCAGGGAAAGTTCACTCCCAACAATCCACCAGGTCCATGGCTCTTGTATACCTACAGGAAAAGTCCTCCAGGCACAGAGGAACCACTCAAATGGAGAGAGACAGTATCTTTGCCTCTGATGCCCATATGCTCACAGCCCACATGGGCATTTACAACTCACCCTGATCCTCAGTTCACCACGGGAATCTTCAATTTACCATGGGCATCACGACCCAACCAACTCTGAGCAGTAGCGACTCACCAGTGGTGGTAACAATCTTCTGCACAAAGACACCAGCTCGCTGTAGATAATTGATGGGAAAGTTGACAGCAGGGTTGGAGCTTGAGGTTGATCCTGCACCACCCATGGGGACATGCCGGGGCATCATTGGAATGGGGGTGGACTGAACTGGGCGGACACTTGCCACTGGTTTGTCCTCACCCTTGAGGGCTGGTCGCCTAGTGAAAGAGGAGGGAGGAGAGTGCAGCACCCATCCCACAGTGATAAGCATCATCTGCCCCTTCATTTCATGTCTACAGCATGGGGAGAAGGGAAGGGGCAGGTGCTCACCAGTTCCTCTGGCTAAAGGCAGGGATGCTCGTCAGACTCTGGTCACTGGCTGGGTAATACTGTGCGTAGGACGGCCGGGTGTAGGGGACGGATGCTCGCTTTTCCTCCTCATAGCTCTTCTTGGCTGCTTTCTTCTCTGCCTTGGTCAGCTTGTGCTCCTTCCGGTCGATCAGCAGTGACTCGTGCTGAAAAGGCTCCTGCAACCCCACAGCACCGCGGTTCTGGCACCCACGCACCGCAAGAGGGAACCAGCACACCCCGAACGAACGAACGGCAGCCGCCCGCTCCCCGTGGCAGCCTGTCTCCTTCCCAGGCTGCAGAGCTGGCCATGGCAAAGCACGTGTGGGGGGCGCCGCTGTGGATGTGACCAAGGCTCATCTTGAAGGGTGACAGTCAGCTAATGCCATCACCTTCCCAGCCAAGGCCATCACTTACCACGAGCACACAGCAAAACCCAGGAGCTTTGGCCAGGCTGAGAGCACAAGTACGGAGCCGGCCACGAAGTCACACAGCCCCCAGCCCCACAGCACCTGGCACAGGCCTACTCTGCAGCACCACCCTACCAGTGACACTGCTGCAGAGTAGGCCAGCGCTGCCTGTCCCAGCTTTGGTTTAAAGTCACCCCAGGAAAAGAGCTGGCAGCAAGCTGGGATATTCCACTGTCACCTTCATGCCCAGCACAAAACTGAAGAAAGGGGTGCCTGACAACCTGCCCCCAAACATGTACAGGACAGAGGTGTTTCTAGATGAGTGCAGGGAAGGGCAGGGATCTTTGGGTCCTCCCTAGAGAATTTTCTGCCTACTCCCACCAGCACCTAGATGTATCCTTCTTGTCACCACGGCCCAATCACACTGCCAGACTCCTCCAGGCCCACTCCTGCCTGTGCAGTGCAGTGCCAGCAAAGAAGCAGGCTGGTCTTACCTTGGTGATGAGGTGAGGATACTTGAGACAGGCTAATTGCAGAACAGACTCCTTCATCTTGCTCGGATTGAGGGAGAGCTGAGCAGGGTCAGATTCTTCTTCCACAAAATGCAACAGGTTCTCCACCTCCCGTCGAGTGAAGTTCAGCACTGGGTTCAGATCATCCACCACCCGATCTGGAAAAGAGAGCAAATGGAGTGATCAGACAAGGGAAGAGATCAGCACTGCCTGCCTGTTGCCCTTCCTACACTTCTGTCCTAATACAGCTCCCTCCTTGCAATCTACACAATCCTCAGAAATATTTTGTAAATGTCAGGGCAAGGAGAAAAATCATCATGTTCAGAGCTGAGCCTGTTTGACCAAGACAGGCTGACAAGTGCTTGTGCTCCAGACTACACAGCAAAGCTGTGCAGGTCACCAAGCTCCTGACAAACAGGAACACAAAACTAATTATGGATATTGTCCCACCTCATGTAACAAGGCTGTAAACATACACATCCTGGGACAGAACTGCAGCCACATCAGTATATGTTCTCCCACAAATCCCACCAAAAAGGCTCAAATTAATAACTATGTACTAAAGTTGAAAGCTCAGAAAAGCAGCCACATTCCCTCACTCACAAGAGCCTGAATGTTTTCCTTGAACATTCCCTTTTGCACACAGGTCAAATGGGAGCACACAGAGAAAACACCTCTATCCAGAACTCTCCTGGGAGCCAGGCCAGCTGCCAGGGGACTCCACCTCAAGTGCACAACAATAAACTGAGCTGATCACGCTGGGCTGCTGCCTCTGGAGTTTTGAGCAAAGAAGGACACAGAGCTCTCTTTGGGTCACCACAACCCTCAGCTGCACATTCTATGAGAGCAGCTTGACAAATGGAACAAGCCAGCACAAAAGATACTTATGGTACAAAGGCAGGTCAGAACCACAATGAATTAATTATTCTTGGCACCTAAGCAACAGTCAAAGGTGTATTGTTTATCTTTATGCATATGTTTTAATTTAGCTATTTTCCCTCTCTTACTTAGGAAAAGGGAGATACAGAGCTATTTAAGTAGTAACACCAAGTTTAAGATGAGCAATATCCAGGCAGAAGGGAAAACTGGATGAGCAACCCCCTGAGTCTCCGGTCTGTTGCAGTAGCCAGAAGAGGAGCAGGGGAAGTAAATGGCACAGCAGTGGACTGGGACCTCAACCTTGCTGCAGGATGCTGGTTCTACCACCATTAATTTCTTACAGGATCCTCTGTCATTGCCAACTCAAACAGCAAACACAGCCCTGGGATGGTGCCTGTCACCTCTTTGTCTGTTTTTCAACCTTAAAAATGAAGTTACAAAACCCATAGAAACAGAACTTAGAGGAGCTAAGAGGAGTGAAAGCTGAGAGTGGAACGTTGTGTTCATCCACACTTACCTGACATGCCCTGCTTGGAGATCTGGCGGTCGTAGATCTTCTTCTCCAGGGTGTAATCAGAAACCAGTCTGTAGATGTGGCACGGCTTCTTCTGCCCATAGCGGTACACCCGGCACACAGCCTGGGCATCGTGGCACGGGTTCCAGGAAGCATCAAACACCACCACTCTGTTTGCTCCAATGAGGTTGACACCCAAACACCCAGCACTGGAAAATTAAGGCAAATTTCAAACTGCTGCCCTGGTCAATTTTCAAAACTTCTAGGCAGGGACAGCCATCACAGCCAAGAGTCCATAAAGGGTCTATGGAAAGTTTCCTCCAGTCAAACTTTAAACCCAAGTTTGGTTTGCAAGACTGTTCAGCTGTTGCAGAGGCCTAAGGCTGACATCCTACATCCCTAGGGAATTCAGAAGCAGATGGCACTATCATACCATGGAGAGCATATTACAAAGGAAGTTAAGAACTGAAAACCCACATGCATCCAGAACATCAGTACGAGTCCTCCCCCGTGCCCTTCTGCTCCAACCAACTCACCGTGTGGACAAAAGGAAGAGCCAAACAGAGGCATTGCTGGGATCATTGAACTGGTTAATCAGCCGTTCCCTTTCCGAGGCAGAGGTGCTGCCATCCAGTCCTGAGAAAGGAATTAAAGATACATGTAAAAGCTCTGTATGTTTGGGGGATTTCTATCAGAACAAACCCACTTTCCAAACACTGAGCTTTGAAACTGGTTCCAAACCAATTCAAGTCATGTACTCCAGGATCTCAGCTGGACCACTCTGTACCTGTAGTATGCCCAAAAACGCAGATACAATGCAGCCGGCCAGGTTGGGACTTAATCAACTGAAAGACCAAGTAAAGTTACTCAAGCTTGTCAAGGCCAGGCCTGGGAGCACTACAACACATCTAGCCCTTTAAGGTTCTGCTTTAGGCAAGGTGGATAGCAATCAGGGACAACAGGAATTTAGGCCCCATGTATGCAGGAAGCTCCAGGAATCAAGAGAAAGCAAAATTGTAAAGCCTTTGGCAAACCCCCAGAAAGTAGAGCTGAGCACAGAGAGTGCTGGTGTTAAGGAGTGCAGGGGTGCCATGTCTCTGTTCCTGAGCAGCAGCTTGCTTCTGGCAGCTCTGCAAAAATCAGGAACACCATATCCACCACTCTTCTCAGTCCTGGCCCACAAAGTAGCCACACAAAGCAACAACCCATACCAGAGAAAGATTTAAAGCTGGGGAAGAAGGGAGAGGAATTCAGAGCCTTGAGCAAGTGAAAGCATTCCATAGTGATTCTGGTTCTGGAAGCAAGATCTAGCAAATAGCCAACAGGAAGCAAAAAGCATCTTTTGCAACTTAAAAAAGCAGTAGTGTGTAAGTGAGATGTCAAAGATGTCTAACATCTTCTAAGATGTCAAAAGAGGATTTGGAAATTTCTGCTTAGCTGCTTCCAACTGACATTGTCTTCCAAAATCTAAAGTAAGAACAGTCTGAAAGAGGTTCATCAGAAGAATGCTTCAGCAGAGCATTTTCACACCCAAAGACAACTAAAAGAAGATGGTGGGCAACTTTCAGGAATTAGTCCTTCACATGATCAAACAGTGTCACAACAAAAGAGAGGAGGACTGGATGCACTCACTGTAGTAGTTGATGTTTCGGACCCAGTTATGAACTCCTCCATCTGAGCCTGGAGGACTTGGCATCGGTCTCTTTGCCAAAAACTCTTCAATGACAGATAAGGTGGACAAGCTCTGGCTGCAAAACCAAGATCTCTATTCAGTAAAAAGCCCCCCAGCAGCAGAAGTGGAGTATCAGAACCCTTCTCCAACCATGACAGTGCTGATGGTTGTCAAACCCTGTTTGCGCAGCGCACCCCTCACTAGTAAACGTGACAGTGGCAGAAGCATAAAATCCACAGATAAAAATCCACATCAATACAACAAAGGAGAAAAAAGGGGAACTTACACAGAACTCATACTCTGTAAAAACCTCCTAGTACCAGGGGGTATCCAACTACTCCAGTATTTAATGACTGTAGGATCAGTTGGTGATACTCTGCTTACCTGAAGACCAACATCTTGTCTCCAAGCTTCACACTTTCCTCAATTAGGTGGAAAAGTAACACCATCTTGGGTGAGTTCTCCAGGACTCCCGTCTGGTAATCACACAAGATGTCTTTGGCCTACCAAGAAACGAGAGACTATTACAGGTGGAGTTGCTCATTCCCTGTTTAGTTCAACCTGTCTCAAGCTGAGAGAAATAAATCATGGCAATGAGGTTATTTACATCTAGTTGTTTGAGGTGACCATGTTACTCCAACTACTGCTACTACCTCCCATTCCAAAAGCTCCAGATGACTAACTTCTTCGAAGAATGAGTGTCCTCTCAACCTCTCATGACTCTTTCATCTCAAGAGCTTTCCTCCAGCCTTCTAGATTTACCACCCTCTTATTTAGATCAAACTTCACCCTAACATCTTTATTTAGAATAACAAAGTCCACAGCCTTTTTGGTCAGATGAGAACAATGACATAAGTATGCTGCCTGCACTTCTACCTCCTGAGAGTCACAAACTCCTTCTAGCACCATGAGATCTGCTTATCAAAATGCTCTGTGGTAAAGAGAACATAAGAGAAACCCACAACTCAAACAGAAGAGTCTTCTCTTTGCTCTGCTTCAGAAAACTGTCCAGTCTTTCAGACTCTCCAAATGAAGAGTTTTTCAGCAGTGACACTCACCCACTCATAAGTTACGACCTGATTTGCTCTCTCCTGAAAAGGGTTGAAGCCAACACTCTGGAGGAACTTGCTATTAGTAGCTTCTCCAACTGGTGATGCCAAAGCATTATTCTCTGTTTTAACTTTAACTCCCTGAGGCTGGCAGCGGGAATTAGTACTTGCTGTGTTAAGGTCATCCACATCCAAATCCTGCTCGTTTGCCAGATTCTCCTTTTGCAGAGCTTCATACAACACATCTGGATGGTTCCAGATCTGAAGGGATAAAGAAAGGAAGTGGTTAGACCTGCACTGGTCTGCTGCTTGCCAATGATTGTGACCTGAAAGCTCCCACAGCTATTCAAAGGAAAGAACTAATACTTCTTCTGGCTCTCATATCTTTAAATGTGTCCAATTCTTCCCTTGAGAACAAACCAGGAGGTCACTGTGCACCCCACACAAAGCACAAAGACAGAGGAAGCTGCCTGTTTGCACTAGGCAGGTAAGGTTATGCAGTTTAAGATATCAGCCCAGATTGTTTCAGCTGATACCAGCAGGTTTCTTGCACAGTTTGAAAGAGACATTTAATATCCTTGCACCCCACTTCTGGAAGCAAAGATAACGATACTGTTGAACCACTGCAGAGCACTCTGGGGAGAGATGATGTCCCTAGCCAGCAACACTTTCACCTCCTCTTCTGACTTATATTCCCCTTTCCCCAACATATTAGAATCTTTCTTTGCATCTTCTGCCAAAACATACCTTACAACAGACACAGAAAGCCTTGAGTGGGTTCAGCCCCAGCCAGCCACTGTTGCCTGCATCTCGGAACCGGTTCATGAACTCCGTGTAAAGGGCCCGCTGGATCTTGGACAGACGTACCAGAATCACATGTTCTTCCTTAGATGGGAGCTGAACCTTCAGGACGTTGTGGCCTCGCCTGCACAGGAAATAAGAAGAGTGAGATAAATACAGGGGAAGGGAATTTCCCATTATGAGCTCCCTGTGGCTGCCTGTAGGGAAAGATTTTGACTTCTTGCCCATCCAGCTGCAGGGAGAAGGACCTCTAAATTGCATGCTTCTCTAATGCATGACACTTCTGAGATACTCTCCCCGCAGCCAAATACCAATTGTAAACACAATTACAAAGATCTCAAACATTACAATCTTCTAGCACAGGTCACAGAGTTAAGAGGGTGATGAAAGTCCTGTTTTCCATGGTAGCTGAAACACAGAAATAAGACGTAAAGTTTTTTTCAGCTCTGCCAATGATTGAGACACTCCAGACCAGCATCTTAGAATCCTCATTTGAGAAAAAAATGCTGATTTGTTTCCATAGTGGTGGAGTCACTGTCACTTTCCTTAACACTTTCATGAAACACTTTCAGATTCTAAGATAAGGATGTCACAAAGCACACATCCAAACTGGCTATTAAGCCATCAAAATAAACCTGAGGTCACTCTAGGGCAGTTAGAGGTGTAGTTCTCTGTTGTCAGAGTCTGTGATACCAAAGCAAACCAAATTTACAGTGTGGTCAGCAGGGCCATGGCAGTGAACCTCCCCCTGTACTCAGCACTGGTGAGACCCCACCTTAAATCCTGGGTTTTGTTTTGGGTCCCTCACTACAAGACAGTGAGGTGCTGGAGCATGTCCAGATTCAGGCAACAGAGTTAGGGAAGGGTCTGGAGCACAAGTCTGATGAGGAACATCTGAGGGGGATCAGCCTACAGAAAAGTGGGCTTTGGGGGGACCTCTCTATCTCTCTCTCCACAACTATCTAAAAGTAGGTTATATCCAGGTAGGGAAAAGTCTCTTCTCCCAGGTAACAACGACAGGACAAGAGAAAATGGCCTCATATTGTGCCGGGGAGGTTTAGATTGGATATTAGAAAAAACTTCTTCATGGAAAGGGTGGTCAGACATTGAAACAGGCTGCTCAGGGAAGTGGTGGAGTCACCACTCCTGGAGAGATTTAAAAGACTCGTAGGTGTGGCACGTGGGGACAAGCTTTAGTGATGGCTGTGCTGGGTTAATGGTTGGACTTGATGATCTTACAGGTCTTTTCCAACTTAAACAATTCCATGATTCTATAAAGCAAGCAAGATTAGTTGCACTGCATAAATTCTGCAAACAAGCCAGGTAACTTGTGATGAAGGAGCTGTTTGCATGGACTACACCCTTGAGAACTCCCCCTGGACTCACCGCTGCACGAAGCCCTCCAGCAGGCTGTGCAGGACGTGGCTGCGGTAGCGCATCAGCCGCACATCCTGGGGGGTGCTGTCAATGCACTGCCCGTTCAGGATGGGCCGCTCAAACATGTTGCTGAACTCCTGCCGCGAGCCCAGGAAGTCAGGCCGGACAAAGTCCACCATGCACCAGTACTCGATGAGGTTGTTCTGCAGTGGGTACCCAGTCAGCACCACCCGCCGGCGTGAGCGGATGTTCTTCAGTGCCTGGGAAGTGCTGGCATGGCAGTTCTTTATCCGGTGTCCTTCGTCACAAATAACCACATCTGGGCCGGGACGAGACAAAGCCTTCTCAATCCCTGAGGACAAGGGACATTAAGTGTTAGTTAGAGATGAATACGACAAAGTTCTGGTTTTATAAGGCCACCAGCTTCACAATAGAGGGATATTTCTGAAAGACAAAAAAGCAGTATCCATGGGTGCAAAGAGCAAGGCTGATGCAGGAGATAAGATATGACTAGACAGTAACTCTGGCTTAGCAAGATGTGGTAATGAGCAAACATTACTGTCCCTTGATTTCTGTTCAGTGACCTGCATTGCATCAGGTTGGGTGTCTTGCATCAAATCAGAGTGGCAAATCCCACACTGATAAATCCCAGAGTTCAGTATACTGAATTCCACACTTATTTGGAGCTCTTCCAAGAAATTAAAGACTCAGACAAAGCTCAACAACCTTCTGCCTCCAAAGACACAATCCCACCCAGCAAAGTTCTATCATGTCAGTGACACTAAAAGCAAGTTATAGGTTGTTTCCTTGTGCTGCCACAGCTGACAGCCAGCTGGACAGCAGGGTCACACTCTCCCTCTTGAGGGCTGACTTCCCACCTTTCAGAAGCTCCTGCTGCCGGTCTTCCTCATCCAAGTCAATAATGACAGGGCCAGTTTGTTTCTTTGTTCTCTTCTTCCTGCCAGTGGCAAAGGACTTCTTCAGGGAGAGGAGACGGTACATCTCATATCCCATCAGCAGCACACCACCTTCTGTCACCCAGTCATTCACCACCTTTGCACGTGCAGCTGTCGTCCTGCAAAACAACCAAATAAACCGTAAGCTTTACTTCAATTTCAGGTTGAATCACTGGATTGGAGTCTTCTGAGAAAAAATACCCATTCAATTAATTAAAGCACTTTTCTCACATCAAACCAGATGGAGGTTTACAATGAAATTTCTTTAGGAAACAAACAGATACAGAGGGGGGAAAAATAGCCTTTCATGTGATATGGATAGCAGGATTGAGAATGACAAATCATTACAGGAATTGAGGTGTAGAAGTTTGTCATGCACAAAAAGCATATCAAACTCAAGAGTTCCCTTTTTATAGAGCTGTTGATTTTGCCTCTGCAAAAACCATTGGCAGAACAAGCTGCCAATGCACATGGTTGTAATTTTTGAGTTGTTTATTCCCTGTTGTCTCCTTCAATGCTCCTGTCCCCCAGGCTTCCTTTCCTTCCAGCCTGCTCAGAACTGGTTCAGATCAAGACACTGTCTTTGCTCAGTCCACCACAGTACATCAGATCCTGGCCAACAGTAAATCCATGGCTGAAGCAGCATCAGCAGATTCAAATATATCCCACCCAGAAGGTGAAGACATCAACAAGCAGATGTATAGACACAGCTAACGAACTAAGAATTCCCCAGGACCACTGCACTGCCCTGATCCATGCAAGGAAAATGACCCAGAAAGAAGCAGAGGTCCCTGAGCCAAGACCTCAGAAAAGCTTTTACTGTCACCTACTTGTGTTCATCATTCAGGATGTGGACTTTGAAGGTGCGAGGCTGGACCTCTTTGGAGTTATAATCAGCAGGAAGGTTTTCAGGTGCTGGGAGCCACATGTTGAACTCTGCTAGCCAGTTTTGAAGCGTATTCACCTGAAAAAGTTAGCCATGGAAGGATTAAAAATCCAACTGAGTCACTTGGGATTTTTAAGAGCAAAAATGAGGTCAGGGAATGACACCCAGTGTGCCCAGATGGAAGCAGCAGCTCACAGCACGCAAATTCAGGAACACGGGGAATGATAGAGGGAGAAGAGCAGCAAGGATGTGATAGAGCTTGATGAGTGATGGGACACTAATCAACCTTCTCTATGCAAAGAAAGAAGCAGTGTAGGGAAGCCCCTCAGCCAGCCCTTCATGTGGCTACTTACAGGTACAATGGCAAGAACAGTCTTTGCCTCCGTGTGCCGGAAAAGGACATCCAGGAAAGAGATGACCTGTATGGTCTTGCCCAGGCCCATGCTATGTGCTAAAATACACCCAAACCCACTGCTGGTTTTAAATCTCTCCAAGGACTCGACCAAGTTGTCATAAAGGAATCGGATTCCACCAATCTAAGCAGAAAAGTAGAAAAAGTGTTAGAATGGTGGCAGACAAAAAAGCCCGAGATGGGTATGTATTTACAGAGTGGCAAGTACATGAGGACCAGGAAAATGTAAAGGGCATGTTTTAAGTTCACTAAATTACTCTAATCTAGGGAAGGCTCAGAAACTCAGCATTTTTAGATGCTCATGGAATTTTTTAAAAAGATATCAACAAATCAAAATTAATTTGTAGCCAGATGATTTGAACTGGGGTTGATTAGTTTGTTTATAAATATAATTTTATTTTTTAAAAGTTCATCTAAATATACGAAGGTCTGATAGTAACAGCAGCTGAAGTTATACAGAGCCTTGGCCTTTCTCTAATTCAGTTTTATCATTTGACTGTCCACAACAGTCACCACCACAATGAGATTGGTCACAGGGCTCACCAAAGAAGGTCTGCTGAGATTCCCAGGCAGGCTTGCCTGAATTCATTGCATTTTCAAGGCTAACAAAGCCTACCTGATGAGGTTTCACTGCACGCGCAAGCTGGGGAGCCAGGAAAATGTCCTCCTCATTTGGTGGATGATTGATGTTGACAATGACTTGCCCCAGAGCATCTGACTGATTTAAGGCATCATTCACATGAGAGCCACTGCTCTCTTCACTGCCATCCTCCTCGCCCTCATTGCCAGAGTCACTGCTGTCCACAATTTGGAGGGCATCATCCTCTCCTGAGCTCAGCTCAATCACTTCTGTAAAGTAACCAAGACAGTAGAGAATAAGGACAAAGTTAACTTGATGTCAGGGTTTGTAATGAATGGAAAAAACCTATCAGGAAATAAGACTACACCCAGCTTTTGCAATTCCACCACGGCCTAGTGATGTATCCTGAACAAGCAGGCACGATACAGGCACACACCAGGCCCCTCAGACCAGCATATGAAAGCATCAGCTTCCCTGGCTTCCAAATGTTTCAGGGAACATTACCTTGGGCTGATCCAAAGAGAACATCAGATAGTTTCTGGGAGTGTTTTACATTCTCTTCCATATGTTTTCTTAATTCCCAAGCCCAGACATGAATTTTATCTACTGATATAATGCCTAAGGATCACCAAGGAGTCCAGTTGAATCCATCTGGGACAACGGACACAAAAAACTACTTCCAGCTGCAGATCTGAATACTTATATGCTACTTTTACACGCAGCAAATGGTGCCACATCTCCTGTAAGCATTCTTGAGCAATGCACTGAGCAAAGTTAAGTGCATTTATAAAGCAGAAATAAACCCAAGTTCACAAGAGGGCCCGACAGGCCATTTTATAAATGTCATTTTAGGACTCACCAGCCAGAACTGCCCATATAATTGGAAACCAATAGACCTACAAAAGTCTGAAGTGATTCACCACTGGAGCATCTGACCAGATGAAAACAGACTTGTGGCTGATTAAGCAGCATATTGTGAGAAGAACAGGCTAAGGCAATTGGTCACTTACCGTCTTTAATGCTGTTTTTTCCTTTAGTATCATCTTCACTTCCACTGCTGGTACTGTCGAGGCAGATCACTTCCTCAGCCAGGACCTGAGGGGGGAGCTGGGTTGCCTCTGCTGTTCTGAAAACGATGTCCTCTGCAAACATAAATTACAAACAATAAGTAATTCATAATAATGGGGAAGGAGACAAAACTGTTCAGAAACCAGACAGTATTTCCTTCCACTTTAGCTCCAATAACTTAGTCCTGGAATTTTCCATAACAGACTCTCACTGTCTACAATCCTGCTATGACTCAGCTTCCTGGGTCACAATCTCCTCCATTCTCAATATGCTGAAACAATAGCCCATTGCTGATGGCACCCTCTGTTTCATGCCCTGACTGGGGCACACTGACCATGCAACACTCTAAAGCCCTTTGTTTCTCTTTTTTTTGGTCTCAGTAAAAGCTGTGTTTCATCCAGCAGAGAAAGTACCAACTGCTGAAGGGATGATCATTGCTCTTAGTTAGTAGGGACATTGTAATAATTACATCCCACGTATCATAAACAACTTTTGCTGATCAAGAGCATTTGTTTGTATGTTTTTAGTGCTGCCATGTCAGGGAGAGGCTAATGAGGCCAAACAGCATCACTGCAGTGACACAGCAAGCAACGATATTCTTCTGGGGCTGAACCTACTCAGCATTAGCTAAAGTGTTTAAACAGCTCTTACTCCTTCTCCTACACATAAAAGTGTTTTTAACACTTGCACATAAGGGAGAATATATGTTTCCTCATGAGGCAAGGCCAACTCAAGAATTCTTTATCCTTGCCCAACATCCAGCTGCACTTCTCTGCTCTTTACACCTTTTGAAGTTGTGCTATAAACTAAATCCCCAAAATGATCCAGATTGGGAAACAATGCAAGATGAGATATTCACCCAAAGACATTTATACTGCCTGCAACTCACTGCTTGCCAAAACATGCAAGGCAGGTCAAGGTTACATCACCAACATATGTGCACTCAGTCTATTGTTCCACTGTCCCCAGTACCAGACACATGCGTTACCAGACCATTCCCAGGACAAACAGGATCTGGCATTTCTGCCAAGCCTGTTGATTTAAGCTCCCATACCAGCTGGAAAGACAAGAGAGATCTGTTTCAGCATCCCCCTACACACACTTGATGTGTGTCAAATTATCTTCAACAAACATTACCTGGCACCTTTCACCAAGCAGCCACTGTATCTTAATGCAAAACAAGGGCAGTAGTGGAACTGCCTACACTGAACCTACAAGTGGTTTGGAACTGCTGTTCCAAGAGTTTACACTTTAAAGTCCAAGTACAGCGTAGACTCACAGAATGTTTGGGGTTGGAAGGACCCTTCAAACCCCAAAGGTCATCTAGTCCAACCCCTCTACACTGAACAGGGACATCTTCAGCTACATCTGGTTGCTCAAAGCCCAGTCCATCCTGACCTTGAATGTTTCCGGGAGTGGAGCATTTACCACATCTTTGCATAACCTGTGCCAGCGTTTCAGCACCCTCATTGTAAAGCATTTCTTCCTTGTATCTAGCCTGAATCTACCTTCCTTTAGGTCAAAACCATTACCCCTTGTCCTGTCATGGACAAGCATGGCACTACCTTCTTCATTCAGCATCTATCCTTAAAACTCTTGCTTTGGCTGGCATCTCCCAGTGCTTACCAGGAAGAAACTCCAGGGGAACAGTCGGTATAGAGGCTGGATAATCCTTCCGCTGCTGCTCAAGCCGTTTCCTTCTCTCCAACTCTTCCTGCTGGGCTGCCTTTGTCACGGCTTCCAGTTGGTCCTCACGCAACAGTTTTCTGAAGACAGGAGCAAACGTGATTCGGTTACACTCCATTTCTCCCAAAAACGTGAACGGCTGCACAGCTGCTGCAAAGATGACTGACAAGCTCCAGGTATTCTGTCAGCCACATAGAGTAGGAACATCATCCCCCAAAAAGATATGGGTGAATTCTACAGCTATTTCAACACTTCTCAACTACAGCTAGCACTACTATCACTCGAGGAAAAGACAAAAGTTCAACAGAAGCAAAGGAATTAAAGAGGAAAAACGTTAGTAAGCACATACTTAAACTAGGCTACCAGAGACTAGTTCTTCTGCTTGAAAGGGTGTTTTTTATTGATATGCAGTTTATAAACACAAAATGCACTGTCATGCAAAGAATATATATGGGAAGAAAATGCATCATCTCCCCCACAAAAAGTCATCACCCTGATTCTCTTCTGACAGCATTTTGAGGAGCTGGGATTCTAACAGTTTTAACAATTGTTTCAAGGCATTCCCTCAAGCACCTTCCCTTAACAGGTAATTTTATTTACTTCCAAGAAGTTGTTTTTCCCCTGCTTCAGTGTCACATGCCCAGCCCTGGAAATGAAGGTGCTTTTGCCAGAGGAAGGTGCAGTACAAGCAGTGGTAAAATCTAGCTCCCTCAAACTAGCCTTTAAAACCACTCAACCCCACATTTCAGGGACATCTCCTTCATCCTAATGAAGTCCCATTTTCCAAGGCCTATTCAATGCTTATTCCTTCAGATTTAAGGAAATCAATCTGCACAAGCTTAAATAGGAACCAAAGACCACCAACACAGGGCATGAGAGCCACTTGCTGCCACAGGAGTTCCTCCATTAGTTCCCCTCTGAGTTTATAAAATTCCCTTAAGCAAAATTTCCTAGTCATTTGCCACCTCACAACCTGTCCCAGAATATGTGGTGAATTACAAAATCAAACAACTACCGCTTTATAAAATCCAGGTGAAACTGACTTCCAACATTTCAGTCGCTAGTCATAGTATCAGCATTCCTGTCAACAAGTACCCAGGATAGTACAGGAAAGGACTGTATTTTAGGCTGTTTGCAATAGGATTCACCTCAGCAAATGTCTGAAACTGGTATTTACTTAATGCTGGTACTGTTTTTCAATTACATCTCTCAAAAGACAGCAGCAATTACACAATTTTTGCAATATATTCCATAACCAAATATTCACTCTTCTGAAATACCAAACAAGTCGGCACCCACATGCAGCACTCCAGTCTGAGATCACTCTACTCCCACTGGTGAAATCCTAAGGTTTTGGAAAAGAAAAACCATCTGGTTTGCCAGCAGTGGCACAACATAGCTCAGAAGCAAAGTGCAGAGATTCTGTTTTCACCACCATATGTGACCCAAGGTCTTTCTGTCCTGCTGCTGCTGCTGCTTACCTTATGTTCCTCCGCATGTGAGATGGTTTCTGAGCCCTCTTCTTTTTGGTGTCCTCAGAGGCCAGGCTCTTGTGCTGGTTCTGCAAGAGTTGCTCTGCCCGCTCGCTCTGAGATGAGGTAGTTGAAGTCGAGCGCTGCCATTCTCCATCCTCTGCGTGCTCCACATGGTCACCGCTGAATGCGGCTTCCTGGGGTTGGTCTGCAACGGGAAGAACAAGACATGAGAACAGCTGTGCCAGGCTGGCAGCTGGCTCTACCAGGAGCAATCAGCAGGATTTGAGCCCAATGGGAACTGACAAGCCCTACTCTCACTCATTTGCAAGCATGTCACTCTGAGGGTTAAAACTGGGGTCCTTTCTGACAGTCAAAGAGAGTTAGAAAGTTTTACAGTGAAGGGTGTGTCCCTAGTGAAAGCCAAGACTAACACCCCTCAACACAGCCCAAAAGTGTCCTGACAAGAAAACAAGGCAGATTATTTAGGACCATGTGGAGCACTTGTGTTGGGGGTTGGATCTGTTTCTTTTTGTTTGTGGAATTTTTTCCTGGTGGTTTTGCTAGGTAACTCATTGCTGGGTACTTATGGGTACTTGACTGAAACCAAAGGGGGCGGCAGGTTGCTCCTGGGGAACAGCAGGGAACAGGACAGTTCGGTCAGAGGACACCGCTCCGAAAGGAAAGGACATGGGAGTACCAGAAGACCCTACTTGTTTTTCCTGCCACTGGATTTTTCTCCAGAGGAAGACTGGACTCATCTCGTCACCACTGGACTTTCCTACAGGACTATTTCCACTTCACAGAACTGCATCTACTACTCAAGGAGGATTTCATCTGGACTGCTTTCAACACCCTGACACCCAGGGTGTCAAGTCACATCCCTGACTCTGTCAGGGTATTTTCNGGGGGGGGGGGGGGGGTTTACATTCTCTATTCAAAAGGAGATTCCAGCTTTTTGCTGGCAGGTACCTGTCTTTCAAACCAAGACAACTTGCTATCCCAAGAGTCTCTGATCTCTCTCTGATTAAAACCAGGAACTTGAATCTCTTTTTCTTTGTTCCACATCATTCAAGTAGGGCAGAAATTTCCATCTATATGACACCTGTGTAACTATCTCGCAAGTCAACAGAACACAGTTTGTAAAAGGTTATCTGGTTCAAACACTGGCTTAGCAGGCAGCTCAGTGGTTTTAGCACCAGGCTTCACTCTCATAGTTTAAATGCTAATTTCCAACAAGCTTTTTGTCAAACAAAATGTAAGTGGCAATATTCTTTCTACATTATAAATCACATGCATTCCTTTTTCTCTTCAGTCTCCTATTTTTCAGAATTTGTGCCTGATTCCACTCTTGAAGCACAATGTGAAATGACACCTTGTTCTATGTGACACTTGGCTCTTCAACAGGCTGCCAGTGACCAAGCTAATGCTTCCAGAGCAAAGAAAGGAAATGTTTCTGTTCAAAAGCTTTCCTTGAAGCAAACTGTTTCTGACAAGCGTTGTAATAGCTTCTTTGAAGCATCTTGTCCCCTTGTGTCAGGCAAAGAGATACTCTGAACTTCATCTTGTAATCAGCTTTCTTGCTTACATTGTGTAGCTGAGCTAATGACTGAACTGAAATGACACTTAGACAGAACTTTGAAGGAAAGAAGACATCAGTGCAGAGGAATGTGGCAGATGAAGTAATACAGAACCAACAAGCATCATATTGTGACTCTGAGGGATCTGGAGAGAGACAGCATTCCTTCTCAAAATGCTGGGAGCTTAAATGAAGGATGCTTCAGTAACAGCACATTGCACCTACAGCTGTCATGTTGATATGCCCATTAAATTAACCTTATCTCCAGTATCACATCTTAAAATTGAGATGACAAGAAGTAGATTCACACCTTGTTCAAAAGCACCAACTTTGAAAACTTCCTCTCCAGACATCCCACCAGACCCACCCCAGCATTTGCTGCAAGTCTATGTCAGAACAGATTTAGGAGTTCAGAGCTCAGCCCACTATAGACCAGCACTGACAGAGCAGCTCAAACATTTCTGTGAATATCTTTCTCTGCAAGCCCTACACATACTGGAAGACCAGGCATCCACAGCCTATGGGATGGAACAGATCTCATGATGAATGCAAGGAGAGTTATGCATATGAAGATAAAGGCGAAGGGGTTCACTGCTACAAGCACAGCAGTTCTCCTACCACAGGAAAGGTCTTGGAGTCCTGTCCTCCCACCATGCCTTTTTGAGACTTACAAGCTCAGATATCAAGCATCAGCTCACTTGCAGAGAGAGAACTGTGCTGGGAATAAACCCAGTTTCTCAGGCTTTCCAGACAACAACTCTGCTATTTGAGCTACAGACACATTTTAGTCACATTACCTGCAATTCTTCAGCACTGTTTCCTTCCCCCCACCCCTCTTGACTCCTGGTTATATAACTAGATCAAAAGATTGGATGAAATAGGGCAAAGGGAAGCAGGGAGGCTGCACATGTGATCACATGCTCTGGGATGAGTCATTAAACCGGAGATAAACACTGCCATGGTTACACTGCTGCCATCTCACCCTGGGCTGGGAGGACCTTGACAAGGCACCAGGGAGCACAAAGCCATGCTTGTTTGGAAGAGGAAGTGCTTCCCTCCCCACACTCCAGCAATTGCCCACATCACCTCCTCCAGCAGCCAACCTGCCACCTGCACTGTGCCAGGCAAGGGTTGTCTTTGGGACAAGGTTGCTAATAGCAAAACCTAAAGGCTCAAGAACCCAAATTATTATGTCTCCTCTATGTTTTCAGATGTGTTGTGCAATCCCTATGTAGACTCATTCCATTTCTGCATTTTACCTTTTCTTTCCTCTTAATGATGTGTAATAGGCACTCTGGTAAAATTTACACACAGCTGGATCATATAGGGTTTTTAAAATATAATTCTCATCTGACCAGGAGGCTGAAGCCCAAAATTTGATGATAAATTTGGTCCCACACTGAGTACAAGCCCTCATCCGCCACAGCCATGTCTGCTCAGGCTGGTGTTTGTCCTGCCAATACAAGTTCTGAGGTGAGGAACACAATCTGTGCCTCAGCCCACATTCCTGACACATATGCATCAAGAGAGCTCTTCCACGCTAGCGACAGCTCCAAACATCTCACTGATTCAGCTGCAGTGGGATTCAGGGGACAGCCAGCTTCTCAAAGGCTGCTCCTACCCTTGCCACCACCATGAATAAAGCTTTACACAAAGTTTAACTAACACAATGGTAAAATTGCAAGTCTAACCTTGCAACAGCTCCCACCACACCTGTGGCATGAGATGGCAGTTACAAGCAGGAATTGTTTTGCTGCTGCTTTGTATTAAATTCCTGATTATGTGCACAGCCTAAACCTAACCCAGATGAAAAGCAAGCTCCCCACTGCAGTCATGTGGCTGCTCTCCAATTTGGTGAGCTCCAAGCTGTGTAAATGAGACCCACACAGGAACAGAAATACACTAAGAAGCAATAACTACACACACAAACACTTATTTTGTATAAGAACAGGTCTGATCTTGGGTTGGAGGGAGTGTGGGAACAGCCTCGTTGAACAGGTCCCATCAGGTAATCAATGGAATAATCCTGCCCCAATTTTGCCAAACCTACATATACAACAGAAACGCAATTATGGTTTTGTAACAGGAGCCCAACACACTACTCTGACATGGTTATACAAGTAGTGTTTTACACAACACAAAAATTCACCAGCCACATTTGCATGTTGACAATTGTCTGATCATGCTGCAGCTGCTTTGCACTCTAGGAAGACCCGGGCACTTATCCACATTGCCTGCTTGAGAAGAGCATTGCTACCAGCCTGGGAGTGACAACCCAGCACAGCAAGATGAGCCACATCAGAAAAAGCAGGCCCAAGTCTGCCCATCAGAAAACAGCTAGGTTGTTGGTAAGGGTGTAAATCCATCCCATGATTACACGCTGTGGGCACCAAGAATCACCTGGCTCACATCAGCTTTGTTCCATGTTTTGCACTGTCCTGACCAGATCTACAAAGAGGATCTCCCAAGAGAAGTGGTGGTAGTGTCAATGCAGCTGCTCCTTCAGGTGGGTTAAAGCTCTCTGTCTGAGAAATCCCCAAAGAGCTCCCAGTGGTTATGGATACCTGTACACACACAGGCACTCTGTTCTGCAAGGTACCCTGAATGCCAAGAGGGGCACGACTATCCTTTCTCATGCACTTCAGAGGTGTGAAATGTGCCTGCACTCTCAAAACCCAAGAGACCTGATTACAGATGGCTCTGGTTTTTGCTGCAGGCCAGAGGTTGCCAGTTTTCTTTGCTCAATAAGCAGCAGCAAGCACCACCCCCAAATGTACATACAAATGGGGGGAGGTGTTTGGTTTCTCGACCAACACTTGCATGTCACAGTATCACAGTTTAGAAGTCTCTGTAAGAGAGTCGTGACTGCTGTGTGTAACGCTGCTTCAGATGCTCCCTATGTGGAGTGACTGCCAGAGCTGTCCCTAAACACTGCACACAGCTGTGACTCATGATGTGTAACACAGCAAAATATTTGTCCCGCAGTCAGGCAATTCCTATTGCAGCCAAGCTCACCTCATCACTTTCTCAAACCTCTTATTGCAGCTAAGCTCACCTCATCACCTTCTCAAACTTCTGTTACAACAGCACAGGATTCAGCATGGAGAATATTTTCTAGATCATCAATTCAGCAGTGAATTGCTCTCGACACAGCCTGCTCTGCAAAATGGCTCAGGTTGCTGCAAAGTGTCATGAAGCAGCAGGTTGTTTTGAGGTGTGACATTCGTGTAACTAACACTGTCTTCTGACACCAAGGTAAGAGAAAAACAGTGTTATAGCCAAGCTCCGTGCTCCAAGGCAGACCTCAGTAAGTCCAAGTGTCTGTGCATCCACAGTTTGGCTCTAGTAACAGTCAGCACCCCTAGGAGTACACAAATTCCCATTCAGAAGATCTGTGGGTCTCCTATCTGAGGTTGCTGCATAAGAAGATCCAAGAGACCCCTCAGTGGACAAAAACTGTGTAAGTTGGTGACTTCCTTGCCTGCCCAGTTAGTAGCCAGCTAACAGGGCCAGCTACAGGTATGTACACCTCCTCTTGGGAGACCAGTTTAATTGCCAGGGTAACTCCAGTGACTCCAGGAAAGACATAGCATTGAAAACCAGACACCTGTTTATTTCTAAAATAATTTCACTACAGAAACTCAGGATACCAAATAGGACAATTTTATGAGTCTTTGATTTCCTACCCTAAGGACAGGGATGTGCATGCATGGTGAGGAAGGTAGCTGCATGCAGAACAGCGAGCAGTTAATTCTTACTTTGGGAGCTTTGTTTTGTCCTGCACAAAGAACAAAGAGCAGTTAAATATTATTGCAGGCCTTCTGGGAACTTCTATGCAGTTTGTGGGCAAAAGCCTGTCAGAGACTAGCTAATACTAGCTAGTGCTACTACAGCCGGTACTGAGCTGTCAAAGCAGGAATGGGAGGAGCACTGAGGGATGGCACAAGAAAGTCTAATTGCACAGCTCCAGCTGCAACTCAGTCCCTGACACACTGAACTACAACTGGAGTGCCAAAGGCTGGAGGAGCAACTCTGCAGAGCAAGCCTGACTGCAAAGGCTCTGACAGCCTGGAAGATGCTCTCTGGGGTTAAGTGATGTTTCCCCAGCATGCTGAGAGCTAGAGTGGTGGGTAGGTGATGTCAGAGTGAAACTGTACCTGGCTCACAAAGAACAGCAGTTCTCTAACTGCAGCACAGCAATCAACTTGGAGGCTGGCAACAGCCAGAGTCCTCTGGCTTATCCTGTAGTTAGCTGTGCAATATAAATGAAATATTTTCAAAATATTCTTTGTATGCAACTGGTGCAGCTGTTGCGTGGATGTCATGCAAGAAGGGAAAAGTGGTGTCTGCACAGAGCACCTCTCACAGAGGTGGCATTGTGTGAAAACACTTGAGCACCACAAGGCTGGGCTGGAGGCAGTAAATTCCTTGTGAAACCCCTCAAGTACAATGTAGGTGAAAGTAAGGGAAAAGCTCAGACTGCCTTCCTCCAGCGTTTACCTGTTGCAACACCCAGGAGAGGCACAAAGACGGCACACATCAACACCTGGTTGCTTCCACCCAAAGCACTGGGAAAGCCACCTCAGAGGGGGTCGGAGCGGGACAGAGCAGGACGCAGCCCCTACGGGAACCCGGTGCTCTCCACGGCAGCCGCTGTCAGGGCAGCTAATCAGCAACAAGACTTTGTTCTCCTCGGAAAATAATCGGGCTCAGTCTTCGACGGCAGGACGCCCCTCCCAGCCACCAGCGCTTAACAAAGCCCTAATTATGTAAGTTTTATATAACTCGGCACACCTGCCCCCCCGCGCCGGCCGCGGCACCCGCGCCCGGCCGCGCTGCCCCCGGCACGGCGGACCCGCGCCCGACCGCCCCCCGGCCCTCTCCGGTCACCAGCAGCTACCATTGCTGCCAGCACGACAGCCGGGACCAGCCTTTTGTCCGCTTGTCGACACAGGACCACGGCTGTGGGAGCTCCTAAGGCAGGCACGGTGCCCTGGCCGAGCGGGCAGCGGGACCTGCAGCCCCAGCCCCCAGCTGTCCCCAGCGGAGCGCAGCCCACTGACCACAGCAGTGACCGACTGCCAGCACTGCTCACGCCCCAGCTCTGCTGCCGGCTGCGATGCCTGGTGTCGTGCTGAGTCACAGCCACAGTACTGCCAGGCACAAAGGCGTCCTTCGGGCTGAGCCTGCTCCCAGGGGAAGCTTCCCTCACCTGTCAGAAAGCACGTACATCTCATTCCCGTTGTTGATTTATCTAGGAGTTAACCACCCCAGGTCTGTCGTTCATACCTGTCACTGTAACCAGACACAGAGTCTGTCATGTTGGTATAACAAAGAGTGCTGCTTGAATTCTGAGTAATATGTTTTTCATTTCCTCAAGTATCAGTAAAGCGATCACTCGCTGTGGGTTCAAGACACCTACGTGAAATCTGCAGACTGCTGGTGAGGGATGGCAGGCTGCCTCTGTCCCCAGCGCAGGACCAGAGGATGGAGGGAAGAAATGAGCTCTAAAGAAAAGCCACCAGCACTGACTCTGTGGGCCAGAGCATAAGGAGGGAGCCAGACCATGAGCATGCACAAGTCAAACCTGTCTCCAGTCTCCTCTGGCAAGAAGTAAGCCCAAATAAATTGAAAACTTTAAAAGATAAATTACAAGGCAGCAATGCCCTTCTTTTTTCCTTCAGACATCTTTCAGCATATCAGTTGCTGATGAGATTATGCTGCAGAATAAAACTCCTTTCCTGGCCTGAAGGAATCCTTCAGGAACAAAAGGCAGCAGAATTGAAGGGCAGGAGCAAGGAATATACCACCTAGAAACCAAAGGGAAAGGAAGCAGCCAAGAAGTGCCAAGAGGCAAACTGGGATATCAAACAGCCAACTTTGGTGACAGGCGATATATCTTCTAACCTTGGGATTATGCAAGCAGAACCAGGCCCCAAATACCCAAGAGATCTTGTTCTGGCTGGGCCTCAATGCTGCGGACACTGAGACCCGGGTTACATAAACACCAAAGAGCACTTATATAACTGTTGTATGGCACGGGCTCACAGCCACTGGCACCCCATTGCCACTGGAGTGTGGCAGGTACCTGCTCTGGCACCCAGCCCCTCCAGGACCTCCTCCCATCCCTGCACAAGCCCCTGAATGCAGCCCAAGTGAGGTGCCCGTCAGGTTGTCCTCCGTTTTGCAGACACCAGAGGCTCATGGTTACTCTGAAGCACTGAGCAATCCCATATCCATTTCCAGCTCAAAAGAGGATGTAAAGTTTAAAATCAAACATTTTCATAGTGCTTTGAGACAGCAACAGCTGGAGAGATACAGAATGCTGCTACCTGCCATCCCTCTTCTAGATCTGTAATCAAAACTACTTTTCCCAATGAAAGTCCTCAAATCGAAACTGTTTTCTCCTGTCGTGCCCTCTCTCTTGCACAGGCACTGTGGGCATTAGTGAAGACAGGGAAACAAAGACAGGAAAGGCACCCACTAAGGTATCAAGGGAGGCAGGGATCGGCCACATTTGTCCTTTAGCCAGGGGTGTGCAAGAGCAATGAGTTATATAAGGCTACTGCTCTGGAGTCAGGAAGTGTTTCAGGCTGAGTGCTGGGAAGTTTTCAACATGCTGTGTGCAGGAGAGAATTGAAACCTCCCCTTTCTGGTTATCCCAGTTAACTAGTAACCCAGAATAGAGTTTTGTCAACCAGATTACAAAAATTACCATGGGGATCTAAACCACAAGTAACTGGATTTAACCTTATTTATTTTCACAACACTTTAAAGCTTTTTTAAAAAAGAGAAATATGATCTAGTTTGTTGAGGTGGCTAAATATTGATTTAGGTAACAAATTTCCCCTTTCCAGCTTCAGAAAATAGATGCATACGGGGGCTTGACACGTTCCAAGCACAGTGAATCCAGCTGGCTGCTACCATGACTCTTCTAGGGATATATTTCAGAGACTAAGAAAAGAGGACGAGTAGGGGAGCAAGCATTCTGCATTATGCAATGATTACATAAGCATTAATTTACACTAGGTAGCTGGGAGTTGTAGCTTTATACCAGCATACCCTCAGAGCAATGAGAAATAATAAAGAAGAGATTATTGCTGCCACACACTTCCAAGGCCACCAAAATGGCAAACAAACAACAAGCACCAGCTGAACTTTAATCTCTGCCTCAAGCTCACACCATAGCTTTGCTCAGGAGCTACTAACAAGGACAGGAGAAGACAAGTGACACTCACTCCTAATCTAAAAGAGCAGCATGGGAAATAATCCCAACACAAGGCATCCTCCAGCATCTGAGTCCTCCTTTGTTGTTGCTCCTGATGGTAGTGGTATAAGAGAGGAGTGATTTCAAAATTATAAGTGTCTTTTGTACCCTAGTCAGTGCCAAAGGAGTTCATGGGCATGATGAGCTCCTCACAGTATCCTGTGAAACACCCTCCTGTCCATCTTGCAGAGGAAGAAACTAAATCAAAGCAATCAGATAGGCATCAGTGCTGAGTAACTCAAGTTATTGGCTCCCTGTCCTATGCTCTAACCAACAATTCCCTTTCTTCTCCATAAATATAATTTCCAACAAAACCCAGTTGTGGATTTTTTTTAGAACTGTAACAAAGCACAGAACTTCAACTACATTCCCTTTTTCTGCCTCAGTCTCTAAAGAAATTTCAGAGGAATTTTTAAGGACTCTGTTTAATGAGGGAGGCATCACTTGGGAGAAAAATTCAAATTGTTGAGTTTGAGCCTGTATGCAACCGCATTCCACTGGCACTTTTCCCATCAACTGCAGCCAGAAAAGTGACCGAAAGCACTGGAGAAAGTTAATAAGATCAGGATGAAACACCATCGCTGAAAGAACAATCTGTTTCTAGTTCTCCTTTCCAAAATATTGGTGCTGCTAAAGGAGTTTGACAAAAGGCCGCAAAGTTTGCAGCAATCAGACTCACGCAAATTGAAGTCACAATGCCACAAGGACCCCCCCACCCAAAATACACGACACTCTAAAAGCTAAGCACATTACAGCACATTACAGCCTGGAAAAGAAACAGGCACCTGCTCCTTCAAAAGGTTCCTAAAATTACAATTACCTCTATGGTCAAGAAATAAATATATGTGTATGTCAGGAGGAAACAGGGATCTTTACATAAAAGACATTTTTCTCGCAGGACAACAGGGGGATAGGTAGTGTGCTGCAACAAACCTTGATTTACTAGCTGGTGGGTGCTACCATAAAATACTTTAAATCTGCTCTAACTTTCCAGAAACATTTTTAAAATAACAAAAAAGTATCACATCACTGCATATAGAGGTGCTTGCTATTTTGAAGACCCCAAAGAAGTGTTCAGGCGCCTGGAGTGACGAAAAGCCAGATAAACCAGACAGGAAAAGAAACATTGCTCAGTGGATGAAGCACAAAACCAGTGAAGAACATGATGTGTAAGTTCTGCACAGACTCACTCAGTGATCTTGTGCAGTTTATCATCTCTCTTGAGACAGGAAGGTTGTGCAGAAGTGTAAGGGAGACTCTTGGATCCACCAGACAGAAAAGAACTTCATTATATCAGTTAAAAAGGCTTCCTCAAAGAGAGATAACTTTCTACTGCCAGAAACTTTGGTAGAGACTGTGACAAACGCTGCCCCAGACTTTACAACTTGACAAGTACAAAGAGGAGTTAATTTGCACTTTTGCTGTCTGACTTTCGTACAAATACCTTTCCAAACAAAATTTTTGAAAGGCCTCTAACCTTGTATTCTCCCTCCATCTATGACCTACAGTCTCATTTCCAAAAGCATCTCTCCCTCCCTGTATTCTCTTTTTATACCTATTATCTAGACTAAGTTACATAAGCCACTTGTATCATCACCCAGATTCCTCATTTATCCAAACTCATTTTCTATTGTAATTCCTTTTTTTCTCAGTTCACACTCTCCCAGAATTAGCTTCTTTGTCCTGCCACCACAACCAGAGAAATAAGATGGATTTTTTTTTCATGAACCTCCCTTCCCACTAATGGGTAACAAATATCGCATGGCTTATTTCTGTAAAAACTCCTCATGACAACCACATTGCACTTCCGTAATAAACCAGGAATCCAGAGCTGGAACTCCTGGGGACCATTTTTGATCAGTCTGTTAGGTTCATAGCATGACTTTGGAGGTATTTGCCACATGAACAAAGTACAAGAAGCCTGGCATCACAAAGTACCTCACCTCAAAGTAAGAAGTTAAATTACAAATTTAGAAAGTTCTTCAAATCTGAACCAAGTTTTTTTTCCAACACACAACATCCTCCCACCAGCAAACAAATTAAGTGGCAGCTATCCCCAAACTGTGAACTCCTGTTAGGATTTCACCAGCATCTTCCATTTGATAGGGGGGAAAATGGCCAAGTAGCTTTTAGTCTCTTAGGCACTAATTAGGGGATCTGGAGCAAGCACCAACAGCTCTGCCTGGTGCTCATATTGTCGCCAGGTCAGCAAGTCACCAAATATCTCACTGACAAAAGAAGCTCTTGAAACTCTTATCAAGTAGGATGTTGCAGGGAAAGTATACACATGAAGTCAAAGGGGGTGGGGGAGAGGACAGTGGATATAAAATGATACTGCTATTAACAACTGCCTCCTCTCTTGGAAAAAATAACTTTTGCAGCATAACAACACAACAGCAGCAGAAACAGTAACAGCTAGACCCAGAATGTCACATCACCAAAGACTTCAGAATTATAGGCACAAAGGAAGACTAAGTTTCCTTCTCATGTCCTCTCCATCAGGCCAACAGGCACTGCAAGGCTCTGAAATCTCAACCTCTTCCATCCCTGCCTGGTAGGGAGCACATTAAAACCTGAGACCTACAGAAGAGCCTTGGTTCCTGATGCCTTTTACTAGCCACTGAGTGGGGTGCTCCAGCCCAGGGGTGGGAAAATTAATGGCCTGTAACAGGAAAGCAAGAGGGAGAAGAAAACAAGGGAGAAAAAGAAAGAAAAATCAACCCACAAAATCCCCCACCTGTGTCCTACCTTGAAACTGCTGAGACTCATCCAAGAGTAGCATGCTGCTCAGTGCACTGAGGTGAGCCCTTTGCCTGCACACTTGTTCAACGTGGCCGCAACAATCTCAGCTCTTCTGCTATTCTTGTCTCAGGGTCTTCAGGACAAAAGTTTCCAGTCACTCCTGACAACTCCTTATCTCTGCCCACAGCCCAGCGAGCACTAAATCCACTCTCACTGGCTGTTCAGTTTGCAGGCGGGAAAAGACTCCTGATAAAACAGTCCAGGGTACAGGCAGGGAAACCTGCACTTAAAGTTTCTGAAAATAACTTTGGTAAATAGCTCCTAGCGCTTGAATCCACCCAGCTGGTGTGACGAGAAGCAGTACGTATATATCCTCCCTGCACCCAGCCGAGACAGACCAGGGTCACTGTTATATAACTAGTTAAATATGCCTCGTGTTCAGCCTAAATAAAAATTGTCACTATCTCCTCCCCTGCTTGGAGAGTCAAACAACACAGCCCTGCCTGAGGTAGCTGCTGCTCCACTGGGGACCGATGCCTGGAGCTGTGCTGCCGGGACGGTTTGGCTTCAGTACGCGCTCCCGATCAGCGGGAGCAACCTCAGCTGTGCTTGGGAAAAGAGTTTTAGAAGAGCGAAGAGGAGCAGGGAGGCTGAGTGCATGTGTACAGGGGAGGTCTCTCTCCTCTGGAGCAGCAGAGCTGCACGCCGTACGGATCAGATCCCATTCACTCAGCCTGTGATCCAGTTCAACTAGTGGCAGAGACCAAGACTGAGAATAAAATAAAAATCCTTACATAACCGTTCAGGCTCCGGTGGGGCCCCGCGCAAGGGGAATCCCAACAGACAACAGGACATTCAGAGCAGGGGACACGCAGCACCGTAACTCTGCTTCCCAGTTTCAGTGGTGGCTGGGAAGGAGATGAAAAAAGGAGTACAGCCTTTCTGGCTTCGAAAACAGTTGCGATTTTATGAGCTATTTGAATGATGCCTTATAATTTGCAAGAAACCTGGACAACTGAAACTGAAACTAGAGCAATTTGATGGAGTTGGTAACCTGTTTGCACAATAACAGGTGAAAGAGCATCCTGCTCGCTTAGTTAAATCAGCAGCTTGTAGACCACTGCAAGTTTCTCAGTTTTCAGGAGAAAACTTGTCAGAATTTGTGCAGTAGGAGATTACTTTAAGTGAGTCTTTGTCCCAGTCACCTGCATCAGGACAGGTGAGAATAAATAAGTGCAGAATAAGTCCTTTAAAGCTGTGGTTGAATCCCTAAAGGCTATCCATCCTGCCTAACCTTCCTCAGTGTTGCAGAGACTTTATCCATGCCCAGTTTCCTTCACAGGCATATTTAATGCCAGTAATAAAGAGCAAACCCGGGCTGAGAGATCCGTAATGAAACTAGCTCTCTGGTAGTGAGCATTTGTAGATGTAACAAAGTCAGCTGCTTATTGAAACAACTGGTGAGGGAGCTCTGGGAAAGCCAGGACACGCACAAGAAACCCAAAGCAGGCGGCGTCCGAACAGACACGGCCATCGCACAGACCAGCAGGACTCCAGGACAATCAGCCACACTCACAACAGCAAAAGCTGATCTAAAGGTCTGCAAGCACAGCCAGGGCAGAGCCCAGCTCCCCTTTGTGTTACTCCAGCCATTTTTATTTGACCTTTTGTTTGAGAGGGTAGCAGGGCACCACGAATGCTTGCTGCCATCAAAACACCCTCAGTGCTTCAGGGTACATCACAACTTTGAAATAAACCCAAGATGCTTTTTCACAGTTACAGCTACATAAATTTTACAAAAAAAACCCTGTATTACAATTAAGACCCTCAGTAACAAGACAGCCTTTCACCTATGTCACAGATTCAAACAGCCTGGCTGGCACACAAAGTTTATCGAGGGGGGAATGAGGGACAAATATATTAAAGAAGTGCATAGCCAAGGATCTTGTAACAGGCCTTATAAGGACTTTGTACAGTGGGAATAAATAAGCAAACATGACCTCAGCACCTGACCTAACAGATTTATGAATCTGGAAAGCAAGATTTAAAAACAAGTATTGGGTAAATGCAATTGGGTACTTGCAAAGCATGCAGTGCTGGTTTTGGCTGGGAGAGAGTTAATTTTTTTTCATAGCAGCTAGTATGGGGCTATGCTTTGAATTTATGTTGGAAATAGTGTTGATAATAGAGATGTTTTTGCTGTTGGTGAGCAGGGCTAACACAGGCCTTTTCTACTTTTGACACTGACTCACCAGTGAGGAAGCTGGGGGGGCACAAGGACTTAAGAGGGGACACAGCTGGGACAGCTGACCCCAACTGGCCCCAGGGATATCCCAGACCATATGGTGTCATGTTCAGCATAAAGAGCTGGGGAAAGAAAGAGGAGAGAGGGGATATCTGGACTGATGGTGCTTGTCTTCCCAAGTCACTGTTACTGTGATGGAGCCCTGCTTTCTTGGGGATGTGCTGAACACTTGCCTGCCCATGGCAAGGAGTTGATGAATTCCTTGTTCCGCTTTGCTGTTTAACTATCTTTATCTCAGCCCATGAGCTTCATCACTTTTACCAATTATTTACCAAAAATACCAAAAATTTTACCAATTTTTCCAATTCTCTCCTCCATCCCACTAGGGGACAGTGCGTGACTGTGTGGGGCTGAGTTGCCAGCTGGGGTTAAACCACAACACATCCATATTACAGCAGTCAAGCATGAGAATAATGGAAGTTCAGTACTCTGGGGGAAACAAGAAACCTATACCTGTCCTTCTGCACACAGCAATAAAAAGGGAATTTCCTTCTTCACCTTAGCATGCAAAACGGAAAAGGAATTTTTCTAGCTCTTCTACTCACAACAGCCTGCTGATGAGGCACCACTATTAGCCAGGATAAATAGATATTCACACTACCAAGAATCAGAACTGTCTGAAACAGTTTATAAAATGATCTCCTCATGCAAGGTAATCTTGTTACAGATAACTCCATTTACTGAATAGCTTTTCCATGAGGCCAGTCTTACCAGTAAGGAACAACGTTCTCCCTCCCTTTGGGGTCTGAAATCTTACCCAGCTGTCACACCTCACCTTCCTCCTCTCAAATCACAAGCTCTTTGCAACTGTATAAACTGTACTATACGTCACAAAAGGCTTCTCAAAAAGCTTCTGACACCTGAGAGATTCCCTTGCTAACAACTTAGGGGATTACCTATTAAAAAAAACTCCACACAATACTATGAAGTTTGTATTTTCATAGAATATTAAGATAGATAAAGGTCCTTCAGAACATGTTTTTTATTTGGCTGACAAGTGTTTCCAGCAGCAATGTCAGCATCCCTGAACACTGCAAAATCACAAGCATTAAAACTCAAACCTGTCTATACAGAGAAGATACTTGACCGTAAAGAGTTTCGGGACATTAGTTCCTCCATATAGCAAAAAACATTATCAAACTGAAGTCAGTTAAACTAAATAAATTTCAACAAAATGTCCCAAAACATGCCTTCCCTTCAAGGTGGAATAGCTTGTTCCCCAGCCCCATGCCTGTTGTCCACCTTGAATCTCTCAACCCCTGCTCCAAAGGCTGAGCAGCTCCAGGACTGCTCCATGACCTGATCCAAGCTCAGCGAGGACAGCATCAGAAGAAGCACTGCATCTATGATGTGCCACCCTGTTCTTGATCCCTGCAAGCAGGGGTGGGTTCCCTTCTCCCCAGGCTGTTCATCCTCATCATCACCCCATAAAGCAGAAGAGACCTTCCTTGCCCACCCTCAACTGCTCCATGCTGGCTGCACAGTCCCTTCCCCACCCCACGGCTTTCTCCCAGCCATGCTCCACCAGCTCCTTCTGCACACCCCACTGACCTCCACTGTACAGGGAAGCTGCCTACTAACCCAAATTGTTTGTAAGTTACTGAACATGAACTAGGCTTGACAGCCACATTTCACTCTTGATTAGCACCTGCTAGTAGAACATACACATCATTAAGGCCACTTTCCCTGTCCTAGTTTCCATGCTGTTTTAGCAACACAGAAAACACACAAGAATGCCAGGTTTGAGTTGGACACAGTATAAGGTGTTGTTTATCCACCCAGAATGGTTCAGACAGAATCACACTTGGACTCCACAACACTCTGTGTTGGCAACTGAGTATTGCCAGGCTTTGAGAATAATTTGCTTTTAAAACAAACACTGCACTGCAAATAAAAATTCTTTTTGATAAGATCTAAACTAACTATGGAAAACCAGAGGAGTTTTTCCACTGACTTTAGTGAGTTTCAGACTGAACCATAAGGCATAAAATTTGATAAATCTGTTTTTTCTCATTTTATTTTATTCATATAAATCTTGGTGTGTTTTCTTTCCCAAACTCATCTAAATCATAAGTGGGGGGAGGTTGGGAAGTTGTTCACAATGTAACAAAAATCTAATTGCAGAAAATACAGGAAGTGACACAATGCAGTACCTCTTACAAATGCTTTTCACACTGGCACTGTGGCAAAACACACTGCTTGAGATTCCAAGGCTTTCAAAGGTTGTTTAAATGTACCAAGGAAAATAAGCCATTACTAGACAAGATGTAGTGATTTAAAGTCAAAGAATTTATACCACAGATATTTATCATAATTCTAATCAAAATTAAATCCATTGATTTACAATCCCAGTTACACTCAACAAACTGATTCCTCATTTCTGTAACTTGCTAAATTTCTCTGCTGCTGTAGATGACACAACGTATTTGTGCACCACTGAAGAGTTTTTTGGTACAACTTTAATTTCATTCCATTCATTTTCAGCTATGTGCAAATTTGACATAAATCACAAGCTGAGTACACAAAAGTACCGCTTTCAAATTGCTTCTAACAGTTCAAGTATTTAAATATTTTACATAGATGAGGATTATCTGCAGATGTTTTAATTGCAAAATTTGTTTTGACAGAGATTTAAACTAGAAGTTTCTGTTCACCTTGCCCAAAAGGATTTTATCTTGTAGCTTTCTCCTGTCTCACTCCTATTTGCATATTTGCAAGTGAAAATAAAGTCCTCTGACTCCTACTTAGAATTTTTTTGAGGCTGAGTCAGTGAACTGCATATTGAAGAAAATGTGAACAAGACATTTTAAACATCTGCAGTACAAAATATTGCTAATAAAAAAAAAATACTTTGATCCAAACAATGAACCAGACACTTCTAAAAGTTCAGTGTTGCAGTTTCTTTAAAGCCTAAGCCAGAAGCTAAAAAGATCAATAAAGGAAATAACTGGGATGTGATATTGTGTTTTAAAATCTGAAGGATACTTCTAATTTAATTAAAACTGTTCCTCACCTCCTTCCACACTTTTATTATTTAATATTACACTTCTATAACCTATAGCTGCATGTACATTTTATTTAACTAGCCATTAAAACGAGCATAATACCATATAAACTAGGCAAAAATGAAATTAAGGAACCCTTGCATGGTTTTAAGCTCACATGAAAATCAAAGAAGTGTTTCACCCAGTACATTTGAACATAAAAGGGGTGCTGCCTAAAATGTAAACCAGACAATTTTCACTTTGGCTTCTTCACACTCATCGGGTGAACTTGGCAAAGTGACTTTGCCACTCCTTACCTGTTCAAGAGTGAAAATACCACATTACAAATTTGCTAATTAGTTTCTGTATGATTTCATCATCGTTACAGAAGTTGCAGATGAGGGAATACAGTACCTATTAGCAATGGCGAGGTGTGGTGCAGAGCTGACAATCAGAAACGTACATGGGGGGAAAAGGCACCAAACAGGACAGAGGAGCAAGTGGGACTGTCCTTTGTTAGAGATTCACTGGCTTTATGAAAAGAAAAAAGCAAGTTTTTGGCCAATAAAGCACAACCTCTATATCCTGCAAAGCTTATAAGAAAAGCAGAAAGACAACTTGGAGCAATTCTTTGTTCCGTTAATAACTGCTCACTCGCTGACCCTGCTCCCCACACCTTCTTGCTAATCTCACATTTGTGACAGCTTTAAGAGAAGAGATAAAAGAGAGGCAAAAAAGCATTTGAGAAACTCCATATATATATATACACATAGAAAATGCAGAGCCATGGACGTGGGCTGCTCCTGAACTGCATAGAAAGATTTCTATTTTGTATTCCATCATACGCAATAGATCAAAGTGAAGGAGGGAGAACAGAGGGGGGAAAAGAGTAGCTGGTTATAACACCACATCATTTCACGAGATCTGCCAGTCCCTGCGCCCAATTGGCGGCTCTGAAGGAAGCAGAGCTCTGGCGTCATCACCTCCTTTTAAAGAAGTAAAGCTAGTCATTACTCCAGGTTACATAACACTCAGACTATGCCAGACTTTGTGACACCCTCTCAAAAAGGAAGCCGCTGTCAGAGAGCCTGGGAGGCGGGCAGGAGAGTCACCGACGTTTTCTTTCGGAGCTTCCCCCCGCTCGGGATAAGCCGAGGAGACCGCGAAGGAGTCCGCGCGCTCGGGCAGAGCAGGCAGCCGGCGAAAGGCTCAGCGACCGACCTGCGACATCGGCAGTCCGCAATCCCCTGCGCAGGGGGCTGGGGAACAACACTCCTCAGGATCTCATCCTTCCTTCTCACAGCAGCCCCCAGGCCACACCTCACCCTTCTGAGAACAACCTAGTTCACGGGGTTAGTCACAATGCTGGAATCAGCCAGTAAAGCCCCCTAACCTCAGGCAGTACTCCTCCCCATTCCTCCCTGACTGACTGGCATACAGCAAGGCAAGGCACCTCCACCGTCCTCCCACCACCGAAACTGCCCCAACACAACAGAATGCCCAGCCAGGCAATCTGCAGCTTCGGAATCGGCAGAAGGGGAGACAGCAAAGCATCCAGCACTGCCTGTTCCCAGCAAAGCACTCGAGGGTTTTTCTTTAACATCACCATTTAGTGAGTCCAGTAAATCCAGTTCAAGGAAGTTGGATGCCACAGGGTCTGCACAACGTGCTGGGGACAGGGACCCTCACTGTCTGGGCAGGGCCAAGCCCCTCAGTCTCCACACACAAACATCATTTTGCTCTGACACAAACACTGTACTCCCTGGAAACCACCAGGATAAAAACAAAGGGTAAAATCTGCAGCCTTCTGTAATGAAGCAAAGTTCCCAGAGAAATCAGTGAGGCTTTTGTGTACAGGAGAGGCAAACCTCTGCAATTTCAGTGTAACCCTTCAGTATTACTCAGTAACCAGGTCTGCTAAAACTGTGCATGCTACCAACCCATCTCCTTCTACCTTTGATACTATCTGCATCTTTTGTATTTTATTCAGCTGGATTGTGGAAACATAGAAGCCAGCCAGCTCCAAATTTTTTGGGTCTTAGGAAACGGACACAAGTCTCGAAAGGAAGGTTTGTGGCCACATAGAGAGTATGCTGAACAGACACAAAGCTCTTATCACTTTCAGGAACTGAGAGAACAACAAAACCCCCTCAACTTCTTAGTTATAGCACATCACCTGAGAAATGCATCCACTGTCTGCAACTGGATGCACATTACTGAGTTACCCACAACCATCTGAGGCTGAGCCCCACACTCTGCATCTATATGATAAAGTACATTTAAACACCATGATTCATAAGGATCATTTTCTAATGTAATACAGTTTCCTATGACAATTTGATTTAGTTTAAACACATGTCAATAGGCAGGATATTAGTTGACAAGTAAATTCTTTCACAGGTAGTGATTGCTTTTGTACCTCTTACGATACCACACAAGCAATCCTCTTTGCAGCCAATTATTGGCTTGGAAGACAGTCTACATAAAGTTACTACAAGCATAAAAACCTACCTGGCTTGTAAGGAACATCAAAGTGCACAGTGGTACATGGAAGTTCAGATCTGGCTCTTTACCAAGACCAGAGCCATTGCACAGGCAACAAACCTAGACTGTCTGTTTCCCCAGGACATGCCCTTCCAGTTTCCTTGGAAATAGTACTGGTGGGCTCTAGAGGGAGCTGCATCCAGCCACAAGTAACCAAAACAAAAGAATCTACATAGGAAAGTCCATCAAGAAGGAATAAGAGAGGTGATGTCAATCATCACTCTTCCCTTTCCCCAAGGAATTCCCCTTGTGCACTGCAAATATCCACTTGTAGATTTAAGTGCAGGATTATAACTTATGGGCACTCATCACTGGCATAGGTACATACAGAACAGAGAGGAGTTCACAGTTAAAGTCTCCCTCATTATTGTCTTCAGTGCTTTTCTAGACTTAGGACTCAGTCCTGACTTCTGTTTCCTTCCATACCTTTTGCTACTACTCATCCACTTTCAAACAACAAAAAGACCCTGCTCTCCACTCCAAGTTTACTCTGATGGGCTTGTGCCTTACCATAGCCCCAGCACCTGCCTCCAGCTAAACAAGAACAGGAGATCAAAGCACATCTCACCAGTTTGAGGCAGGAAGCATGCAGCAGCCAAGGCCACTGTGCCACACACTGCAGCAGACAGAAGCAGAGTTCCTCAAAGAGCAGTTCTGTCCTCTGAGGCTGCCTCGACCTTGGGATGCCCATCTGCCCTTGGTGCCACCTGGAGAAACAGCTGTGAAAGGCTGCTTTCTAAAAGGAGTGGAGAGATTAAAGCAGTAAGTACTTAATTGCTCCTCCTATTCTTAAGGAACAAATTTCATTTTCTAGCAGATAGGAAGGAAAACTTAAAACCAGTGTTTCCTAAAAGAAAATGCTGTGTAGTCTGGTCAAGAGTAGAAGGCAAGAGGTTTCAAGTTGTTGGAACAAATCTCCATTTACTAACACAAGCAGGATCATTCATTTCAGGTAAAAAGTGCAGGGAAATTACTTTCTAACAGCAGTTTCTTTTTTCTTCTCCTTTTTATCTCCAGCAGGATGGACCTTTCTAAATCTGGATATAAAATTATATATGATACCATTTAGCAAGATAGGAGACTGTCTCCACACTCTGCCTCTCTCTCAGTTTCATAAAGGTAAGTATAATGTGACCTAATTTATAAGAATAACCACAGTCAAAATGCAAAAACTCACATATTTGAGAAGGAGGAGCCTACAAAATCAACAGATTTATGCCAAAGACTTTCCTCTCTTCCCCTTTAAGGACAGAAAGTTGCTCTGTTCCCAACCACACACATCCAGCTGGGGACTCCCACACATTCCAACTCACCTCATTTCCAGCACTTTACTGGGGAGAAGAAAAGATAGAATGCTTTGGGGTGGGAAGCACACGAATAACACCATCTCCAAAATGAGCAGCAGATCTCTGTAGCTCAAGGATATATTCATGTATCATTCTAAGAAATATTAACCCATACTTCCACATGACCTTAAAAACAGATTTCCTAAATAAATTCAGCTTTAAAAGCTCCAGGTGCTAATGAAATTTCTAGTAAGTATGGTGTTAGCTACTCATTTTTCCCATTAGATTAGACAAAGAATTTGTCCAGGCAGCTAGGAATAGATTTCCTTTTCAGTGTAATTGCACCCCACAATGATGACACACAAAGAGCCACAGAGGAGCATCATATTAAACGAAATCCATACTTGCTATAATTTCATGCCAACATTTTTTCCCTCAACAACCAAGTGAAAATCATAGGAAAAGCTGATCAAGCAGGACCCCTTTAAATGAACAGATTTTCCTCTAGTGAGGGCTCAAGGTCAGCAGAGATCTTTTCACATTTGAATCAGCAGTGGGTGCCACCTGAAGTCAAGAACTCCTGCTTTGGTATCAAGGGGAGGAGTTCAAAACTGTGAGTACCAAGTGGCAGCTCAAGTTCAAGCAGAAAGCAGCTACTGAAATACATTCTGGATCATGCTGCAGAAAGGAAAGGTAGCTCTGTTTGAGCTATCAAATGTCACAAGCACAGTGAGCAGTTTTAAGAGGCTAGGGTGAGGAAAAGAGTCTCTCTTCCCCCCCACTCACCTCATGTGCCAATCTCTCAGATCAATCTCAGATTCTGAGATTTCCTGATGCCCTCACCCTACCAAGGAGCTGCAGTGCAAAACATCACTGCAGCCATGTGTCCTCCTCTCCTAGACTTGCTATTCTGTACCACCAACCAACTGTGCTTCTCATTCACTCCTCTTTAAGAGTCTGCATGTCCACAAAACCCCACACAAACCAGTCTTGGTTTGCTGCAGCACTTTGTCAGGCAGTAGGTGGAACAGTATGAGTCTAAGCTGGGAAGAGGGAGCTCCTCCAGCTCTCCAGTAGTCAAACAGAGATACCACAGAGCTCGTGCATTCCCAGCCCTGGGAGAGAAAGAGGGGACAGGACAGGCGAAAAAGTGCAGAACACAGGGCAGGAGACAAGTCCAATTCCACAGAGTTTGTCTTATCACAACAGCATCATCTAATATGTTATTATTTGGCACTGCCTGGTATCTTTGTACAGTAAGAATTGCAACACTACTGTAGTACTGGAAAATTGTTCACTAGTATACACTAAAAGCACTGATTCCAACCCCTGTCTGCTGTACTATGCACCCTGTAATGCAAACACAACTAGGAGCCTTTGAGGACAGTGTCTGAATGCTTGTGCTCATTAAGACATCTTTGAGAGAACTGAACAACCACTTCTACCCCAAACAGCACTTTACGAAAGTGTTTAACCCATATACTCAGAGGTAAGAAAAAATGCGACTTGCCATCACTATAAATAGCAGAATTACAGCAATACATATGAATAAGAGATAATGAATTCCAGAGACATCAGTCAGAATAATCCAGAGACATTCCCAAAGTGGAAAATCAAACAGTACAGTGGATTCACTCAAACACTCAACAGCTTTCCTTGGGAAAGCTCTGAGGTATAAATGGTCCATGCATTTGAAATTATCTGTAAAATCCATATTGGAGATTTGTTTCCTCTTTGCTCAAATTAGCTTTTATTCCTATGGAGTCCTACACAGCCGTGAGCAACAACCAGGATCAGAGAAAAAGTGCAGGACTTGAAACAGCCCTTTATCTCTACAGTCATCAGTACATCACATTTCTAGTGAAAACGATTTAGGGAGTTAACAAAAAAAGTTCCTAACAGTCATGCATTGCTATCACAAAATAAAACATGATAAAACAGGTGCTGCAACCCACAAGTAGTGAGAAAACAGATGAAGTGGGCAGGAATGACAAGGCTGAAAAAGCAGTGGCAGCCTCTGGCTAGGACTGAAGTGTGCTGCTGGGATGGGTGTGCAGTCTGACAGCCGGGGAAGGGGCTGTAAGTGTCAGAATAGATAAGTTCTGGAAGGAGCATTCTGGAAAAAAAAAATACTAAAGCTGTAAGAGTTCCTACACATGCTTAGGTTCATTAACTGGCCACCTCTGAAGAAATGGATAAAGGATGTAAGCCATGTGGTTATTAGCTTTCACTTACTGAGAAATATTCAGAAAACTAGCTTTTCAGGCTCATGTTGATTCCTTGAGGGCAGGGGCAAAGGTCGAAGAGCTGCGTTCTTCAATACTGAAAGCCTATACCACACAAGTACAGACTAAACTCCAGACCACCTAAGGGACAGCCTATACTAAATGCAATCAAAAACTGAGCAGAAATGAGAAAAATGTGCCAAAATGTGCCAAAATAGCACTAAACTACAAGAATGTAAAAAGAACTCCTAGAAGACTATGAAACTGAAACTACACACAAGGATTAACTCCACACACAACATATCAGAAAGACAAAAACAGGTTAAACATACAAAACACAAGTCACTGCTAAGTCTGAGATGATATGATTGACCACCACCAAGTGTGGATAACACTGGAAAGGTCTTAAGTTATTTGAGCCACCATCAATACATGGAAATCCTAAACAAAGCCACTAGTTTGCAAGCAAACTGTAAAAATGTTATTTTTGTAATTGACAGCCACTATTATTTAAAACAAGTAACCAGTTTCAGTTTAGAGAAAATGTTTACACAGCCTGTCAGCCTTCCAAGGAAATGGCTTTGAAAGATTAATAATCATCTAAAGTTTGTAGTGCTAGAAATATGCATGGGCCCATCCCCAAGGGAAAGATCCCCCCAGGATCCCCAGTGGGATCAGAACAACCAGACTACCAGGAGGGGAGGAGAACAGCACAGCTGGGAATAGCGAGAACAAAGTTTTAAAAGAAATTATTAAAATTAATCTTTTTAAAAGCTTCATAATATAAACATTAGAGCACTGCATCCCTTCCTATGAATAAAACTGCCTGTTCTAAATATGATATTTGTGAATGAGGTTAGTCTACAAAGCAACAGGACTACAAACATCAGATGGGCACAATAAAATGAACCTCTTAATTCTGAAGTTGGTTATATTTCATAGGCTAAAGAGCAGGAGACTGGTTTATATTAGATCTAAGGTGATACAGATGCCAAATGACATTTTGGAGGCAGTGTGTAGCTGTAAGGAGATATCAGGAAAAGTAGACTGGACACCTCCACAGAAGATAATAATTATACATCTAAGCATCCAGAAAGCACTAAGATATTGTGGCAGACAGAATTAAAGCTGAACAATCTGAAACCTCAGAGGCAATCTAGCTTCTTTGATCAGCTCATGGGAGTTTTTCCTTGTACCAAAAGAATAACCAGAAAAATACTTTATGTTAGTTTAATGTAAATTCTTTTTACTGTTCCTCATTATTTTCTACATTTTTTAAAATTTATGTTTAATTAGTCACTACAAAAATATAAAACATAAACATGTTTCTAGTGTTTTAACATGAAAATAAATAGCTGTCCTTAGCAGTTCACAATGTTCTGTATACCTACATTGATCTTGTTTGCTTTGGAAAGAATAATCCCGACAAACAACTGTGAGTATTCACTCACAATAATATAGATGTTGATGATAAGGCACACAAGTCTATGATAATAGACTAGTGGAATAGTGGGAATGACCCACTTGGATGTGACACACAGACACTCCCCTCTGTTAACAGAAGTTTGGCAACCACATTACACTTCTTCCTGCTGCATCGGCTGCAGGGTCCTGTGAACAAAGTGACATCACCATCACCAGTCTCTGAGACAGAGTAATCTGTGACCTATCTATCTTGATACTGGGAATTCCCTTGTTTCTTACCTGAACACTTCCATTTCTGCTACTTTCTCATTAAAAAAAGCCATCATGTGAACAAAAAAAAGGAGGAATGCATTCGTTTTTGTGTAAACATTTTTATAAAAGCATTTAAAATCAAAACAGCATCTTCAAATAGCACATGGCTGAAAGAATATAACAACAAAACAAACAACACTTGAGGACAACAATTTATTTTGAAGCCAAAAATTCTTCAGTAACTAGAAGAAGAGAGAAGTATGTTTTTAACACATTCTATGCTAAGAAAAGGAAGACAACTCTCAGTTGGTTTAGGTAGGAGTATTCAAGTACCTGCATACCCTTTGAAGTTATTAAAAATTGTAATTTTAAGGGAAGCAAATAGAGCATCCCCTTAGACTCTGGCTACAGTTTTGTGATACAAAGATTTGATGGCAAATTCAGCATGGGGAATTCCCATCTGAGCTCTGCATTCCTGTCTGAGTGCCCTAGAGCATCAGCCCTTCTGGACCAACAAACATTTCTAGGATCACATGGTGACCCAGAACAGTTATCTAGTAACACCCAAATGTAACCTGCACAGCACAGGCCCACAAACATCTGAATTAGCCCTGACCTGAGTTCCTCCTCTCCAGAAGAAGAGAGTAGGGCAGGTGGAACTAGGTGAGGACAGAAGGTGACAACTTACTTAGCACTTCCATCTTTCATCTTGTAAAACGAACAAAGCAGAACCCAACCTGTATGCTGGCAGAAAAGAACACTTTCCAGCTGTTAAAGATGGATTATTGTAAATGAGCAATAATTGTCCATAGCATCCCATCAAACTGTTTATGTATGGGACAAGCCAATGACAAACATATTTATTTTCACTACATCCTTTAAATAATATAAGTAATTGTAAATCGACTTATTTACTTTATATAATTGCTTTCCCAAAACTTGAAGCTATTCTAAAAATTCTATCCTGCTTACAATTTATACTTGTGGCTTGCTTTCATGATGGAAATATTTTTTGGCCAGGAGACCATATTTAACACACATTAAATACCTATTTAAAGTAAACAGCCACATAAGGACTTCTCCCTACAAAGAGCTGGACAAATCCTAACCCCTACACAATCTCCCAAGGGATGACAGCCAGTTTTCTATAACAATGTATTGATGCCTTAGGTTTTAGCTTTTATATTTTTCAGATTCTGTGTTGCTTTAGTGTGTAGTTCTGAGCTTCATATTAAGGGATAGTAAGCTCTCTTCACAGAGTAGGGAGACAAAACAATTCCTTTCCAAGCTTAGGACCAAGGACAATCACCCAAATTTCAGGCCCAAGAGCACAAACTGAAGAGGAGTGAAGAGAGAAAAACAAAAAGGATGTGACTTCATAATCTAAAGCTGGAATTGGACAATGAACTCCAATACGCAAATGGAGCAGAACTGATCAAAGTGAGAGACTCCGTGCCCGGTTGTGCATTTTGTGACCATTTTGGTTCATCTTGGGTGCAGCCCTGGCTGGGCTCTTGTGCTGCCCAAGGTGGATCCATTGAGGCCTTTTAATAAATCCCTACTTTCTTCTTTAACTCGATCTAGCCTCTGTTCTAGGGCAGCCTTTGCAAGGCATCAGCATATTCCCAACCCCATTCACTCACCACTTTCATCAAGTAAGTCCTCCTCATCATCCCCATCATTGTCCTCCTCCATCGCCTCCTCCTCATCTTCCTCCTCCTCCTCTTCCATATCCTCCTGCTCCAGGTCCGGGTCCAGGTCCGGATCACTCCCTGAGATTGACTCGTCTGACATGATTCCCAGTGGTGCTCCTTGTGCATTACCTGCTCATGTTCTACCGTGAGGCAGCCCTGGAAGGACACAAAAGAGGAACATGAGCCCAGCAAATCCCAACCTTTGAGCCTCAAGGCTCAATATCACAGCAGCATTATGGCACATAAAAAACCAAATCAGCCTTTTAAATAACAGACTTAGATATCAGACAAAGCACAAAATCCTGTGGAGAAAACAGACGCCGTAAGAAATGGATCATAATGATACAGGCCCAGCACTGAAGAATCTCCATCTCTTCATTGGTGCCCTTGACATACACACAGGAATCTTCCTGCTGGAAGATTCCTGGTATCAATGCCTGATTATTCAGAGATGCAAAAATTAATTATGTGATGAATTTCAGAAAACTACCATCCAAACAGGAAGCATACAAAAAAGGATCAGTGTCAGCATCCCCTGTGGACACGTTACCCTGATCCCTGCAAACACCATAACAGCGTGCAGATGTGTCTCAGAGACAGAAACCCCCTCGTGCCTCAGGTATACCCACTGCAAAGGTCACCCGGCTCCTCATCACAGCCTAGCTGAAGTCTCTGGTCCAACCACACAAGAAAAACATTGTTACCTTCATAGTTCGGGCAGAAAACAACAAAGATCCAGTTGTAAAGGCTGAACTCCCATTGTAAAACAGCGCAGGAAGAAAAGTAAACACAAAGAAAGAATGGATCAGACAAAATTTGCATTTCCTTTCTCTCAAGGACAAGAACTGGGGCTGGCTGTGCATAACTTCTCTGTTACATCACTCCAATGCATCACAGCAAAAATTGTGGTAGAACACAAAAATAAAGCTTCAAGAGAGGACCAGGGCAACCACAAAGTCACCAGCTTATCTGTCCAGATCGTGCACTGTCACTTCTGGTCAGTGATGGGTACTCCTGAGCACTCCTCTTCCATACACACGGAACGATCCTAAAGGAGCCGTGTAAGATGGATGAAAAGAAACACAACCAAGAAAGGAAAATAAAGAAGGCATCTTGATCTTAAGGAACATAAGCAAAGGATGTATTCAAAGATCAAGCTGCAGAAGAATTACTACCCACACACTTTTCAGAAACCTGTAAAGAATGATGAAGGAAACATTTCCTCATCACTCACTTCCCACTGCCCCCTACTTATACCACATTTCCACTGTAAACTATAAAATGTTTGAGAACTAATCAGCCACTTAAAAAAGAAAAAACCTAAACTCCAAACTTCTAAGCAGATAAGGCAGTTCAAATATCTATAAACACTTAAAATTTAATTTCGTTTAACACTTAAATTCCATTTTCAGCTGTGTTTCAGCAGTTGCCAGATTAACTCAGAAACCTGAAGGTTAAAGACAACACCACTGTAGCAGGGCTGAAAATCTAACTGTTGAGTAATGCTGAATTATTCCAGCTGAAGTTATCAGCTCCTGCTCTGCTCCTCTTGGCTCATCAATAACATTGAGGAGTGTCAGAAAGAAAGTAAACACAGGGAAGAGAAGGCTTTGGAACAGGAAGCCTTTCACCACTCAGTCCCAGGAGTACTTTACCACCAGGCAGAGACAACTGAAGTCCCTCCACTATTACACATGTCACACAGAATAAGTTGGCTTGGTCAAGCAGATGGCAGAAAAGGCCAAAACCTGAATTAGCTCAAGTGGAACTGTGCCAGCTTACACAAGCCAAAGATATTAATTCAGCTTCTGTGGTCTGCAGGTACAAGTCCAGTTGCTGTCAGGCTGCTGCAACACAGTCACCCCCAACATCCTTTGTTTTCTGATGTCTGGTGACTTCAGTCAAGGGCTGCATACTCAAAGCCATCTATTATCAGAAATTTTTCCTAACAAATGTTGTGCTAAAGTCTATGTGTATTTCAAAACAGCAGTTTATTTTTTCTTTTACATAGAACCAACCAACCAAAGAAACACAAACACTGCTAATACGGCAGGAATGAACTCTCCTCTACAAATAGCAAAATCAGAAGTGCTGTAATGTCACTAAATGCTCCAGGTCAAAGAGTGACACATGATACAGTTTCTCCCATCAGCATCCTCCTGTGTGTCATCCTCTCATGTTCCATCATTTGTCCCAAAACCTTAAAATGTAAAAAACCCAAATCAAAACACAAAACATTCTTTGAAAATTGTTTAAAGGCAAGGATATGGGTCTCTGTGTTTCTATAGACAAAATCAAATCCAGTGGAGAGCAGTTGTCCCTCAGACTGGAGCACAAAAGGGCTCGAATCTAAGCTTTATTTTTGTTCAGCACTTCTGTATACACGTTCTGTATAAGTCAACTCCTGACACCCGCTCGGCAGCCCCGGCCATATGCAGGAGAGTTAGACAGAAGCTTTTGAAAAAACTTAATTAAATCTTGCAGAGCTGAGTGAAACAAAGATGGTTAACTCCTCTGTGCCTATTGTGGTTCTGCTGTTTATCTCTGTCCCTTTCCTCCCGGTGCTGGGGTCCCGGGAGCGCTCCCACCCTGCCTGGTGGCAAGCAGGTACGCAGTGCTCAGCCCAGAGCCTGCCCTCGTTTCTCACACCGATCTGACCCAGTTCGGAGCCTCCCACCAAGGGGAATTACACAACAGGGCCAGATTGTGGCTGCTGCTACTGTTTTATGGCTGAGTTATTCCAACCTGCCCCATCTCCTGCCTTTGCACACGCAGGCACTGTGCTCAGTGTTTAATCGCTGGAGGAAGGGCAGAGATAAACTGATTACCTGCCACTGGGCCCTTCCCAGCCCTGCACGGGATCGGCCGGGAGCTGGCCCCAAGCGGGATGTGTACCTGAGGAGGGTTACAGCTCCAAGACATCCAAATCAAACCCTCTGCACCATCTGACAGCAGATATTCAGCCTTCCAGCACAGTGCCTCAACAGTGGTGAGGGTGCTGAGAAACTGGGCTGGGATCTTAGGGGGAAACACTCAGAAAAATTCCTCTTGCTTACTGAGGGAGGAAAAAAGAGCTGTCATGTTTATCCTACCCAGAAGTTAAACCCTGCAATCAACTGCACATCAAATTAACATCCAAGACAGCCTCTCTCATGTATTATGTCCCGTCTTTCAACAAAGATAAAAATAGTTCTGAAGTTTTTTGGGCTTTGCTTTTTTAAGACAGAACACTTCAGATAGTAAGTAAATGCCATGTGCTGATGACTGCCTCCTCCTCAAGCCTGCACAGGAAGGAGACAAGGAGATCCACTTCTAGATGAGGAAACCTTGAGAATTTGGACACATTTCTGTTGTGCTCACATTTTTCTTTCACTCTGCAAAGCTTTAAAATCACTTCTCACATACAAAGTTGAGAGAGAAATGTGAAAGCAACTTCTCCCCTTCTACACGATAGTTGTTCACAGCAGGGTTGTGTATGCCATGAGCCAAACTGTTAAGTGAATCATCAGGGGATGTGGGGACTTAGGGCATTTCTGTACATCACTTTCATCAGAGGATCCACTAGCACTGTAAATACTAAACCGGTATTTAATTAACCATTATAAATACCATTGAGTAAAAAACAAGGGTGCAGGACAAGGCAGAATGGAGTCCTTCCTCACCTGAGGAGAAGGAGCAGAGCTTCCCTGTACCTATAGAAAGGCACAAAAGCCAAAGTGATTTTACAGAAGCTCTTTGCCCACTACAACATGAGTGATTTAGGCACAGGACATGCTCTTTCCTGAGTACACAACCATCTCACACAAATCCCTTCAGAAAGGGCAGGTTTAACACTAATGCTGCTCCAGTGCTGAACAGTAAAGAGGATTCCATCACCTCTCCAACCTCCAGCCAAGCCCAATATCTGGGACTCATCAAGATTTGTCCCTTAAAGCCTGTTTTGTAACCAAGACTTCACACTGGCCATTGTGGGGCCAGGCCATAGAAACAGGATCAAGCACCCTGGCAAATCACAAGAGGATTTGCATAGACATTTTAATAAAACCAGATATTTCTAAGTCTGTACTGCATAACGCTCTTCACTGTTTGTTACACAGTCATGTTTTATGGCAATAATAATTTTCTTTTATGTTTTTCTTTTTTGTTCGGCAGCAAAAGAGTAAAATGGTTGGTTGGGGCCATAAGATCCCTCTAAATACACTCAGCTCACACACCACTCCAAACTGGATGTGTATGAAGGTAACTGCTGGTTCCTCAGGGCAAACCTCATCTGTGTGTTAGACCACTACTAGCACCATTTTGGTACCTCATAGGCAGCCTTCAGTACCTAGCAGAACATTAATATAAAGCACACAACTGCATGAGTAAAGGAGCTATGAGCTTAAGCTTCTCTATGACTAAAAATCTTGTAACAGTTTGCAAGTGATAACTTGCAATGTTATTGCAAAATAACAATATTTCTCTGTTCCACTTTAAAATCTAGTAAGAAATAAACCTGAGATCAGTGGTTTTGAACAATTTGATTCTAATGAACACTAGAATTTCTCTAATTTACATTATGCAACATATTAAAACCTCTATTGAATGATCATGTAAAAAATGTTGTCGGGGGAATCCCCTAAAAGGATAGATATTTTTTCAAAAAGGAGCCAACAGTTTTACTATACTAGTCCAGCAGACTCCTATATGCTTTAAACAAAGCAAAGAAGTGCTTACTGAAAAATCAAAAGGAACTTATTCCCCCAAGTCGCATTTAAAGCCATCCTTAATTGATTACCTCGTGATTTAAATCCCTTCTTTTTTACAGCCTGAGACTGTTGAGACTCCAGCTATGCAGTTTCTCTGCTGTGACTCACAGCTAACTGGTGGCCACACACTGCTGGCTGGGAAGGAAGAAAACAATTCTCCTCCTTCATTTTATCTTGTTCAAATCACAAACAAACTAAGTGGCATTGATCCCCTCTAACTGATGTGTTCTCCACAGGAATATTAAACTGAAGGAAAAAGAAGCAGCCTGTGAAATCATAAATTGGGGAGCATCTGCTTGTCCCGGACCACCCTTACGAGGAAGGCAAGTGTGCTTCTCCCCACGCCACATAAATACTGGACAATGGATCAAGTCTTCACCCACACTGCATGTGAGTATTAAGGAGCCCACTGTGATTTGTGGGGAAAAGGAACTGAGAGAAAAAAAGTAAGACTGCTTTTAGAAACACATCCATATATCAGTTTTGAGAGAGTTGCAGGACCTGCTCTTTTATTCTCTCCAGGCTAACAATTTCCCTCCTAAAAGACACCACAGAACTAAAACCAGCCTGAAACTGGTTGTTCCCTGACAACATGAACAACAAAAGCTGCTGCAAGAAAGGGTGGGAGAAATGAAAGAAAAACCCAAAACAACACAACAAAAAAAACCCAAAAAAACCCCTAAAATCAACCCATAAAGAAAGAAAAGGGAGAGCTAATCCTTCCCCTCTGCTGACATGACAGTGCTGGCACTGAGAATGTGACAATGAACATTACATAAGGCCTGGCTCCCACTGTGATCCGAACAAAAAGAGTCAGTGTGAGTCAATGGCAGCATCTGCAGCCCCTTACACAACCTGAGCATCCATCACCTGCTGTGGGAGCCTCCCAGCCACAGGGACCTTCTCTCCTGCACCTCGGGAGGGATCTGGGAACACCCTACTGCTGGCAGTGGCAACGTTTTGTGACCCTTAAAGAAAACCTGAACTCTCCATAGGATGCCAGCAGTGCCTTCCCCACAGACCTTGTGAGGTTCTTCACCTCTGGACACAGCCAGCAGAAATGACAAATGGTTTTGTGTTTGTATTTATGTATGTATATATAGATAGGTATATAATTATTTGCCTAAACACAGATGCATTGCTTCTAAGAGCAATTTTGTTTAATCATATTAAAGCAGAAATTGACTTCCTATAAGTCAACTCTCTCCTTTCAAATACTCAAAATGTCCTCACCAGTGAACCACTATAGAAGAGCAAGTTGTTTTTTACTGCATAAAAGTTCAGGCTACCTGAGGTAAGAAGCATGTGATCGGTTTTGCTTCCAGTAATTACTGACATCTAACACCACCACAAAATAACCAAAAACTTCTCTTACTTCACAGAATCTCCATCTATGTTTCTAGCTTTGTCAAATGCTATATAAATGGCACTCGCATTACCTGCTAAAGGAAACTCTCCTTCCCTGATCACTGTTTCTTGCAAAGCAAGCAGCATTTAATATATAAAAGCCACTTCTGAGTGTGTTTTTACACGTTTTGCCCATGCTGCTACAGCTATAGAAAAATAACCAAGACCTGTGAAAGGAGTAAAACCCCAAGAAAATATTTCAAATGGTGGGGAAAACTCAATAGTAGGACACAGTGTGTCAGGATTCCAAATGACATTCAATACATTTTATAAAGCAGATTAATTTGGGAAAGACTTGCATACCTTGCATTAATGATAACCATTCTCAAATTCCAAAAGATAAGTTTGGAAAGTCAGCTCATGGGAGAGGTGAGCCAAGACTTCTCTTTGTGAACACCCAAACTATGTCAAGATGTGAGTGAATTCCCAAGCAGAAAAGATAGAGATAAGTGGAAGATCCCTCTGGAATTTAAGCTCCTGTCATCCATAGGTGCCAGAGAAGAAGTTATGTAATAAATCAAGACTAAATTACATAAACAGAAGCAGTGGAACAGAGAGGAGTGAAAAGGCATGGAGCTATTATCCTCTAAAGGAAAGATCACTGTCACTCTTTGAAGACAAGCTGTGTCTTTGCTCATTGAAATGTGCTAACATTATGGCTCACCTCCTTGAAGGGTATCCCTCAGAAACAGACTGGGACAGCTCATAAACAATGCTTTCCTCTTTCAGGATGAGGAAAATTGCAAGTTTTCCAAATGTTAAAAGGTCTAATTTTATCCTATTTTCTCAGTATCACCCCATCCACACACTCTCCTTTCTTTGCCTCCCAGAGAAGCACATTTCCTTACAGGGGAATGATTCATTCCTTCATCTGTGTCCCTGCTCAGGAAATGAGCTTTCCCATCAGCAGCAGTCCAGGGCAGCCCACCAGCCCCTGTGAGACAGACACCAGTATCACACACTGGCATCACCAGACCACAAAGTAAACACAACTTCACTCTGCCTTGGGTCACAGGTCTGCATTTCAGCACAAAGAATCACAGAGGTCTGGGAGTTTGGTTTTGATGCCTCATCCTTTTCCCTCTTCAAACCTGGACTTAAAATCTGAGGTTCTGATTTATGTAGTTATAGAAAAACAAAGAACCCCACAAGGGTTTGCTCCTCCTTCCCTATCCCACCTCCAGCAATGATAATTACACCAGGGATGAGGAAGTATTACTTATACCACCTACAGTTTACCAAAGAAACTTGAACATGAGCAAACACAAGAAAGAGGAAAAACAAAAAATCCAGAAGTAGGAGGAAATGGAAATAAACAGGTTTGAACTCATGTGATATGACAACTAGCATATGTTAGACCCAATTTGCTGCCAAGCAATCAGACATTAAACTAATTTTTATTGGATTCTGGTGTAGATTAAAAATCCATTAAAGGATTAAAAAATTGTCATAAACTTCTTTCAGAGTCATTCCCTTCCTGCAACATTGCACAGGGCTGGAAAAAAAATGTTTAAGTGTCACTTTTCTGCTAGTTTTGAGAACAAAGTAACCAAAACCTGTTGATTTTTGCCTTTCCCACTAAAGAGGTCAAAATGAAACACACTGATCCTTATCTATCCTGCACAAATACATCTCCTTTGATAACACTGATACTATACGAGGCTCACATGGAAAGTAACTGGATGAAAGAGCCTCCTGTGGTTCTGTCCTTAGTAATGGAAGCACCACTTTGGTTGTGCTTTGCTGGCTGGAAACTTCCCAATGGTTTATATAGGCCTGAAAGGGAAAAGAATGCAGCTTACTGTCTCTCCCCACAGAGCACAAATAACCCAACACACTGCTGAGGGGATCGTCTGGATACACACAAAAATCACCCCAATGGAGATAATAAATATTATTTCACAAAAGAAATAGAGCTATGAGTCTCATGATATGCATATTATATGTTTAGCTTATAAAATTGTGAGTATACAACTCTACATACTGGTGTTTACTTCCAAAAGAGCTTTAAAAGCAGCACAATGCAAGCTGGGCTAAGGAGATACACAAATATTAGCAGGAAGATAATATATCCTGAGGGACACCATACCCTTTTGGTAAACATATCCAACTGTCCTGTCCCAATTCATGCTAAATAGGATATTAGCTACCAACCAGCACAAGCATACACAATGTTAAGCCAGGAAGGAGCAACTGAAAAGGGACATATTAACAAATCAATTTAAAGACCGTATGACAAACGAGCACAACAACCACAACAACCATCCAGAGAAGTAGCTGCTGGCTACCAAACACAGCTCTTTTAGAGTAAAAATGTCACTACCTCCCAAGTGTATAAATGCACTTAACTTTTGTAAATGCTAGCAATGACTTTTGCAGTACTTGTTCTTACCAAACACACAATACTGTATATTCATACCCACACAGAATCCAAAATGTTACATTTCCAAGATTCAGAAGCAGAATGACAAAGAGCATTCGGCTGTGATGCAGCCAAAACCCACAACCTTCTGAGTATTCTTGCTCTCAAAGTTAAGAGCAAGTCTCAGTCAAGTGCTTTCCCCAAATGACCACTTCTTTTAAAGCTCATTTAGCCTTTGCAAATACTGCCTGACAGTCAGTGAGCAAGAACAGAGGGAAGAGCAGGAAAGCCAGGTCTTCCCATGTCCTCTTGACTTGTTACCATCCCAAGTGAAGGCAACCATGTATCGTAAGAAGTCACCATCCCTGGGCTCAGATGCTGTTACGTCCCCAAATACAACAGGAATGGAATGTCTTGCCTCACCACTACTTACCTCCCCTCCTTTTCAATTATTAGTTAGATTACTGAATTATTAGTCTTGAATCATAGAACTGTTTGAGTTGGAAAAGAGCTCTAAGATCATAGAGTCAAACCACTAATCCAACACCGTCAAGTTCACCACTAAGCCACGTCTCCAGGTGCCACACTGACGCATCTTTTAAATCCCTCCAGGGCTGGTGACCTCATCACTTCCCTGAACAGCCTGTTCTGATGCTTGAAAACTCTTCCAATGAAGAAATCTTGCCCAATATCCAATCTAAACCTCCCTGGCACAACCTGAGACCATTTTCTCTTATCCTGTTGCTTCTTCCTTGACAGAAGAGACCAACCCCCACCTGGCTACAACCTCCTTTCAGGGTGTTGCACAGGGCAAAAAGGTCCCTCCTGAGTCTCCTCTTCTCCAGGCTGAGCCCCCTCTGCTCCCTCAGCTGCTCCTCATCTGACTTGTGCTCCAGACCCTTTCCCAGCTCCATTCCCTTTTCTCGAGAAGCTCCAGCATCTCAATGTTTTTCTTGTCGTGAGGAGTCCAAAGCTCAGTCCAGGATTTGAGGTGCATCACCAGTGCCCAGCAAAGGGGACAGTCACTGCCTTGGTCCTGCTGGTCACACCAGTGCTGGTACAAGCCCAGTGCCATTGACCTTCTTGGCCACCCGGGCTCATGTTCAGCCACTGCTGGCCAGCACCCCAGATCCTTTCTGGCCAGGCAGCTTTCTGCCCCAGCCTGCAGTGCTGCAGGGAGCTGTTGTGGCCTTCCTGCCCTTCAGGAGATCAATGCTCCACCCCAAACTGGTGTCACCTGCAAACTTACTGAGGGTGCCCTCGATCCCCTCATCCAAGTAACTTATAAAGATATTAAATAGGTGTGACCCCAATCCCAAACTCTGGGGAACCCCAGTAGTGCCCAGCTGGCTGTGGCACTATTCTTCACCACTCTGGGCTTGGCCAGTTTTTTTGCCCAGTCATTTAACTGAACTTGCCCATTTATCTAATTGTAGGAATTCTTATTATTGATTTGGGCTGAAATAAGACATTTTTGTAGTAACTACAACTCTTATTTTGATGGGAGATTTTGGGTACAGTTAACAGCATTCTTTAACAGAGAAAACTAATTACATTGCACTTCCAAAGGAGATTAACTGGCAATGCTGTAAAATCTCAATCAACTTCATTCATAGTTGTCCCCTTGCTAGGAATGAAGGAGGCAAATGATAAAAGTTAAAGACTTTCTCATCACAATAAAGGGATAGATACTCATAAAGAGGTTCCACACTAGCACAGAGGCAGAGTATCTCATTCTGTTAAAATAAGCGTTTCACTGACCAGAAGTATTGATTTAATTGAAATATAAGATCTCCTCTCTTACTTTTTGTGAGTGCTATGGTAAATACAGGAGGAAGGAAAAGGCACTTCTAAACAACTTTTTGTAAGGGAGAAAAAAATGCATTTTTCTACAGAGTCTGTATGACTAAGCAGATCACCCACTTCTCCAGTGTTCTCTACTCATTATATGGGTCTTACTTCTCTCAAGCAGTTGACTATTGTCACTATAAAATAAACAAATTCAGATCACAGACCTGAACTATTCTCATTCATTGGCAAACAGGATGTGAAGTTACAGTTGACAGAAACTTAAAAATGCTGGCTAGGGTGAATCTTATCATGCATTGTCCAGAATTAAGAGCTCCTCCATCAAAAAAAAACAGGTTCCCAAGGAAATTCTTCTCCAGAGATAAGATGACTGAGGGAAAAATCAGGAAAAAAAAAATCTCTTCTGGGATAACAGCTTTTCCCCAAATATCTGATCTCAAATGCACTCCTTCAATTCCAAATCTTCTCTATTCCATGCAACAATCACCTTGACACCCAGTTTTCAAGGCAACTGTTGCTCCCTATTTAGAGCCTCTGTTACACTTCATAGCTAAGCACAAAAAGGTACTGGTCTTGTAAGGTTTATTTCTTGGTCCTGTTCCCTAAATTCCTTGACACCTATGGACAAGGAACTCAAAATCCAACTGATGTCACCACTCCTACAACAACTTCTTGATTTAAGAAAATATTCTTTGTTTCTGCTATCTCCTCCACCCCAACATCCCCTACAAAAGCAAGCTGATTTTTCTTACTTCCTATGCCCGGAAGCTTGTGTTTGGTTGCTGAGGTGCATTCCATAACCCGGGCACTTTTTTAAGGAAGGAATATACAGCATTTGCACTACTTTGGGAAAGGAGAAGCCACAGCCAGCTGCCTTTTCACACAAGTGTTAAGTAGCAATGCTGCAAGAGTAATCAAACCTCTGGGCAGTTGCATCACACTGGGAATGCTGTTCCTTTCACTTCCATCAGTGAGTGATGCAAATAATAAATGCAAAGACTGAATAAAAGAGGACACTAAACAGAAGATGGCAACCAAACCCACCAATTAGAGACACAGAGATGTGCCTTGACGCTGACAGAGAGTTTTCAGATTTCACAGGCACCAGAAGGGTAATAAACATTTGGCCTTGATTAAATTACCCATTTTCTCTCTTGCTGACTGAAGCCTCCCAGGCCTCAGACACATTTTCTGCAGCAGCTGCTCTTTTCCCAACTCACACACTGCTCCCACACCGTGCCAGCACAACCCCTCTGCGTGGCTGGACAGCAATCTGATTCAGCTGAAAACCTACCTGGAAGCAAAATTCAGTTCCCAAATGTGATCTACCACAAAGATGCATGAACAGCTGTGTGGGCACAAAGGGGAAAAAAAAAAACAGTGAGACGGTGAGAACATGCAGCCCTGGGTAAGGGCTGATCAAACTGGAGCCACTGTCACCAAGGCCATGGTCTAAGCAGCCAGATACTGCTCCAGTGCAGGGGACAGACAGCACTTCTATTTGAGAAAGTGGAACAGTCTTTGTGACAAAGCTCCCTTGCCTTCAAAACTTCAGTCCAAAGGATGGTGCATGCAGCCAAGGTAAAATAATCTTCTCAATTGTCTCTTTCTTTGAATAGTCAAGGCATCACTATGTGGTTTGTGTAAACTGGTTCTGAACTTCATTTTGCTGGACTTCTTCAATTGATAAAACCAATGCAATTGCCACTGAAAGCACAGAAGTATCATAAAGTATATCATGCAGTCAGACACCCTTGCTGTGCACATCTGTCTCCTCACAGCAAATACTCTTAAACTGCCCAAAGCTCAAAGCAAAATATACCTCCCCATGCAAATCTTTAGCATGTATCATCTTTAGTGAGAGCCTCTGTAAACAGGTCCTTCAAATTATACATGGGCATCAGAAAAGGCAGGATAAGGGGGACTTGTTAAAGAAACACCTCTGAGGGGTGACAAAGAGAAGTGATTCAATCTGTACCATGAGAACAAATGGGTAATTTCTTGAAGCTCATGAGAGGAATTTACTTTGGCCATGATGACCCCCCCCCCCCAAGATCAAGGGCTAATTCTTAGTACTTGAATAAGAGAATCACTTTCTTTAGCCCTCTGCCTCTCTTAATTTTCTTGTTCTATCTTATTATGTCTGGGATAAGTAGATATTCCTGGGCTGTCCCAGAACCTTTCCCCAAAATGCAACCAAGAGCCACTGTGGGGATCTGGCCATAAATACACAGAGGTGTACATACCCTCTCATGCACATCCCCTGTGTTTGCTTTGTGTTTGTTTCATCAGCACTTGAAATTCACCCAAACTGTTCAAGGAGACATAAACAGCCTTGGCATGAGGTCCTCAAAGTCTTCTCTCATCCTTTCTTCTTACAGGAATGCAGTTGCCGCTCCAGAGACCTCTGCTGTTGGTCTCAATTTTCTGACCCAGGCCACAGGTAAACTTTTTCACATTCTATAGCTTATACTAAATAATGTCACAGCCAAGCACTGATAAAAGTGAGAAGTGACAGGTCCCCCCAGCAACCATTAGAAAGATACCTGTCTGACATAGGATACAGGAGGAGTTCCAGCACATTAAGACCAAATGAAATAAAAAAAACCTGAAATCCTTATCTCCTGAGTTCTACAATCTCCTCCAATCCCCAAAATCTTATACAGACTCCCAGACAATTAACTCTGTTCACCTTCAATCTTCCCTGCAATAAAGCAAGTGCAAAGAGAAGCCAGCAGATCATTGTGGGGAGGGAGGGAAGGCAAAGAAACTGTTTACTTATAACCACTTCTGTCTCTCTTCACTGCCTTCCTTCTCTTTGTCAGCAAAATGGGTCAGACAAGATAACAGAAAGGAGAGCAAGAAATGCAGAGGAGACACACCCCCTCCAAGCTGGAGGAAATTGAAAGATAAACAACTTCCCTCAACAGAAGGATTTACCTCTAAGTCTTCCTGCACAGGCCAGCCCAGGAGTGCAAAAAAAGAATATAAGACCTGCCAAAATAATAAAATAAGTCTTAAAGGGGAAAAGGTAACACTTGGCTGGAAAATGCTCCAAGGAGGTAACTTCTTTCAGCAGAACAGCCTCTTTTAATGATAAAAGAAGTCACTTCTTACAGTACTGACCCTTCCCCAAACCCAGAGGCCCCAAACAAGCAGATCACATCTGATGCTTGCTGGAACATCCCTTCTGCACAGGGCCTGTTGGTGTAGGTACACAATCCCTGCTGAAGTCGAGGGGTGCCTGGGGAAAGGCCATCCAGGACAATCTGCCCTGAGCAGAGCATCCAGCTCCTGCATTTCCCACGGCCCTTGCTCTGACACATGACTGGGCACGCACCCGTCCTGTGATGGGGAAAGGATCAGGATGTCTGCAAAGGTGCCTACCAGGCACAAGCTGCTGGTACAGCCAGACTTGTTTCCATTGTACTTCCAGAAGGGTTTAGGAAAACATCCCAAACCAACTGTCCAGAGAACCCACAGACAACCAACCAGTAATCTCTCTAATGGCCAAGGCAGGAGAGGACCCTCTACATCCTTCACTGCTTTGGCAGACAGAACACAGCAGAAACCATTCCTCTGGTGGACAAGGGACACACTGATTTCATACTACCAGAGACACACAAGGCACAACACATCTTATGCATCCACACCCAGATACCTCTCCCAGCAAGAGCACATGCACTTTCTTCCCCCAATGAAAAAGCAATTTCTACAGAATGTAAAGACTACTCACTACTGGAGTAAACATTTTCAGAGCACATTACGAGTTTTTGTTTTGTTTTTTTTTAAGAAAAACACTGGGGAAGATATTCTAACCTCTTCAGGAAATGAAACAGTCACTCCTGTCCTTCCACATACAGCCCCTTCCTCTCCCCATCATCAAAAATGACAATGTTTCCCAAAAAAAGAGAACACAAATATTTAAGTACATGGTGCATACAAGCACATATATTCCCTCAAGAGCAAACATACACTGAACAGACTTAAAGGAGTGCTGTAAGAGAACAATGACCGCCACCACATCCTCTGACTGACTCCAGCATGTGCAGGAAGAGTCTGAACACTGGGTGAGATTGTTTAGCAGGTGCCAATACCCCTGCACTTGTATGGTGGCAGGTACACTTGTACATTTACAGTGCATTTCCTCACCCATATCTTCCAAATGATACTCCATTCTGACTTGATGACTTTGAGAAATGGAGACATCCTAATTTTCCTTAATACTTACAAGCATCTTCCTAATGTCTTCAATGGTTGATCACATTGCACTGTTAACAATCTGTGCCTTTTTCCTAATTTGAAATAATCTTTTCAACTTCCAGGCACTGGCTGCTACTGTATCTTTTTCCACTAAATTAAAGAGCCCTTTGGTACACAGCCCATTCTGCCCAAAGAAAATTGAGAAACTTTTAAATACCTTGTGATAAGCCAAAGCGATTGAGCAGTTCAAGAAAAAGTTGTATAATGAGCAATTTAATCCCTCAAATAACATTGAACACTACATCTTTCTTGTCTTTGAACATCTCTTTAAAAACACCAACATTAAACCTTGTCAAAATACTCCGCAACTCATTTCACCTCTCAGTCCTTTTTCAGTATTTCCTGTTATTATGAATGTACGTTAGTATTTAAAAAATTAACTAGCTTATTTTAAGCTCTGAGGACTCACTGCCATATATCTGCTCTTCTCCTGCCATTCTTTCCAAGGTCACTGGTTTCTGGAAGTACAATTCTGTATTCTAAACCTACATCCTCCAGTCTTTCCCATAACATGCATAACGTGCCTCAGCTCTATAAAAACATTTGGCCATATTAAACCCAGTTACCCAAACAATTCAGAGGACATTGTACAGCTGCTGTTCCTTCTTCATGCTTCACCACTCAGGCACAACCTTTACATAATCCAAAAATTTGAGTTTTCTTCCAGGCCACTGACAAAAATACTACAAAGCTCTGGATCTACTATAAATCCTTGAAAAAATCCTCCATTCATATTCTATTTTCCACATCCACTGTTTTTAATCCAGTTGTTGACTCACAGATCATACATGAAACTGCATCTGTTGAACAAGATTCACTTTTCAACAACACCCTCATTGACTGAAGCAGTCATGGGAATACAATTACCATACAAATCCCATTTGTAAGTATGTGTTAGATACAAGAGATTTAATTAGAATTTTTTGATCTTCCAGAGCACTGCTACTCCCCAGCCACATAACAGTCTCTTTTGCTTCACTAATTTTGAGTCGATCCCACCAGGAGCCCTCCTCAATCAATTCCTTTTGGAGCAACATTCCATTTTCCATGTTGACTCAGCAGGCAGTCAGAGCACCTGTGCTCCACTATCCACTCCCAGGCTTTGACAGGTCCACAGATTTTGTTTGGTTTGGGGTTTGGTTGGTTGTTGTTGTATCAGCAACAAAAAGCTACAGCAATTCACATAAGATCAATACATTTTAATAACCTATTTATCCTGGGTTCAACAACTCCAAATATAATAACCCACACTGCACTGACATTGATGCTCTTGGGTAAGACTTGAGAAACTGGAGAAAAACTTTGGTCAATTAACATGTCTCTAAAATGTCATTTCCATAGATCTGTTGGGCTAGAAAAGTTCTCTTCACAAGGATTTTAGATAAAAACTTTCACTGTGAAGAGAAGAAAGTACAAGTCAAAATCATGTTACTTCCACCGTGTTTCAATTACTTCCCATCCTGTGGTTGCCCTACACAAACTCCTTGTACCCGACCAGCCAGGTTCTGCACTTCCTGTCAATTCTGTCCTAGCATAGCTCCACTTCTTTGTTAATTAGATCAAGCTGGTTTGCCACAGAGAACACCAGAGTAAAGTTTTCTGCCAAATCACTACAAAACCCCTTTAATTGCTTTTATAAGTTTAGTGCCTCTCTTACGTAAAGCATGTTGTTCTGCACTTGACCAGACCAAAGTCCTCCTGGTTCAGTGTAAGTTTCAATATATTTGTAACCCAGGAAAGCACGTGGGCACATTGAGCTTTTCCACCTTTGGTTTTCTACCTATCTGCCATCAAAGGTCCACCAGCATAGAAACAGTTACAGTGAGAGAAGAGAAATTTTGCTAATATGCTTAATTCTTGGCTAGCTCCTACCAGCTCTACTGTGTGTACACATGCAGAGAAGGAGGAGAGAGTAATTTAAGTCACACCAGCAAGAAGCTAGTTCATCTCATCAACTCTCCTCTGCTTCAAAGAGGTGCCCAAGAAGCAAATGCTAACTGCACTTTGCAGCTCAGAAAGTCCTCTTAGGATTTAGGGCAGGAGTAGAGGGCACTGTTTGTATGGTTTGAATGCTGCACTCCATGCTCATACCACAAGGTGCACTGATTGCATCTAACAGATTTCTTCAGCTTGGTTTTGAAACAACTGGCTAAAAGTCTTCCCCTCAAGATTTCTCCATCTTTGAATGAGATCTTTGGTCATGAAGTTATTCAGCACTTTTCCCCAACACGGGATCAATACTTCCTCCAGACAAGTGCCTAGCAACCTTTACATCTTTTCCAATGCTTGAATAACTGACTGACACTAATACCAAACTTGGATCATTCTTCCTTTCTTTACTTGTGCATTTCAACTTGCAGATACACTCTCAGAACAGCAGCTTTGGGACAAGCTGACAGGGCACCCCTGAAGCCTGAGGGCTTCAAATCACTGCTCCTACTTGCAGGTTTTAGAGCATGCTGAAAATGCTGCTATGAGGTCTGAGTGATGGATGTAACATTTCAACTGAGTCACAGATACCTTTGAAATGCCACAAGATTTTTGGAGGTGTCAGACTGACCCAAACTCCAGCATTACCACTGAGTAAGAGCAAGATTTCAATCACTACAGCTGCTCTGAGATTGCAATAGCACTGAATCAGCCTTGCTCACAGGACTGCACAGAAATGCTGCTACTCCACATCAGGCATAAATTGAGTCAATGGTGCATCTGACCTTTAAGAATTTCTGAAAGGTTATTTTCTATACCTTGAGATATTTTTCAAAGTAACAAATCTTATTGATATTCTTATGCAGTTTTAAATCTGCATGAATGAAAGCAATATATACTTATTCACCTTTTTATTCCCCCTCAAAACTTCTTTCAACTTCAGCTATACCAATTTTGTCAGCAAACGTGCAGTTGGCATTTGCTGGTTATCACATACGAAATACTGATCAATAACTCACTATTATTTAGAATGTCATGCCACCAGCAAGCTGGTTTTAAAAAATTATGACTTAAAAAACCAAACAACAGAACAATACCACCATATTCTCAGAAACTCAACCAGCTTCTAAAGGTGCTTATTCAACAAATTTTACCTTCTCATGGCTACCTGTAATTCCACCTTCTTTCTTCTCCCAGTATATAATGACACTTGATTTCATCAGCTAATTCTGTTCCTTTCTCAAACAACAAATGGTTATTTAGTATTTCATCATTCCCTTTCACCTTTAAGATTGTTTCTTAATAAGCATAAAGCCCTAAAAATTAAATGTGAGGTTTCTAAAAGTTAACAAGAAACAAAATTTTCATTCATTGTTTCAAATTACTAAAATATCAGATTCTACACAAGTCATCTTCTGTGCTGGCAAAAGTACTCAATAAGCACTGATTTGGGTGGCAGGGGAAACCCAAGCCCTCTATAAATTATTTTTATACAGCTAAAATATTGCTTAAACACAACAAATTCTTGTCTTGAGATGAGCATTATCTGAAACAAGTTTAGCTGTAATTAACTCAACAATCAGGTAAATATAGTGCAGAAATTATTTTGTGTAAGCAGAAAACACATCTCAAAACTGTATCCATACCAAGGATCTAGGAATAGCAAACAGTACTTAACCTCTGCAGGAACTAAGTTCTGGAAAATTAGGTTTAAAATAAGCGACTTTAGCAGAGAATATTATCCCACAGGATATTGTCTCCCAAAAACTTATAAGCACCTGGTGGAAACAAGTCCAGAGAAATTACAGGAACATCGTTGCATGGTAACTAACAGCATTCTTTAAAATCTTGTACCAAACTGTTTCATTCAACTGACACCCATAAACCACATTTGAAAGCACACTTTCTGCATTGTTACATTCTGGATTTGATCACACGGGATTCAACTCCATCCCCATGGGAAAAGCCTGACACTCCCTTCCTAGATACTTCCTAGTAACTTGATACATCTCGAAGAAGTGTTTCAAAGGACAAAATCTGAAGAAACAAAGTGAAAGCAAGGCTACAGGCAGACCTGTCAGCTGGGAAGCCAGGACACCTGTGTCAGCAGAAGACTTAAGAAAGGGAGCCAGGGAGCCAAGAGTCATACTAGTGGCAATTGGAATATGTGGAGAAGGATGGAACAGCTACATGTGTGTACCTACACACGTATGTGTGCACATGAATGAGGCTCTCTGCAGAGCTGTGTGGCACAGGATGAGAGACATCAGTGCTAAAAATACATCCCTGCACACAGGAAATGCAACACATGGTGATAACACTGGGCTGTTCCAGCAGGAGCACAGTCACCCTGACCCAGGGGAACCATGGCTCCATGGCACTCAGCACTTTTCAGAGCCACTGCAAACACCACGGGCAGTTTCGGGCACCCCCAGTACATGCCAGGCACTGTTTGATCAGAGTAGGTTTGGTTGAGGGCTACCAAGATGCTACCAAGAGGGACAAAGCTGTGTGAAGAGAGGCTGTGGGAGATCCAGATTGGAGAAGAAAAGGCTTTGGGGAGCTGACAGCAGATCTGCTGGACCTACAGGGGGTCTGTGCACATGGCAGGACATCAGACACAAAACTTCAATGGTGCAGGTGTGACCTGACCTAGAGAAAAGGTCTTTCCTGGTGAGGACAGTCAAGCAGCAGAGCAAGGACACAGAAACTGACAAACCTTGGTCTTTGGAGAGTTTAACACCTGAATGAACAAAGTCCTGGTCTGACCTCTGTGTACATCCCACTTTGAGTAGCAGGTTGGACTGGACACTTCTTGAGGCCCTTTCCAGTCTGAATTATTCCACAATGTCAACTTGGATCCCAGAGAACACCACAATGTCCTGCTACAAATTTACTGTGCCAGGTTATACCTTTAAATCTTTACTAAAATACAACCACTATCGAGAGGAGACAAAGCCCATGCTGTTTGGTTCATCTCCTCACAAGAGCACACGTTCGCACCCAGGATCTACAATAGCCTTGAGGATCAAATCTGAAATTCCAAGAGATTTTAGAGGCACAGAAGTTACCACTGAGTGCAGAACAAGTGGAACCCAGTGCCTAAACATTCAGAGCTTTTCTGAGAGAAGGTGGCGCTGACTCCGAGGCAGAAAACGTCACACATCCACAACAGCTCCTCCTTAAAGTAGCAACTGCATATTTCTTGAAAATTTCACGTTCAGTACCTACCCTCAAGGAACAACCCTACATTCTGATGCTGTAAATGCACAGGGTAAGAAGCTGCATTGTTCTCTCTGTATATTCAGGGTGTACAGCTCCACACCTGGGAAAAAAGCCTCACTTAGCAAACCAAAACTATGCCAGCTCCTACCAGGAGCACCTGCAGTGGTCTAAGCAGACTGCTTTGTTTTTATTCTTCTGCTGGATGCTGCTGCCCCTAGAGCAGAGCTACTTAAACAAAGGCTGTTTATTCTAAATTAATTGATTCTTCTGCATTGAAGCACACAGAGCCCACTCACAAGGCCCATTACTCTAACTCAGGAAGGGGAGCTACCACCCTCAACCAGGCAGCAGAACATCTTGAACCAACACAGAAGTTTCTGCAGTGATTTCCTGTAGGCTAAGTGATTATTCACCAAGTATGATGCTTGCATAACCATACAAAGGATATCCAACGTTAACAGTTATAAAGACAAGCAAATATAACCATTTTATTAGCATTAAATAAAAATGATAAAAAGAACAGTTACTTCCTTCTACTGTTTGAGTTCTTCCTGTTTGGTTTTTTGGGTTTAGGGTTTTTCTTTTTGTTTTTTTAAATCAAAATTCCCCCACCTGCACACAGACTGGAGGGATGTAGTAAACTTTTTAAAGCACCAGTTTTGTACCAATCGAATGAGAGACATGAGGGGATTTCAATGGAGTTTACGAGCATCACTCAAATGTGAGCAACAAAACACAGAGTCAGCCAGAAGCCATTCCTCGGAGGGAGCAAGTTAAAAAGCTGGAGACAGGATTCGAGAGGAGAGGTACCAGGATCAGCAGCACCAGCTCGGCACACCGAGCCTTCCCCTTCCACAGCTCACAAACAAGTCTCACACAGACAGTAAATTATGACTCTGCATGTCTGTTTACCAGTCCCACAGACCATGTTTACCAGCAGCACAGATCACTGCTGCTCGGCCACAGCAGAGGTGACAGCCGCCGTGCCCGGGCACCGCCGGGCTCCTCCAGGCCCTTCCGCCCGAGCACCGCGCTGCCAGCACGGCCGGACTCCCGGGACCCACGGCACCTCACGGGGGGCGTGCGCGCTCCCCGGCTCCCGCACAGTCAGAGCCTCGCTCGGGCCACGCAGCTCGGCCAGGCGAGC
>WBNO01025606.1:415737-435066 GCA_013400575.1 Peucedramus taeniatus
CTCGGGCTCCGCCGCCGCTCGGGGCCGCCCCCCGTCGCAGCGCCCGCCTCGTCCCCCGGGCAGCAACAGGCGCCTCCGCCGCGAAGGTTCCGCAGGGCGCAGAAAGGTTCCCCCCGGCCCGAGGGGTCCCGGGAGTGGAGCGGGATGAGGCGGGATTCGGGGCCCGGGCTGCCTCTGCCGCTGCCATGGGCTGTGAGGAGAGCGACTGCGAGGGGCAGCCCCCCACCGCCCGCGGAAAGCTGCTAATTAGCCACAGGGACCCGTGGTCATTAAGGCTAAGTAGCCCCGGGGGCCTCTCCTCCAGCCTTCTCCGAGGCAGGGACAATAAGGAGCTTAGCTCTGGCCCTTGGCCCATCAGGGTTAAAGCCCTCCACAAGCATAAAAACCCATCAAGCTCCGAGCCCCTGCTCTAGCGCTGGGCTTCTCACAGGAGCACTTTTTAATCATACCCAGTCATACAGGGCCCATTTATGTTCACCACTGCTGCTCCCTGTTCCCCTGCCACGAGCCTGGCTCTGCTGCCTCCACACCCGGCCCACAGGGACCGGGCAACCATCACTGAGCCCACCCAAACCCTTCTCCAGCTCCACATTCCCACTTCCCTCAGCCTGTTTAACCCCAACCTTTCTGCAGCCTCCCCAGGGTTCTTTAAAATTCAAGGTCTCGCGTATCAGGGGGTATCCAAAAGCAGAGGCAGCATTTCAGGTGCGAGTGCTGAGAAAAAGGTGAGTTCCTTGCTCATCTCCATGGGCTGGCTGTGGTCCCACAGACAGAGAGCCCAGCGTGCCCATGGCCTCTGTCACTGCCAGGACACTCTGCTGACACCACACCGAGATGCTCAGCCTGCACAGCAGCCCGAGTTCTGTGTTTTCATCTGTTACAGGGAACAAAAAGGACAAGTCAGCAGAGAAAGTGCCTGTCTGGTTCCCCCATGCTCAAATATCCAGAGCAAGAAAAATGCAAGTGGGAGACTGGTGTCTGGGTCTGGATATACACTGGAAACCTGAGCATCATCAGTGTAACTCAACTGTGAGTGCTTTCAGGGGCCTCCTGGGTTTTGGGGAAGCCAGAGCTGATCCAAAATAAAAAGGCCACAACACCACAGAGCCATATCACTAAGTGTGCCCCAAGGTACTTGGCAAAGGCAAGAAGAGATCACAGTAAGCCTTTGCCCTTCTCCCCATCTAGACACATCCAAATCCTCTATGGGACCTTCTGCTGCTAAACCTGATATGAAAGTCCAGATTTTCCTTCCCTGCCTCAGCCTGTCACACAGGGGAGACCTTCAGAGAGAGGGATGGTGGCACAGACCTCAGAAGCAACAGAACAAGTCCAAGTTAGAGCAGGCAGAATGCCCCCAGCAGAGCAGCAAGAGGTCCTTATGAGCTTTTAATGTGTTATGCTTCAGGCATTTGCCCCACAGCAACACGGACAAGCACAGCCCAGCTGAGGGTAGCTGCTTCACAGGCCAGTCCTCTGAGCACTCCAGCTGCTAAGCACCTCCTCCTTATTTCTATCAAGGCAGCTGAAACAGAAAGCTTAGAAGGTTATTCTTGGTTTCTGTAGATGCACAGCCCCTATCTTTCACAGCTAATGAACGTTAGCTGTGGGACACCCGTGTTGTCTGGTGGACACCTGGGGCTGGCTCTGCACAGGGAGCTGCCTGCACAGCCCCACTGCAAAGCTCATCCCTTCCCACAGCTCCACATCTCCCACACTTCCCCACAGGCAGCTCATGCTGCAGCCTCAGGACACCCTCTGATGCCACACAAAAGCACTCAGTCCAAGCAGCAAGTGGGGGCTATGGCTGCTGGTTTGCAACACTGAGGCTGGAGTTGCACCATGCAGAGAGAACTGGGGTAGTAAACTCAGGTGTTATTTCTCAAGGAAGTTCCCTCAAGTCCCACCACACATAACAGCTCTGGCTCCTTAAACAGGTACCAGCTGTCCTTTACCAGGTCTGGTGGAGAATTAGTTTGTAGCAATGACTCCTTCCAGAATAAGCAAAGAAATGGTCAGAGATCTTCCAGGTGGGGTCAGTGGTTGCCCCATAACTTCAGTGGAGCAGCCACCTACACAACCCCCCAAGTGTTTTTGCAGCCTTTCACACATCAGCAATCAACAGAAGTGCTCTACAAACAACCAACACTGTTCCTCAGGCCAGTGGCTGGTTGCTCACCACGACATGTGACCTCTGCCCTTCCCTCCTGTCCTGTGCCTCAGCTGAATACAACAGGGCACCGGCAGCAGATTTTGCTCTGAGCTGGGCAGGCACCCAAGCATTGGGAAATTCCTGTAGCTGGGTGTTGCAAAGTACCAAAGCAAAGGGACATGGAGCACTCCTCCTGCTTTGCCAGGCTCCTGCTCTAGCCTACAGCAGTTATTTCAGTCTCAGAGCTGACACTTAGCTTTTTAAACCCAACCTGTGCACAGACCTAAGGGGAGACCCATAAGATCTGAAAAGCAGTTGATTTTGGCCTGCAGATCAGTATGTGGGGGTGGAATATGTGAACAGCAACAGAACATCCCCCACCTGAGTCCCAGGCTTTCTTTAACACCCCACTGCACTGGGTGTCCTTTGGAGATCCCTGCACATATCCAAAGAATAGCACAGCCACACCTCTAAGGATAAATAAAGCTGATTGATGCCCTACAACTGGATCCCAAAAGGGCAAGGCAGACATTTTCTTAGTACAGGAAAGGCCATCAGAATTCAAAGCAAGAGCTTCAACTTCTGACTCTTTAAATGCTCATATCATTTACAGCCTGAATGGGGTTCTTGGGCAGTATCAGTTACATGGATTAGGAGCTGTAGAGGACATAAGTACAATTCCTCTTCCTGAGTTTTTTACAGCTTAATGGACAGGAAGCACTGTCAATGAGCTTCCAGCTCCTTACACTATGACTAGAATCTCCCCATCTTCCCTTTGTGCTTTTTTTCTGTCCTAGAATCACTCTCAATTAACAGTAAAAATAAAACCAATGTCATCCATCTCTCCTAAGCTGTACATGCATTATTCATCAACATGCCCTAATTGATTCTCTTATAACCATGAGCACTTCTGCACTTGGCAGTGTTCTTCTTGTCCAGCAGAGCACAATTTATGAAGTTTTATTCCACTTGGAAAAGGCACTTTCAAAGTGGTACCTTCCACGACTTTTCTAATCAGAACATCAGGTTTGATCTCAGTGCATACAGACTTCAGTCCTGAGTTTTGTGCCCAGATAAAAGTGTCAGTGAAGTAGCTCTGGTTCACTGATGCTCAGTGTCCTGACTGGGAGGTCAGTACTGTTCTGGGTACTCTAGGCCTTCTTCCCCTTAACAGGATCTATAAAAGAGGTAAAATGGAAGATTTGAAAAGGACTCCACAGCCCTGATAAAAATGCTCTGAAACATGTAACCTACAAAACAAGTAGAGAGCTAAAATGCCCTTGTGACAGCTTTCCATGGAAGCTACAGTAGCATCTCCTGAACTACTCAGCCAGAGGACAAGACTCTCTGAAGGCTCCCTCTAGAACAAGAGAAAAATACATATTCCGTTTACAAGAGGATAACTCAGCTTTGTCCTCAGCACCCTGACACTAGAATACCTCTGGATTCTTTCATCCTAAGATTTGACCAGGATTTCTGGGAACTGAAAGCCTGTGACAGAATGCTTAGAAACAGCAGATTTTTTCAAGGTGCAGTCCAGACACTCAGTGAGATTAGCAGGTCTGAATTTCACTCTGCAACCCAAGCAGGTACAAGTCAGCATATGACACCCTATAGAAAGCAATTAATAAATCAAACCTCACCATTGGCACAAGTGTGTTTGGTTTGATGGGACCATATTTCACAGCAATTTCTTCTCAAGTATTCTAGTGACAGTGCAATTCCTTCTACTGGTGAATGTGCCCGTTCTTAGATCCTTCTCTTTCAAATGTGGGGTCTAACCTGTTATGAATGTGACAACTGCCACTGAAGAGACACAGACATCAGTGTGCCATGGTGACACCACTTGTACTCCCTGAAGACCTTCTGTGGCCAGGGTTGTCACATGGTGCTCTGCATCACACCACCATTCACCATTAACAACATCTGAGTTGCCTCCTTTTCCAGATGCCTTTACTAGTCTCTGATATTCCTCATTTCTCTATTTGGGGCTTGTTCTAGGTGCTATTCACTGGTCCCTTTGCTTGCTGCTGCACTGTTCCATTGTGAAAGAAAGGGGGATACTCCAGCCAGTCCCTCACAGGGAGCCCATCCCAACTACAGGATGGGAAACCTGATGGTGCTGCCAAGCTGTTTTCATCCTGAGAGAAGGGCTCAAGCAGTCATGCAGGGGGAAGTGGAAAATGAGAAACAGAAGTTCACTCGATTTCTAATATCGCAACGAATCTTTGAGCTTTGTGCTGAAGGACTGTGTCAAGGAGTCACGAAGGAGCCACAGCTCAGAGGAGCCTGTTTGGTTTGTGGTTCTCCAGCCTCACGGGCATTTAATCAGCGTCATGATGGCTGGGTTTCACCTGCCCTTCCACACCCAGCCTGCAGCCTCCTTCTTCCCCCGCTAGAAGGGGCTGAGAACCAGTCACGGCCGGGCAGGAGCAAGGGAGTTTCGTTATGGGCAAGCTCAAGGCAAACCTCACAGCAAGAAACAACCTGAATACTTTCTCTGCCTGCTAGGCTCTGCACTAGCCCAGTCCAGAAGGAATTCCGTGTCCTGACAAAGCAAGATCTCTGTTTGAGGACCTGGCACTTTGGATTCCTCTGGTGAGCTGCTTTGGGGAGGATTTCAGTAACGAAACCCTGTAATGTCAGTGCATAACTCAGTAGAGCACTGCTCACTTGAAACCGTCTTCAGCCTTCAACACTCGTTTTCAAACACTGGGTGTAGGAAGGTAAAACAAGGCACCACTTCTTCCAGATGAAGCTGGAAGGGTTTATGGTTTTAGGAAAGTAAATAGCAGAGATATGATTATATAAAAGGAGGAAGAAAGATCCAGACAGGGTATTTTGCTCATAGAAGAGGCAGTTTTATACTTAAAGAATTAAAAGTAACAAGTTTACAAACTAATACAAGGCAACACCTTATTAGAAAAGGTCACACAGCTGCTCCTAGCAATCCCCAGAGCAGGGTGCTGGCTAAAACCAGGCTCACTCTGCATAATCACCCACTCCAACAGTGATGTCTATGAGGCCAGCAGTGAACCCCAGACACTCACAGTGCTCACACCTCCCACAGAGGGGGAGCAAGTTAAACCCACAGCTCCAGCAGACGTAAATGCACCACTGAACTACCTTGTGAAGGCCCATTAGCAAATTCACAGCAGGCAGCTCTTGGCTGGCCCTTACTGGGGGCACAACCAACTTTTACAACACTCCAAGGAGACAAGGCAACATACTGCCAAGAGAAGAGCTGGGTCACAAACCTGGGAGTGGCTGCTGCTCACTTTGCTTTTGCCTATAACCAGCTCTACTTTTCTGCCGTTAGCTGGGGGGCAGGGAAGATGCACAATGCACCAGTGTGAGCAGGTTTTTACTGCCAGTGCTCTGCCAGTACCTCCTTTTCAGTGCTACAGAGAGCTTTTTCCTGAGGAATTAACTTTGATAACAGTTCTTACGAGGGGGTTTCCCTTGTGTGACGACACAGTGTCCCTGTTGAACTGCAGATGTCAGGGCCATAGTGTCCCTAATGCCCTGACCTGCCTCACCTGGGAGTTCTACACACACACCCAGCCCTGCTCATTAGCACAGGGGCTCAATTTAAACCCAGCTCTGGGCACTTAGTCTTGGTCTATGCCTGCTTTGTTTTGCTGGGTCTGGCCTGCAGACTTCCCCCCGCCCCTTAACTTTTACTCTGTCTCATTGCCATGAGCTTCTCTGATGACCTGGATCCTTGGTGATGCTGCTTGCTGTTCTTCAGCCTGCCTGGCTTTTCTGACTCTGGTGTTGTGGTGCAAGCACTGACTGGGGAGACCCCTACCCTGCTGCTCCTGGGATCCCCTTGGCTCCTGGTTTCTGGTCTCTTTAAAGAGCAGCAGGTATTTGTTATTGGTAGAGAAGTGAGGGACTATTCAGCCTCTGCTCTTCTCCCCATGGTGAAACCTGCTGACCTTCACCTTCTGAATGTGTGTTGATGACGATCCTGGGGCTTTACCAGGGATAGGGAGGACAGCTATAGATTTCTTCAGACAGTGAGATTCTTTTTTTTTTGTTTTGTTCATTTCACAACTGCATTTCAATTGATTAGCCTGAAATTTATCCTTACGCAAGGATGGCACAAAAAGGAGGGTTTTTTAGGACATGAGAAGTATATGCAATTAGATGACTAATAATAAAAGACGTTTTGGTTTTGAGTAGATATGCAACAGACATGAGGACTATGAATGGATTATCAAGGTTTGGGAAGAGAATTTAGTGCACTTTTCATATTAATGCTAGTAAGACCTACATTTGTTTCTTCAATCTGTAGACTCATACAGGATTTTTTATTAATCTGTAACCATAAAACAAGGTAGAGAACTTTTCTCTGCTTTTCAATACACTTTCTACTCTTTTGTTCCTCATGTAGGAGCTAATCTTTTGTTTATTAGAACAATTGTAATCCCTGCAAATTCTTTAAGCAGCCCATATGTAGGGATTGGTGTTGATTTCACTTTTCATTTATTAACAGTAACACTTCTTTTCTGTATCATAATCCTGAAACAATGTACTACGTGAGACTCCCTGGTCACACACATGATTGTTCAGACAAGGAGTGGTCCCAGAGCTGCTCCTTTCCCCACACTCCCTTGGTATCCAAGGTTGGGTCCCACCTGGATCCCTGCAGGCATTGCCCTCTATCCACCAAGCAGAGCCAGTTGTTCTAGAGGGGTGTAATCATATTAATGACAAAAATACTGGTGTGCTTGAAAGGCACAATTCATTATGCTGTTCATCCCAGCACCTCTTGTGTTTGGGAGGGGTTCTTCAGCAGTTATTTCTGCTTCTTCACTCAGAGGGAATACATTGGTGTAATTCAGTGCTCTCTGCAGCCTGCTTCTCTGCAGTGGGTGGTATCTGAGTTTTGAAATAAGCAAACACCATTGTAGTTTGTTTTTCCTCCACAACAGGTGCATTCACTCATTTGAAAAGCAGTCCCTGAACAACAACTGTTTAAAATACATTAAGCAACGTTTTCCCTTTCATTGACTCCACTGGCTTTACAGTTGTTTATGAAGTTTAGGAGCTCAAGGAAGTTTCTGTTTCAAAAGCACATTTTCATTCCTGCAAGGCTCAATCGCTGGGACATGATTTAACTAGATAATTTTGATGGTGGATGTATTTAAGTAGAGAACTTATGGAACTGTATGTATGAAGGAGGTAATTTGGGGCTGCCTGTATGAATAAAATATCCTGATACATAAATGAGAAGCACCATTAACACGTGATTTCTTCACCTGCATGGCTGGAGCTGTGGTCAGTGACCTTCCTTGCTCAAATACAACAAGATCTGCCAGCTAGGCCAATGCAGCAGGGAGGGGAGGACAACACAGTCAAGAGGCTGGACAATTATTTTTGGAAACTTACTGTTTACAGATCAAAATAGCAGTTAAGGTGACAACATACCTGTTGTAAGAGCTTTGGAAACTGTACTGGGCTCCCTTGCAGGCACTATCAAAGAGTTATGAAATATCAAATAGTTATTTTTATAGTGCAGGGACACGTGTTCAGCATGTGGGGAATCAAGACTCAGATCCTTCCCTTTCTCCAGCTTCTGGTAGAGGAAGCAGCCTCTGGGATTCCCCTCATCACCCTATGTGGTGACCCAGCACAGGACTCATGGACATGTCCAAATAAATTCTTTTTGATTTGCAGTTGTGCTGCTTCCTTGCACCTCACTACCCACCTTATGGCCCTGGTGAGGACAAAAATGGGAAGGAAATTGAGCCACACAGTTTGTATTCCTGTCTGCACCCTGGTCTAGACCACATAAAGGATGGTTTTAAAAAATATTAATTTGCTGAAGTTAATTGGCATTAAGAGAGGGAAGGTATCAATAACAGCTGCTTTATTTTACTTCCAAGCATCCAAAATAATTATACAAAAAAAAAAAGAAAAAAAAAAGAAAAAAAAAAAGAAAAAAAAGCAAATTAATCAGCAAAGTGTCCTCACTGCAGCCAAGCTGCACACACCCATGGAGAGGGGCTGTTACAGGCAGCTGAGCCTGCAAACCCTGCATAGCAACCAGAATTATGTGAAGCATTAGGGCAAAATTAAAGGAAAACCACAAAAGAAGAGACAGAAGAAGGCAGACAATGGCAGGACTGTAGATGCAGAGGGTCAGAAATCAGCCAAGTGATAGGAGTGAAGTTTACCCAGACATATTTGTGTGTACCTGCCACCAACTTCCACAGCCCTGGTGTGCTTTGCCATGGAGTCACAAATGGACAGGATGTGGGCAGAGGAGCTGACAGCCCTCCTCCCTCCTTTGCACAGCCCTGTGCTCCACAGGAGTGAAGAGCAGGGGCAGAGCAGCTTTTTCCACTGGTAGGGATTCCTGGAAGACCAGCAGGCAGAGGAGGTGTTTTGGCACATCTGCTGGCAGATGAGCTAGAGGCAGGGACTCTGGCTCTTGGGATGCCTCGATGTTATCAGATCTGTGCCTCTCTCAGGGCCTTGCAGAATTGCAGAGCTCTTCAGCTGTTTCAGGCTGGATATAATTCCACAGCACACAAGCTTGTTTTTCTTAGTCATCTTTCATTTTCTTAGTCATTTTCAGCTAGTCCACACCCTGGATTTAAAATTGCTTGTGTACAGTCTGGGTGCAGAGCTGAGCAGGAATGGATTGCTCCCAGCTGGTGTCTGCGTGGGAAGGAGATTGCTGAATTCCCAAGAGATGTTTGGGACACGAGTGCTCCCAGCAATTCCCCAGCATCAAGTGATTTGAGATGGGGTGAGAGGCATGGACCAGAACTGGCAGACCTGGATGCTGTGACTGTGGCTGAAGCACAGACTGAAGTCAGAGTCCTTCCAGAAAAAAACAGCTCAGGGATGTAGATGCTGCACCTGACACTTACATGGGGAAAAGGGGAGCTACAGCCCTCCTTCCAGCAAATCCTCCTCAGCCAGTGCTGAATCCCTTCTGGGGATTATTCCTAACTGAGCAAACCCCCCTGCCTCAGACACTGCTTCCTTACGAAGGAAGATACAAGCTCTGGAATTTGATAGTGTCTGCAGGGTGACATATGTGCACAGGATAAGGGGTACAACTCCACCAATTACAAAATCTATGTCTTACTAAAGTCTTGGCAAAGGTTCAGCCAGAGAGGACCAAGAGGAAAAAGCTGCTTTAGGAATAGGAGCAAAAACTTTTTTTTTTGTAACTGTGGGGTGTCTGCAACCAGTCCAGCAAGACAAAAGGCTTTGTGAACCTGCCTGGAAGAAAGCTGCTTTCTTCCTCCTCCTTTCCCATTTTCCAAGGTTCTTGGGAGAGTGATGCTGACCAAGTCCAGGCAAAGAGGGAACTAGTTCAGAAGAGCTGGAGCTGTGAGACCTCAGCACTCTCTTTTCTCTTTGTGAAAGGGAGAGATGGGGAGTTGCATGGTTGGATCTGGAAATGTTGCTCTAAAGCAAACACTGAATATTCACCATCTGGATGGTGGGTAACCACAGCTTGCTTGTAAAACTTCCCACAGCAGGCAATGTTGTTCCCTGGAGCTCTCCCTTGGGGATCCATCTTCCAGGGGATTCTCTCCCCGCCCATGGCAGCTTTCTGTCCCCCAGGAGAATGTAACAGTAGTTAACAGTAAGCAGTAGGAGGAGGCTGTGTGTCAAGGAGCTCATCTGGCCTGATGCACTTCTCTGCTACAAAACAGGCTGGGAACAATCCCAGCCAGCCTGCTGGGAGAGGCTGAGATGAGGAGAATTCAAAGTGTCTATGGTGAAATCTGGCCTTTATTATACTAGTCACTAACATCCCACATATTTCAAGGAGACCAGCATTTTACTCCCACGATCCAAAGACAAAGCAAAATAAATCTCGGTACTCTCAGCCACAGTGCAAAACTCTGATTTATAGAAAATAGCATCCTAGCCTTGAAAAGTGGCTAAACACGCCTCCTTCTTCCTTCCTGGCTTAAAGCTTTGCATCCCTATTGCCTAAATCTCCTGTGAGTTCTGCTGTCCAAACAGCCTGTAAAAGCCATAAACATCTTTCATTGTGTCCTCCCATCTTTTTAACTTCTCTTCAGGCTAAAGCATTGTTTTGCTTGCAGACTACACTGAAGACTGCTGCCCAGGTGCTACATTAAATGTAATGAAATTGTGATAAGCACACAAATGTTGCACTAAACACAAATATAGACTGTGAAATAAGGTAATACAGGGAAATTTCCTGTTGATTCTATCCAGGTACTGGTGATTTGGTGTGTCCAATAACTGAAAATTATCTTTTTTCTCTGGAGAAGACTACGAAAAGAGAGGCAAGATAAAAAAATCTTGAGGAAAAAAAATTCTTAATTGGGTATGCCAAAATGATTCCTCCAAAATGTCCCTATTTCATAATTAGCAGCTTTTAATTGCAAATCATATTGCAGCAGGTAGAGACAGCCACGTTGTTGTAAATGCACAGTGCAGTATTGTGAATCAAGTGCACTCCCAGGCTGTGAATAGTATCCACTTCTCTATAATTGCTGACTGACGACTTTGTTTTTTTTAATAGTTTGTTGTTCCTTTGCGTCCAGAAGTGGTAACAATGTGTCTTTCTCAGAAAGCTCTTCCATCACAGGGGGGGGGCTGTGTATGTTACACATATGCCTGGTGCTCAAACTGAATGGAAATGCAGAGCTTTGCATCACCCATTTATTGTCATTTGCAGCCATCACTGCACATCTGAGCTGCCCTTAAACCCCAGCTCCAGAAGCAGAGAGGACATTCAGATATTCTTCTGGTTATCATTTAGCAATGCTGGTTTTAGAGTAAGGATACAGCACTTATCTACATCCCAAAAGGAATAGACTACTTTATAAAATACCTTGCACTCCTATAAATGCAACTAAATGTTCACAAACAAGGTTCCCTGGAGACCAAAGCCCATGAGTATGTCCCTGCAGTTGCTAACAGAGCGTGCTGTGCCCTGCGAGGCAGTGGGATTTTTCTCCTTTGTGGGTTGGCATCCAATTTGATTCCTAAAACTTCAGTGTTTTCCCTTCCCTTCCTCCATATTGTCAGGTGCTTCTGATTTATTTGGGCAAAGAAAATTTATGAAGCTTCATTTTTGCTCTATTCCCTCTCCACTGACTGGAGATATGAAGCTCCTGGAAGGCAGAAAAGACACTCTCACCTACCTGAGGGAGCTAGTGGAAGAGGGAAGGGAAGAGCCTTGAGCTGGTGCTGCTGTCTAGTTCAGCAGCAGAACCAGAACTTTGTTGAGTCACCACGATGTCAGAGATCTGGGTCTGCAGCAGTCACAACGTGCCCCAAAGCCCACCTGCATTCCAAGGTACCTGGGTTTGGAGGTGCTCAGTGTTTCAGGAAGCTGCCCTCAAATATCCCTGTACCAGAGTGTTTCTGGGGCTGCAGAGGCTGTTCAGGATCAGGGCAGCACAGAGAGAGGTGTTGGCTGACGAAGTCATTCCTTCTGGGTGAAAAGACATGACCTATTTCATGGCAGAGGAAAACTTAAGGCAAGAGTCCGGGGTGAATCCCAGCACAGACCCCCTCAGCTGGGGATTTTCCCCATGTCAAACGCTGCTGGATGATTTATGCTGCTAAGGGAGCTTCAGTGCTTCTTCCTAAGTGTGGCTGAATGTGAGAGTCAAATGTTCAGACTTTACAGTGCTCCAGGCCCCAGTGTTTGGGCAGTGACTGCAGTGGGGCTATGCACATGTGGCTGCTGAGAGTCAATACCTGTGGAGCTCCCAGAGTCATAAACACCACCATGGACAAGCCAAAAATTAGGATTGCCAGGAGATGCTGCATATGATGAACACCACACGGTTGTTTTTAAGACTCTTGGTGGAATCCCTCCATGATAAAACAACTCATGAACACAAAATTACCATCTGCACATGTGCCTGCCACCATTATAGCCCACTTTCACCAATTAGCTTATTGTTACCACGTGCATCAAAAACTGAGACATAAATGCACTTGACCTAAGCAACTCCTATGAAGAAAGACACATCATGAAGAAAGCAGATATAAAATCTGCACTTAAGGCCTGATAAAAAGGAAAAAAAAAAAAAAGAAAAACCAGAAAAACCAAAACAAACCCCACCCCCGCTTAAAAAGGTTTGGTAGTCTTTAAATGGTACTTTTCCCTGTTTAGTCTTTGTTTTTTTTTGAAGCTGCTATTGTTACAAGTAATCCCTAAGATCCTTGTTGCTAGAAAACATAAGGAAGAATTTATTTGTATTCCCAGTGTGTGTCTTGCAGGCCTTTCACAGTGTGCTGTGCATAGTCTTTTCTTGCTTCCTTCTGTACAAAGAGTTTTCTTTGCTGGTTGTTTCCTAGAGTAACAAAACAGATAAAAAAAGGAAAACCCTTGTTAAACCACAAAAACTAGCAAGGGATTTTGCATAGTGCCTGAAATGAACTTTTAACATTCTCAGTTAGAAAAATTAGTTTAGTCAGGAAATGATGTCTTGTTGCCATGATGCCACTTTCTGTGTACTAACTGCCCCCCACTTTTCTCATGTTCTCCTTTGTACATTCTCTGTGCATGGTTTATCTGTGCACTTCCAGTCTCCCAAAGGCTCTTTCCTTTCATAGTTTCATACCCCTGGATAGCTCATTTATCACAGGACACACCAATAACCCCATTTTTCAGTAATTTGGGAGAAAGGAGTGGTATGAAAATCTGCTGAAGTTGCTGGGTGTGTGTGAGAAGCCGAGCACAAAGCTCTGAGCAAGACTGCAGTAGCAGCGTGGTCAGGATTTGGGGGCCATGCTGCTGAAAGCAAGGGATGTATGTCAGTGTATACTTCATGCAACACTCACCACTTTGTACTATTTAACTTTTTGTTGACTTTCAGCCTGCAAACGCAGATGTGCTGTCACTCAGATGCTCAGCTAGGCAGAGTTACGTGCTCTTGGCATCACACTGAGTGTCTGAATGGAGCATTTTGGCACCAGCCTGTTTGGAAGAGAGCTTTTTGCCTGCTCATGTTCTCATTAGTATCTGAGCTGATGAATGACATTCTCCTGCATTTCCATGTTCCTAGATACAGATCTGGCTTCTGTCTTCAGTCTGGGATAAATGCTCAGGGGGAGCTGGCTGGGGAGCCTGAGTCTGCACTGCTGAATCCATGCAAACACCAGGGGAGCCTGGGGAGCAGCCTGCCTGATGGCAGGTCCTGCAGATCCTGTGAGTGTTCAGGAGAGTTAGTGTAGATCATGGCAAGGTCCTTGATACTTTCAAGAGTGAACTGCTTCTACTGATCTACAGTAGTGAAACAAGACACAGTTGTAGCTCACCCACTGCCAAAATGTAGGTCTCTGCCTGGCCCCTCCTCATAAATAGTGTAAGAGATGGTGTTATAGGTAAATTAGTGATTCAGCCAATTTAGTAATAAAAATCAAAGTTTTATTTCATGATCGGAATACAATTTGGACAGCCACAATGAATAGGGACAGCGCCGAGCCCGGGATCGGCGTTGGGTGAACTCTGGTCCGACCTCTATCGCATCAGAGCCCCTCTGTTCACGCCTGCCGCCTCCATCGGGTCGGTTTTTATACAGTTTTTTCTGCCTGAGGCAAAGGTTCTCCTATTCCTTTGTTGCTTCACGTATTCATGAGGTCTCCTTTCTCTGCACTGGACTGGACAAAGCCGTTTTTGGGAAGTGATGAGATCAGATGCAGAGTTACAGGAACCTGGCATTCAGATGTGAGTGGCTAACGACCCTGGTTATCTCCATCCTGGGCACTTGTCAGCCGATCATCACCCGGGGGTTCCCCAATCAGTCCCAGGAAGAGGTTCATCTCCTTTGGAGCCACATCTTTTGGTTTGTTAATCAAGCCCTCCTTCGCTGCTGCTCGCAACTCTGTGAAGCAACCTTCCCCCTTCTCTGCTTGTGAGATTTAAACTTTTAGAGATTTTTCATACATGTACCATTCGTTTATGAACATAAGTTATTTCACTATTATTTTATATTTCACAGGAGCAGGAATTAATCTACACCATCTATAACAATGGTATGGATTAATTCATGTTCCTATGAAATATAGGAGTGATTGTGAAATAATATATGTTCATAAACGGGTTGTGCATGTATGAAAAATCTCTAAAGGTTTAAACCCACAAGCAGAGGTTGGGGAGGATTGCTTCACAGAATTGCGAAACCACTAGCGGCAGAGGAGAGCTTGATTTACAAACTAAAAGATGTGGCTCCAAAGGAGATGAACCTCTTCCTGGGACTGATTGGGGAACCCCCGGGTGATGATCGGCTGACAAGTGCCCACGATTGTTCGCCCCTCGCATCTGAATGCCAGGTTCCCTCTGCATCTGATCTCATCGTCTTTGTCCAAGTCCAGTGCAGAGAAAGGAGACCTCCTGAATACGTGAAGCAACAAAGGAATAGGAGAACCTCTGCCTCAGGCAGAAAAAACTGTATAAAAACCGACCCGATGGAGGCGGCAGGCGTGAACAGAGGGGCTCTGATGCGATAGAGGTCGGACCAGAGTTCACCCAACGCCGATCCCGGGCTCGGCGCTGTCCCTATTCATTGTGGCTGTCCAAATTGAATTCCGATCGTGAAATAAAATCTTGATATTTTTTTATTATTACTAAATTGGCTGAATCACTAATTTACCTATAACAATAGCTTAGCTGTTTTTAGTTTGTGTTGCTGTTTTAGCTCCAGCCCAAAGAAGACCTGCCCCAGAAGTGTTGCTAACACTCTCCTATCTCTCTTTCCTCTCTCCACAAGCAATCACCCCTGAAATCCTTTTCCAGTAGGTGCCATCGGCCTGCTGTCACTATTCCCCTCTGTCTTCGTATCTCTGTGAGAAACTTCTTGAGCTTTGCTTGGCCTTTTCTACTGCAAGGAAACCCCAAATGCTCTCTCCACACACAAGAGCAGGCATAATTCTCAGAAAAGGTGGCAACTGCATTCCCTGGATCAGCGCCTGCCTCTGCTGCCCTCCGTGTGTTTCCTCTTTGCATTCCATTGATGAGCAAGCCTCCGCTGCCTTTCCCACCATCACTCAGAAATAGCAAAGGAGCACAGGCAGAATTTGATTGAATGAACACATTTTGCCTGCCCTTTTACGTTTTATGTCTCTCTGCAGTTGTTGGGTGGTTTTGCTCTGTGTGAGCACACAGATGGCTCCTCTAAGCACCTCGGCCCCGGATGACTGCTTGTTAATTTTTGCTTTGGGCTATTTTGAGCTTTTTCTTCTCTTCCCAAGTGGACGCTGGTGTGGTGTGATGATGCCGGTGTGCCACCTAGTGAGTGAACTATTCCCTTGTCGCACACCATTTATGGGAACACTCAGTGCATCTCTTCTGGCCCCATTTGCCCATGGTCACCCGGATCGCAGGTAACCTGTGGCAATGCCTGCAGCCCCTTTGCTCTGCTCAGTCTGTCCAGGCAGAGGGGATCCCACTGAACTCCTTTTCCCTGCTTATTTCACTCTGTACCTTTTTTTTTTCCCCTTTGTACCTCTTTCTACTGTATTATTTGCAGTCTCTGTGATGTGGGCAAGAAATGGGAGATCATTTGAGGGGTGTTGGCTGCCAGCTTGCAGATCACCCATGGCCCTAATCTAATCCATCAGCAATATTTTTGTACAACGTGAAAATTTAGCTCTAGATACATGTCAATCAGATGCTCTGGGGGAGTATAGACAGTGTTTAAAGCCCTTTAGGCATGAGGGGTATCATTGCAGATATTTATCTGCTTCACACCTCGTAAAACCACTTCTGAACTATTTGGGTAGATCCAGGCTGTGAGAGCAATAGATGCTCCTGGGGTTGGAACTGAGGCCTTTTTGTCAGGGTTTTGTGCCTGCCGCCCACTGCCCAGAGTCCCGGAGGCACACAGGACACTGGCAGGGTGGAAGGGGAAAGGCACTGGGCAGAGAAGTGCATCGCAGCCCGCTGAGCTCCTCTGCTGCCCTGGCAAATGAGCTCTGCTCCCAGGTGCAGCTCCCCAGATGTCTGATCTCCCGCCCGGTTCTGCAATCCCCCGGGGCATGGGTGTTGCAAAGAAACACCCTCAGTTTATGAGCAGCTGAGCAGGGCAGGTTCAGACCCTCCCAGAGGCTCAGGTCCCGGCATTATCCCTTCCCTGGATGCTGCTGGGAAATCCAGCTGGGTGCTGGGTGCAGTTGCAGCTGCAGAGTGATAGAGAGTGCTGGGAAGGGACTGAACTCTATTCTGGGCTCACTGCTCACCTACTATGAGTCACACAGCAAAATTACACTGCAGGGGCTGGTACTGCTGGGTCAGTAACCACTGTCACAGCTGCCTTTCCACAGGAGCTCAGCTGCAGGGAGAAACACGGTGACAAGCAAACTGAGTCCCGCAGGAGGATGGGGCAATTAATGGAAGGTTAAGTGTAGGAAGTCAACAAACTTTATCACTGTAGATCTGTATTGGAGGTCAAGGTGAGCAATTAACACTCCGAAAAGCCTAAAGAATCCGTCCTCTCCTCTAAGGGCAGCTGTGGTGAGGTGTCTCTGAATGTTGTGAGCTTTTTGATAATGACCTTTTTCTCATTCTCAGAGCCAAGGTCTGTTCAGGCAGAAAGTGAAGGTGCAGCTGGAGCCTGGGTCTGGAGCTCTCTGCCTTTGCCAGCAGCTGTGAGAGATGAAGCATCCCAGACAATTTTCCACCCCTAGCTGTACTCAAGGCATCCTTTGGAAACACAGTTTGTGTCTTCCTGGCTTCTCCTACAGTGCTGTTCCTCCTCTGATCCCACAGCTAATTGTCCTTAAGTCTAGAAGTTTATTAGGGCCCCATGAAATGGATTTTTCCTCTCCTGGTAAACCACAGCATTGTGAGATGATCTGGGATGTGACAGCAATGGGGAGAAGTGGTTACTTTGTTCAAGGAACCTCAAACTGTGATTCAGCCATAAGTCATTGTTACTATCAGCTGGCCATCCTGTGGAATATGTTGTTCTTCTGGCAGGGGAGCTGAACCTTCCCTTCCTTGCACACCACAGGCCTCAGATCCCACAGGGCAAGGGGTGCCAACTCACTGCTGGCCTCTCGTTTTTATTGCTCTGCAATCCACGGCCACACTTTGCATTTGTTTTGTGGGTTTTTTCCCCTTCAACTGCATCATTAAGGTGAAGTGCTGTTGTGACAGTGGGGGCTTACTCACTGCATCCAGTGCTGCAGGATTCCCACTGTTACACTTGTTATCCTGGAGTTAATCAGGACTGACAGTCAAATGTTCTAAGTGTGGTAGCACAATCTCTACCTGTGCAAACACTCCCCGGGGCAGGGATTTCTGCAGTAGCAGTGCAAGAAAGTGGATTAATGTGGACATTGTGGGGCATCCTAGATAGGAATGGTGCTTATAAAGCTTTTCCTTGAGAGGGAGGGCCCTCTTTCCCCTTATTTACTCATTTTTTTATTCATATTTATTCTTCTACGAGAAAGGCTTCTGGCAGTACCTGGGCAAATATTAGAGCACAGCAGCATAAACTGGGATTTCATGGCTTTCATGCTGTCTTGCTCCTGACAGGTGAGCCAGCAGGACTCCCCCCTGCCCTGTGGGAAACAAGAATGTTGGGCTGAATCCTTCCCAAGTATCTTTGAAGTGTGGAAACGCAGGAGCTGGAGGCCTGAGCATTCCAGGCAGTTTGTAGAGGAGGCTGTGGCAGAGCCAAGGGGTGGCTGCAAGCTGTGCCCTGTGCTAGGCTCTGGCAATGAGCAGCAGGCTGGGAATCTCCTTGCCTGCTCAGGTGAGCTGGGAACTGAACACCACTGTCTCTGAGAAGAGACCCTTTCTCCAGTCACCATAGATATGGCAGGAACTGGAAACCCTAATTTTGCTCTCAATATTGTTTGAACATGGGGGTGAAGGTGGGAATGCTGCCCTCTGCAACTCCTCCTGAACAGCCCCATGGCTGCCTCGAAGCTCCCAGGTACCGTGCAGGGGGAGAGGAAGGTGCAGCTGTGGATGGGATGACCTTTCCTGGACAATAACGCTGCAGGCAGGTCTGATACTTTTGATGCTCCAAGCAGCCAGGAGGGCCTGGGTGAGGAGAGTGCTTTTCCAGATCTTCCTTCCCCTCAGCAATGGTAACTTCTCTGAGAGCACATGCATCTTCTCCATGGGTAACTTGATACAGGGGGCAAGGGACCGAGCAGAGTACCAGCTCATTAAAAGCACACCAGAGCGGGGATATTCCCACTGTGGAACCAACACACAAAGAAAAACAATCCCAGAGGAACAGAAGACCTTGCATGCGGAAAGCACAGAGGGATAGGGCTGTACAGTGCTGAAGGGTTTCTTTGCACACACACTCTGTCTCATGGCGGGCAGGTGCATAACATCTCCTGCGGTGATGGAGGGAAGGACTCGGAAGTGGAGGAGCTCTCCGGAGCTCATCATGAGTAGCTGGAGGAAGGGTGGGAACGTAGGGAGATACTCAGGAGAGCCCGAGTCTCCTCTTCCTCCTTTGTTACGGTCCAGGGCAGAGGTGGAGGTGGGTGTTCAGCTCCGCTGTGGGGCTCAGCTACAGCTGCCAAACCGGCCCTCGCTGAAGTGTGAAGGAGCAGGACGCTGTTCCTTCCTGCGCTGGAAACGAGAGGTGGAATCGCTCTGGAGCAGGAGCTGGCGCGCTCGGCATCCGAGCTCTCCTGCAAGCTACCCTCCCTCTGAAACATCTCTCTGTCCAGCTGGAGGGGAGCAACACAGCGAACGACGTCTAGCCCTGAGAAAGGACAAGCAGCGCAGCTGGTCCCGCCGTGGGGCTGTAGGGCGGATGGCGGCGTGCTCAGCAACACGCCGCTATCGGGGCGGACACGCAGGTATCGGGGCCGACAGCTGCTTCTCGGCAGCGTGCCCCGTCTCACGCCGGGCCGCGGAGCCAACAGCCTCGCCCATATCCCGGGAGATCGCCTGGCTGAGCACCGAGCCCTCCGCCCGTAGCCACGGCGCTGGGCAATGGCGGCGCGCGCCAGGAACTACAGCTCCCAGCAGCCCCCTGCGGCAGTCTCACGGGTGGCGCATGCGCCCCGCGCGAACTCCTTTTCCCGGCAGGCCGGCCGAGAGCGTGGGCCCCGCCCCTCTCCCTCACGGCCGTGACGCGCTCGCCGTGACGCACGCGGTGACGCAAAAAAGTGTGCGCCCTCCACAGCGATCGCGGCCGCCGCGGGGTGCGCGGGGCCGGCAGCAGGGGCCGGGGGTG